>PVKB01000868.1:466414-559291 GCA_004027205.1 Ctenodactylus gundi
TCTCGTCATCCCCACACAGCTTTCTGGGCATTGAGTAATAATGGGCATATGGGGGGGGGGGGGGGGGGCTTTGTAAACTGCAAAGGATCACACATGTGTAAATTACTATGATGTAAATTATAATGAATCCAATGTTTGCACATATATTCTCCACTATTTCATTCACAAAAAGAAATATCATTTTTATTTACTTCATTTTCTTCACTATGAGCATGTACTTAAGTTTATGCTCAATATTAGACTGTCCTTACTAAGTGTGGGTTTGCACACCAAGTTATAAATCTTCCATGTCACCATGAAAATTTAAACACATCATATTAATTTTCTAATATAATCGAGCATGATAAATAAATTTCAAAAGAATAGAATGAACAAATATATAATTTTTCATACTTAAAACATTTGCTTATTTTGGAAGATTACATTAGATTTTCAAGAGCCCTGTTTATACATCAGAGAAAGATTATATACTAAAATTGTGTTATAGCTAAATTGCAGTGTAATTGTTACTTTTACAAAATTTCCCTAGACCTTGATAATCAGCAGAGAATCAATTTCATTGTATTCAAATGCTAACGAAGTCATATGATGGCATAATATAAACTAGACTTCCCATATTTAATTATTTCTAATACTAATTGTAAGATTATTGCATTTACTTTTATTTTTAGAATTTTCAAAGACAAAGGAATGAAAATAATTGGATCTGAAATGTCTGGTGGCAAATGCATGTACCCTTGGGGATCTAAGGTGTTCTACCTACAGTGCACCTCTGAATTCACTATGCTAGCTGTGTACAAATCATAATAAATAGACAGTCTCTGCTTTGGCAGAAATTTTGACAATAATATATTGAGAGCCATTTGGCACGGAGTTTTGTCTGTTCCTTTTACCAGGCTTCAAGTTAAAAGCAAGTGTAGATTTAAACAGGTCATTAGAGAGCAATTTCTCACCACAAGATGTCAACAAACTTGTGACATATTCTATGTATCTACTTAATAAACTTGGTATCAGATCCCTAGTTTTAAATTATAACACCTGGTCTTCACGATAAATTCTTTTGCCATGAAACTTTTTAAGTCTTTTAGTAACAGATTTCCCATGAGTTCTTTCCTGATAGAGACCCTTTAAGACAACGTAAAAGTGAAATTAACACTTTAATTTTGGAGATAATTTTCTATTCTCTTGAGTTATCAAAATAATTGAAGTCAAGATTTCTTAATTAATCTGAGTATTGTATTAGCTCTCATTATATTACCTTATATCTGAGCTTAGAAAATGTAGCTGTTGAGCCAACCTGCAGGTGTAACCTTGTTCTTTCACTTTGATTTATGTAACTGCTGAGCCCTTTAGTTCAACTCCTCAAGTTAAAAGACAAGTCTTCTATAGGGTCCACTCTTGCTGGAGGCCATTACCTAATTGGCCACCCTCCTGTCCAGATCCATCAATTCTCAGGCAAGTTCTTCACAGGTGAGACGAAATGGAGACATGTCACTGTGAAAGAGAGACTCAGGCAAATATCAGTGGGGTTATGATCAAAAGATAAAGAAATATGCACATTAGTTTTCTCATGTTATTCTCTGGTAGAACACAGGAGTGGTGTAAGTGGTCTCAAAGGACTGTCAATGCTGCATTTTGCTGCTTTGATTACCACTGTTGGTGGTGGCAGCAGTGACAGCGCACCTTCCTCGGGGTCACACATTAGTACATTGAAAAGTCTGCACCTTATTTACACAGCAAGGTTGATTAAGTGGCTTCTGTAACTTGGTGCCGAGTTTTCCACCAGCTACAAAACACAAGGAACATCACTGTACCTCTGTACCACAACCACCCCAAAACAGTTGACTGACAGATATTCATGTAAAGCAAAGTTCATTGAATTTCCACAGCCCACTTATAGATGAGGAGCTCACGAGCGAGGTAAGTAATATCTGGAGGCTGGTAAACCATATCGCCCCATTATCTCCTTCTCCTGAGTCACATCCTCAGCCTGTTTAGATGAATTTATGTGTGGGTGAAATTACATATCACTGTCTTAACTTGATAATTTTGATTGCAAATGACATTTTTAAACAGTATAAGTACGTGATGGATGGTGCAATTATCTGCCAATTAAACAGTCAGTAATTATTGGTTGTGAAAATAATTGCGGGATTTGAAAGTTAGTGTACTTTAGTACTTTTGGAATCGATGTGTCAGTGTATCAAAACATGAGCTATATCGTGACACGAAATGTAAGCCCTGAGTAGCAGAGGATGAGAATGAGAAGTGTTAAGAGGAGGAAACGTGAGTGTAGACTAAAATTTTCAAAAAGTCATCAGTGGTAATGCTACGTTTTTGGTTCTAAATAAAAAGAAGAGGTAAAATAGAGAAATAAATTTCTATGTATAAACTTCGCTTTTAATTTTTGGGTTGCAGTATTCCAAGTCAATATTAAAAGGATCAATTTGTTCTAGACAGGCTATTTGAAATCAGAATAGATTATACTAAATAAATTGAGCTGCTTCATATTACATTTGTGAAGCCTCCTAACAGCCATCTATGTTACCATGTATTATGCAGCTCACCAATCAAATCTTTTCTATGAAAATGTATGTATTTAGGCAATAATTCAAATACATTTATAAATAGCATACATAATTAAATCATATACACTGTGTGGAAAACCCAGCTGCTCTTGATAATTAAAACACAATCTCTGCCTTCACAGGTATATTCCAATATAATCAGAAAAGTAAAAATGTTTAAAAATAAATAATTATTAAAACAATTTTGAATGCTAGAAAACCAATGAGCAATTTTCTATAATCTGAATAAAATCCTGAGTTTCAAAGAAAGACAGTACTTAATAAGATGAGAACTCTTATCTTGTGAAGCAAGTATTTGGCCAAAACAAAGTGAAGGAGACTATGTGAAAATAAAGAAGATTTTTTTCATGCACAAGTACTAGTAGGGATTTGTATAAAGGTCCTTTAAGAGGAATTATTTTTGCAAAGATCCCAAAGTCATATAGACCTTGTAATATTTGCCAAACAAATTTTAAGGCAATTTAGTTGAGAAGGGATAACAGCAGAAAATGTCAAAATTGGTAGAAACCCACTCGGTTCAATAAAGGTAGGCTAGGAACTGTGAAAAAAATGAAAGTGTTAGTTCCATAAGAATAGTAGTATAAAAATTTTTAATGGAAGAAGAGCATTAAAGTAAAGAATGCAATTAATAGGCTACAACAGCCTGTTAACAGCGAGAAAAGATGAGGGATAGGTCCAATGTACAGGTACAAAACCTAACGGTTTCAAAGTTTTTATTATTATAGAAGTAAGAGCCACGGGATAGAAGACGGATTGAATGTGAGAGATGAGAGAGGAGTTAAGTAAAACAATCTTCGTTCCATCTTCCCAGTGGAGGAACATTTTTAAAGGATTAAAATCAGAATAAAACTCAGGTGATAAGTTATTGCAGTTGTCTGAATATGTGCCTCTGAAATTTATATACTGCGAACTAATCCTTAAACCGAGCCCAGCAACATTCTGTGAGACTGAGGCAGAAGAATCACAAGTTCAACTCCAGCCTGAGAAACTTAGCGACCTAGTGAGACCCTGACTCTAAATCAAAACTAAAGAGTGGACAGGGCATGTAGCTTAAGGTGAGTGCTAATTCCTAGATATAGATCTGAGAGAGAGAGAAAGAGCAAGAGAGAGAGAGAGAGAGAGAGAGAGAGAGAGAGAGAGAGGAGAAATTAAAGAATATATTTCTAGGAAGATGGCATTAAAATGTTATTCTTTTTGAAGATCGTGAGATTGTCCTCATGAATGGAATTAATGTCCTTATAAAAGAATCCTGAGGAAGCTTTTTAGCCCACATTTTTCCTCTGTTAAATAAGAATACACACAAGGTGTACTGGGCTACATCTATCAAAAATGAAAAGGATTTAATAAACCCCAAATAAGCTCGTACTTGTCCTTGTAATTCCCCACATTCCAAATTATGTTCAATAAATTGTGTACTTTGTCAGTTTTCTATCCTGGGATATTTTGTTACGGTGGCCCAAATGGACTAAGACACCAATGTTAAGCCTCACATAACCAAAAGACATCCATGTGAAGGCATCATTAACACCTGTTCCAAGTTCAGAAGAGATACTTGGGCCAGAGGCATACAACTGGTATTTTTTGTTATACAGATACTGCTGTCTTTTGTGAACTAGAAGACATCTTCTAGTAGTTGAATTTCAGTGGAAAATAAAAAAAAAAAAACGGGAATAAATCACAGAAAAAAAAATCCTATACACGCACAAATGCACATTAGAGAAAGAAGTAATGAGCAATGATGACAACCATAAAGTGTCCAGTTAAAAGAAAAACTGAAAGAACATCGTATCTTAAAACTAAAAAACAAAAGTATTGAAAGGTGAGAAAGGGGCACATGTGACTAAAAGGTCACACATGATGAAGAAAGAGAATCTGATTACAGGATTTCTCAACATGAAATTTCATGATTATTTTGACACTAATGATGAAGCTATGGGATGAGATGCCAAAATTAAATGCATTGATGAATGGAGAAAATAAATTGATGCAATAAAATAAATAATATATTTAAAATTTTTCTCTATATTAAAGAGCAGGGAACTGAAGTGACAATATTTAGTGTTCAATATTTACTTGGCTTTTCAAGATAATAGGTTGAAGAACTTGCTTTCTGATAGAAATGATTAATATTTGGGAGACATGATGAATCCAATGAAAAAGGAAAGAGTGAATAATGGGAGTACCTGCAGTCCTGAGAGAGGATGTGACATGCGTGAGGATTGGCCATCTGTGCCTTAGAGCCAGTTGACCCAGGACTGAAACTGTGACCCAAAATAAATCTCTCCTCTTCTAACTTCTGGAAGTTGAGTGCTTTGTCCCAGTGATGAAAAAGTAGTTAATACAATAACAGAAACAGAAGTATCTTAGGTCTCAAAGATTCCATCAAACTAACGTGGTGCCACCGTTTAACAATAGTGTTAAGTTTTCTATCAAGCTTATTTATCAAATTTGTAGTATCAATAATTATTTTCCAAATCAATAGGGATATGTTGTTTTCATTTTAAATAGATAGCAGTAAACACTGTGAATGACTTTACAAAAAACATAAAGGAAGCCTAGCAGAGGTAATGTTCAATGTGTTAAACATCTTAAGGTGAGGGGTGAAACACTACACCAAAGGAACTCTCTCAAATGAAAGGAGCAGGAGGCAGCTTGGTTGGCTGGCTTGTCCTTTGTTCCAACAGCTAACAAACGACAGAACTAAATTTAGAACCCTTGAATAGCGTCCAAGTGTTTTATCCACATCACCAAAATGGCCTGGTTTCCTCATGCTGGAATGGAATTGTACAATTATTAATTATGTGCTTGCCTAGAAAAACCACTGTTAACCTCAAACTGCCACTTCCTTATTAGGTCATAAACAGAAGAGACAATAGAAAGAATGATGATTTCTTTTCCTCTTAAATGCATAGTGCGTCCAGAGTCCGATGTGACATGAATCAAGCGAAGTGGAGGTTTCTAGGTCTGTCATTAATCAAGGCCTCAGTAACACATTCGCTCGTCGTACTCCCGGCGCCTGAAGTTGGCAGTTTTCCTGGGCTGCACCTTTCGCCACTATATTTTTGCCTCATAGTCAGGAACCCTGTGGAGTAAAACCTCTGACCTATGCACCAAATCGAACCCTTTCTCCTTTGATCTGTGTCCAGGAGTTTTTCCCAGCAACAAAGAAGTAAGTAGTAACAACTATGGGCCCAGAGTATCTTCCCCCACATACTTCAGGAGCCTTTAGTCTTGTTCTTTGGCGCCCATCATTCTACTCGAACGTCATCCAGGAAGACCCTCCCACCAGCGCTGGACCTGAAGCAGCACTCCTTCCTCCTGTCGCCTTACCCAGCCTTACTTCCGATTTTGCGTCTGTGGCCACAGTGTGTTTCATATTGTTTGTTGTAAAAATCTGCCCCCTTCTTTTTTTCAGCCACGCGGGCCAGTAAGGGCAGGAGAAAAGAGGCTTCCTCTATTTCATGTTTCTGAATAGCACATTATCCAGTCAAGTAGCAGTAGAAAATTGTGCTGCAGATGAATATTGAAGGACACCTGATTCTGTACCAGGACTCTCTTGAGTACTGGGCATTGAGGACCGATAACCTCATTACAGACATTAATAACCATTTGCTGATACAGTGGATATTTCTGAGTTACATCTGCTAACGGCACGCATGGTCAGAGCGTTTGCTTAGCTTACGGGGTAAAGAAGATGCCTCCGAGCCAGTGTTGGCGGTGTCATCTGACTCCAAAACCCTAGAACTGATGTGTGGTCATTACATGCAAGAGAAAAAAGACAACGACAATTAACTATTCTTCCAACTCTTCATGAGCAGAAACTTTCTCACTCCTTGAAAAATTCCACTACACTCGGGAAGTGTGTTGCCTTAGTAATATATTCTGAATTTTCCACTTGACAGGAAATACTCAGAAAAGCTGTCACATCGACTAATGCAATGTGTAAAGGGTTAGATTAGTTGAACTTAAATTTATCTACTAATTTAACTAGGCTATATTTAATTACTTTATCCTTTCATTACATAAATATTTATTAAGCATCTACTAAATGTCAAGTACCAAAAAGCTAGTACTTAGAGTGTTGTCTCTGTGAATAAAGGATTTCCTAATTGGACTCGCGTCTTCCTCTTTACTGTATTTCAGCACCGAGACAACTGCCAGCTAATCTTTACACACATCGCTGCTCGAAGTACTCCGTCTTCTCCCTTGCCCCAAAAGCAATTCAAATCCCTTTCCAGGCATTAGAAGCCTGTTGTTCCTGGCCCGGAGCTCATCGCTCAGCTCTACCCAACTCCTCCTCTGCTGCAACAATGTTTAATTTCTCAGAAACATATGGGAAGGGTAATGCATCCACTCTTTGGTTTATAAACCTACCTCAGCCTCTGTTTCTCTCAGAGCCTTCAAAGGCGGCAGCATTAGCCCTTCGTGGTGCCTGAGTTAGACACAATTTATTATATGATGTGAATTTTGGAAGTAAAATGGGAACAAATTTCTTTTTCAGGCAAAATAAGCACTTATTGCAAGCATCTAAATTGCAAGCTTTCCTCGGCATCCTTTCCCTTGATGACCGACAGGCATTCAGGCCTTTGTTTTTGGTCTGAATTCTACTTCGTTGTTATTACTCAAGTTCTGCTCTGAGCTCTGGCCTCCTTGGCTGGGGCCCTGTTGCAGTGTTTGACTCTTCTCAGCTTCCATCCAGCATGGGCTGAGCTCCTGAGCCTCAGTTCCCTTTTGCACAGCTGCTGGGCTTGGATTCTAAGTGGCAATGGGGGTGAAGAGACAAGGCTGCTGGTGGGAACCTACCGATGAAAGTCCAACTGGGCAGAGTTGTTACCTTGAATGAATAATCACGAGCTGTGCCAGAGAGACCGTGGGAAGTGAAGGGGGAGAGGGAATACACGGGGCCAAAGCTGCGAGGTACGAGCATCCAGAAGCTTTTCAGGTGGCAGGAAATCAGTCGGGAGGTAAAGTCCTGAGGGGAAAAGAGGGGGAGAATGAAGCCCTTGCCATAATAGAGGCTGAAGTGCCCAGTGTGCCTTTCGGTAGTTGCCAGGCTCGCGGCTCATTGGTCATTTAGCAGAGAAGAGGAATCAAACAGTTGGGCTGGTTCCAAAGAGGATTGATCATCCTGAAATGAGAAGCTGACACCTGTGATCAACAAGCTTCACAGCTTCCTGGAAAACCCAGCCACCATCCGCCTCACATATCAGAATTCAACCCTCAGTGTGTCTGTGTTCATCATGCTCAGTTCTTAGCCATTTGAGTTGAATTGGTGGACTGGTGGGAGTACACTTGGCTCAGCGTCATTCCCTTCCTTTGTGGTCACTGCTGCATATCTATTTGCCTTAGTGTCGGGCCTGCCCGCGTAAGGTGACACATTCTACCCTGTCTACCTGAGAAGACCTCCAGTACCTTTCTGCTTCTCTTGGACCTTCACCATCTAACTCAAGCTTCTCTTCTCCATGTATTTTTCATCACTGGAACCATTTCCAAGCAATCTCTCTTACTACAAATTTATAATTCTGTTTTAAAATATCCACTGGGTATTTTTTACTTATTCAATACTTATATAGGACTTAGTATGAGTCAAGCATTAAGTGCATTGCAAATATTAACTCATTTGATCATACTAATGCCCCAGGAAGTGGTGCACCACTACAATGCTTATTTTGCAAATAAAGAAACCTAGACAATTTTTTTAAACATGTTACCCAAAGAATCTCAGTTAGAAAGAGCTGGAGCTGGAATTCAAGTTGAGATAATCTAGCTTCAGAATCTGCGCCTTGAAGTACCCACTATTCTAGGCTGTGCTTCAGATTATGCTACACTTCTTTTTTACTAAATTATACTAATAAAGACTTAGAAAATAAACCATAGATCTGTGGTTCTTGAAGGTAGAAATTTGGTACTGCTCTTCTTCTGGCAAGTCTTTATACGTATTATTCATGTGTCCATCTTGACATATACCTGTTCTTTACATACATGTAGATGCGCTTTATATGAAGTGACTCCAACAAATTATTGGAGTTGGTAATATTGAAAATACCACTGATGCAATTACAGATAGTTTGAGTACTTCCCATGGATTAATTCTAATCCTTGCATAAAATAAGGATTGGATGTCTTTGAGTAATTCAGCTAAGTTATGTTCTTTGGAGAATCCAAATAATTTGTATGAACTCTCTTCTACATGTAAGAATGTACCGACATCTCACAAATCAGTTTACTAACACATTGGCATGATCTAGCCATAATAGAAAGTTGAATCTGATATATTTTTCACTTGACAGATAAACTTATAAACAAACCATATTTCCTCCTAAAGGACAAAACTCTTATCACAGATCAACCCATGAATCATAAGATACATATGAACATATGCATATATATCTATATAAATATATATGCATCACTGTCATCTGCCACTTTTGCGATTTCTAGGAGCTCGTCCATTTCCTGAGAGCACCGGGACTCTACACCCAATAGTGAAAGAGGCTAACATGTGAAATAATCTGTCACTGAAAGATAAAATCTTTCCTGTTAAAGTGTCAAAGAATGGATTAGAAGTTATCCTTCATGAAAGTTGTAAAATAAAATTATAAGTAATAGGTAATTTTATTGTTGTCATATATCCATAACCACTATGATTTCTGAATTTAATATAATACAGCTATGATTATTGTTATGTTTTCACCAATAAATATTACACACTTTTGCTTAAATTTATTTAACATGAATAAAACCCACTAAAATGATGTAGTCAAAACTTAAAATTAGATTTTTTCAAGTCTTATATGTAGCTTCCACTCTCTTCAACAAGGCTATTATAAAGCTATTAAGGAATTTTTTCCTATCGCCAATGCTAAAATATTTAAACTTCTGAAAGAAATGCTCAAATGTTTCTGTGTAGAAAGAAACAGCATTCTTTGGAAAACATGAATTACATAAACTATAATTAACGCTTCAATATTGAAAGAGTTTAAGATTACAAATTGCTATGTTAAAGAGGATACCAAGATATTCAAGGAAGGGGAATTAAAAGCCAACTGACTAAATCAGTTCTTCTATATTCCAAGCTCGTCTGAGTCCTTCCTGCCTTTCTCCTCTCATCGGTGACAATCATGTAGGCATTAGAACCAGTTTCTACATTACAGTGAGTTCAAGTTTGATGTGTTTGATTTCTCACTATGGTCTGCCATGGTAGACAACAGCGTCTACTTTAAAATTTTTTCCTAGTACTTTTTAACTAAATATGGTCTATTGGAAGAAGTAAACTGATAAAGAAAAAAAAATAAAAATCTAAATATTTTATTTTCAAACGAATTTCAAGATGAATTGTTTTAAAAATAAAAATGGGTTGTATGTATTATCAGAACTATACCATAGAAATCTAAAAATTAATTGAATTTCATTAACCTCAATTAATAGTGCTGATTCTTCCATGGAATTTTGGTGAGGGGTAAGAGTGAAATGCAGCTTAAGCCTTCAAAAGTGTAACCCTAACCCTAAAGAGTGTGTACTTAATCAGGTAACTACCCAAGTATACATTTCTGGTTGACTGATCAATTTTTTTCCCACAATAATGTTTCAATTCTATTTTGAAGATAAAAACTTCAAGTCAATTTTGAAAAGCCAGAAATGAATGAAAATATACCCACTTCAATTAACCATGTGATTAGATAGTACATATTTTTGGGGGGGACTCCAGAAATAGTAACATCTGCATTGATGTCTAAAAGTCTATTCCAATGTATGACAGAGACAGCTCTGGAGTCCAATAAGTCTGTTATTACACACACTAACAAAATATACTTTTAAAATAACTGAATTGTAGAGGTGTAACTTTGTTCCTGCTTTTTTTCCTCAAAGTAACACTGATCCATCCTTAAAGGTCTGATTTCTTGGAGTCAGAAACCACTGAAGTGTTCTTTCCATTTATGGGAAGCCCTTTATCTCAGTGTTATATTAGAGGTGGCTTTAGAAGTGTATATCCCTACTGTGTTCACAATGGAAATATGCTCTTGGTCCATTACTAGAGCAATAACGCTGAATAAAAGAGCCCTTCTTCCTCAGTTGGCAGCATCTTACGACAGGCTAACTGAGTCCAGGTAGTACAGGAGTAAGGTCAAGGAAGTGAAGGGCCAAAGAGAGCAGGTGATTATTGCGAGTGTGCTACCACGTGCTTAATTCACGGTGATCTAATATGTTTTATTAAAACATTACTGTCCCCTTAATCCTTTATATAGAGTATTTCTCTCTCTATTACTGTTCTGTGTTCATAAAGGAGGAAATTATACCTTTCTAAGCATTCTCCACAGTGTGTACTGTAGGAGGTTCTGCTACAGTAGCCGTACAATAAGAAATACCCACTTCCCTGGATTTTGTATTCAATGGGAAATGGTGGGGTTGTCCCTCTCGGTCATGTTTTTGTGTTTCCTATTTGTATAATACTGGATGATGTCAAATACCAGGACCAACACATGGAAAAGAGAGGTAGATTGATACCAATAAGTTAAACTTGAATTACGCTTAAACAATAAGGTGATGAAGCGTTGTTAAACCCAAAAGTTCTTTGAAATTTGAAACATTTCAAGATATGCAGACCAGCACCAGAGCCCACTAAATGCCTGCTGGTTTGTAGCACTAATGTTTGCTGGCAAAGCCATCTCCCTTCAGTGCTATAGCACAATTTTGCAGGATTTTTCTGTGAAGTATTACTGTCTCAAACCAGTCCAACTTAAGTAGCACACGTCAAGAGACAATTTTCCTGGCTTAACAAATGTCCAAAATGTTTACTGTCACTATGAATTTATACTCACTATTTGGAAGTGTTTGCCATGGAATCTGGCAGGCTGTGCACAGCAGAAAATATAACAGTTATAAGATGACAATTTTATGGAAATCCAGTTATTAAATCAGATTTATTAAACGTACGCATACACAAAAATGTTACAATGATTACAGAAAAATCTTAATCTATTTGTGTAAGTAATTTGATTTAGGTAGCACTTTAGCAATCTGATGAGGTATCATTTTAATAAAAATATTTCTGAAGTCTACATAGAGAGATTCTAGTGCCTTCTGTATACTAAAAGTAATGAACTTTTATATGTGAAATGTACTTTATCCTAGGACGGACAGGGCGAAGTACCCGAAGAGATGAGTCTTCCCTCATTTCATCACCGCTTGGTCTTTGACATTCATTTTTCACTTAAATCTCTGCAGACTAAAAGATCATCCTGGCTTTTTTTCTCATTTCTCCCTCAAAGGTGTACAGAAATTCACAGCCTAGATAGAGCCTCACTAGATTTGCTTTCTCCCTTCAGCTAAATAGTTATTAGGCCTATTTTTGTGAGCATTCAGAGAATCTCTACAACCTGGTGTGCATGATTTGATTAGCTGATGCATTTAGCAAGACCCTAACACCCTGAAGTAACTTTTGAGTGACAATCTGCTTTTATTTTTAATGTGTATGTTTTGAGGCAATGGCTTCTTAAGTCTTTTTTTTTTTTTAGCTTTCTCCAAAATCTTAATCTTATCATATCAAAGAAAAAGAATGAGACAGCCTCTTCACTGGAGGCTTTCTCAGTAGATACCTGAAATTTCATGATCACATAATTGATCAACTGAACATAACTGCATGGTGCCAAAACCTAGCAAAATAACAGTACCCCAATTGATACAGCTTTATTTACAAAGTGTCTTCACAGGGCTCGGGGTGTAGCTCTCTGGTGCAAGGGCCTGCGGTCAATTTTCCAGCACCACATAAGCTTGGTGTGGTGGAATATGCCTGTAATCCCAAAACTCTGGAGGCTAAGGCAGAAAAATTGCCTGAGTTCAAGGTCAGCCTGGGCTACACAGTGAGTTCATGATCAAGCTGAACAACAAAGACACAGCCTTTCTCAATCAACCAATCAATCAATAAATAAATAAATAATAAATAAAATCATCTTCACAGATGTTATTTTGATTATCTCATAGGCTTTTGTAGGTAGACAAGGCAGATGTGGCCACTCTTTTTGAAGTGAGCCGATGAAGGACCCTAAATTTACACCAGTAGCACATGAAAAATTTGGAACTAGAAGGCAGCTCTCAAATCCTGTGTGTCCAGTCTTCTTTGGCTAATATTCTTTCGTCCTAAGTATGCTGGAAACTGTACAAGTATCTCTCTAGTCTTACTTTTATATATTTATATTCTATCTCCAAGCTATAATGATTCTCAGTGATATTCAAAAATTGGTAAATAAAGATTTTATGTCTTCTGAAGTTGGTAATATATAAGGAATGAAGACTAATTCATCTTTCCTCAATATAATTAATGTTTCCAACAGCAAAACTAATGAGAAGATTTATTTTCAAACTATAAATATTTAGTATAAGGTCTTGTTCTCTACATTCCAGTTTTGCATTTACTTTTGATACAATAAATCAATGTTATAAAAGCTTCACGGTACTGAGAAAAATATACCCACTGAATAATTTCAATGAAATAATTCTACCTAAGGTTTTAGTTTTGATATTTTAAAATACTTACACATTATAGGCAAGTATATTGCATTAAGTTATTCACCCCTGATAACTTACCATGAAAGTTAGGTGTTAATATAATGAAAAAAAAAATCTTGCGTATGTAAATACTGTAAGAAAATTGCAGATTAAGCACAAATAGAAAGTCATTGGTGAAGCATCGTACAGCTTGTTCCTACAAAGAACAACCAAGCAGCATGCATAATGCATTAGTGCACTGTCTCACAACAGACTCATGGAAATCATTTCAACTAGGGATGGACAAGACTCAAACAAATCTACCTGGTGAAAAAAAAAAGAAATTCTAGTCATCTTCTATGTACAGATAGAATTTAATTAAAGCCAAAGTTTCATATTTGAATCTGATGCCAAGAAACAAACAACCAGCACCAAAATAAAAAGAGAAGTTTAATTTTGATCTCGATTCTCTAACTCAATTAGAGTTTATCAGGCCAGAGGATGGAAAAGTGTACAATTAGCCAGTGAATTGGTTTGGATCAAGGGAGCTAATCTGGATAATTGAGGCCTTGCGATCTCCCTCCACTTGAATTGTCCTGAGAACATTCAACAATATGCCATGTAATTAGGCTGTTCTGATTCAACCCTGAGTCATGGATTCACAGCTAAATGTGCATTAAAGTTGTGAGAATGTATTAATATGAAATCATTGTGCAGATCCTCAAATTTATAGTCTTTTGTGCACTTTTGTTCTTTCTGAGCTTAGGGTTTCATACTGTGTCCTATCTGACACTCCATTAAAAAAAAAAATCCTCGAATGTAAGCCAAAGTCTTAAAGTTAAATTAAGCCAGTCTTCTCCTACTAAAGGTATTCAAATTATTTTACATTGCTTTGATGTATCCAATTATTTATATTTTAAATATAGAATTAAAACACATATCAGTTCAACAGGCACTAAGGATACCGTCAATGGATTTCAAACATGATTTATTCACTTTGTGAGCATCAGGCCTTATCACATTTCCTTGGCATGATCTTAACCATTTTTCCCAAAAATAGCTTCACATTTTTCCTCAGGAAAAGAGCAGTGGAGCAAAGGAGGAATGAGACTCGGGCCTATTCATATTGAGTGACACAGAAGTCAAAGCTCCACAATAAAGAGGACTTTATGCTGTTTCTCAGTGGAAGTGCTCAGGATGTAGGCCAACTAGAATCTGCCTCTGGAGGCTTCATAACAACACTGAAAATGTTATTCCTTCAGGCTTTCTTCTGATAAAAGTATCAAATACCTCAAATTTTTTATTTCAATTACTTAATGTATGAAGGCCAGAAGATATTAGTTTTTATTATTACTTTGTTTGGAAAGGATTCTCTAAGGCAGTGTTAATAGTTTTTGAGGAAAATAATTTAATTAACTTCTTCAAATGAATGACTGGTTTGTGATTCATTTCTTGTATTATTTCATTAGACATCGAGCACATGACATATATTAGGTCCAGTAAAATATGTCTGCATCGTAAAAGTGATCATAATATGATCTGAATTCTCAAGGGACCAAAACCCAACTGAGAATTCACATGCATACAGTGTGAGAAAGATTTGCATAAGATGTCATTAGAGAACACATGGGGGAAGTATCCCACTTTGACATGAAGAGAATCATACCCAAAATTTTTGGAATCTTACTTAACATAGAGTCTGCCATTTGTTTTAAAACAGAAGTCAAAAGTTCTCCAATAAATATGTGTAAGGTTTACACTTCCATAAACCTGAGTGTGACAGTTTCTCAAATTTTGTACAACCATATTTCTCACTCAACTTGAGACTCAATGAAAACATGATACCTTGTATTTCCCTACTGACTCACCAGCTTAAGACAGATTTTGTAGAAATATCACTCAGACTAATTTCTAATGACCCCAGCTGTTTTGTGTATGGCCTGTCAAGATCCCTGAACAACATGTATACACGCTATTGAGTTTGGTTTGGCACTGTCCACGGTCTTATGTAAGCATGCAAGACAGTAAGTTTCTTCAGAGCTAGACCTTTTGGAACCCAAACATCCATTCATCTGGTTATATTAAAAAGTAGAATATATAAATACCTGTTTTCCCAAGTGGAATTTTTAAAAACTCAAATAGGTCATCCCTAAGGAGACCATGAAATTTGCTATTCAATCAGAAGCACTATTGGTAACAATAAGCGTAAGCCCAAGCTATTCCAGGCAGATCAGAGTGCGTGGCCACCTTTGTCATTCCCACAACTCTCACCAATGGAGGAACTGCAAGGAACTCAGTAGCCATTTTGAAAGCAAGACAAGAGTCCCCCACAATATCGTCACCCTCGGAGGCTTTAAACCAGAAGATTTCTTTTTCCCCTTGACCTCGGGCAACACGGCAGCTGCACAGTGCCTGTCTCTGTTCCCAGAGTCGTGCTGAATTTTGACTGTGTTTTGACTGCCCCTTCTCAACTGTTCATGCGAATCAACAAAGCCTACATTGGAGGAATCAACTTCATACAAATAGACATATCTGAGCAGGTCATATAGGACCACACTGTGAAGGGCAGCTGTCTTCAGTCTGTCAGAGAATACTCTAAGCTACTCACTTCTTTGCTTGAGTAAAAATTTCTCTTCCACTTGTCACTCTGACCCATCTCAGTCGGATAATGTTTTAGAAGATGTTCAAGTTAAAAAGAAATTCTATGGTTTATGTGAGAAAGAAAACAGAAAGAGAGAGAAAAAAGAGATAGAGAGTCGGAGAGAAGCAAAACAAACCCAACACGAAAGTTGAACTATGAGAATTACTGATATTTTTATGTTGAGATAGTTAAAGAGCAAAGTAGGGTCAAAAAAGAATGCACTGTAAAGAAAAGAAACAATACAGATTGTGCTTTTAGCATTCTCTCTCTCTCTCTCTCTCTCTCTCTCTCTCTCTCTCTCTCTCTCTCTCTCTCACCCTTTTAACATGGCTTAGATAGTAGTCCTCATTCTATTGGAGCCCGCTCTCTTGATCACACCACCACTCCACATACAGAGGGACCTGATGAAATGGGCACTTTCTTCCTTTATTTTCAGAAGAATGTAGAAATAATGTACCCACCGGTCATCATAAGTCATTAAGATGTCTCTACCTCCTCTCAAAAGACCCATTGCTATGGTTTTACTATGGCTGAATTAATACCTGCAGGGTACCCCATGTCACTTTCATTATTTAGCATTAATTCAAAATCTCACATTTTTCATATTCTGGGGAAAGAAGAATGAATTAGGCATATTTATGCCATATTATACCATTGAAAAGTTTCTTGTAATCACTTCAGGAAATAAAATTTTAAGATCAAAAGTCCCTATTTCCTGAGTTTTCACTGCCACAAATCAAGAAAATCCTATCACACAACGTGCAGGATATAAAATTGAGTGTCTAATGATTTTCAACATTGCCCTAGGGAGCCAATCTACCAATGGCCATGCTATAGAAGCATAGTACTATTTTTTGTGCCGAATGTTATCAGGTACCACGATATCACTCCGTGAAGATCATCTATGCTTGAAAATCATCTGTGTTCGTAGAGTCTCATGCCTACCACCTCACCATGACAATACACATGTCATTCGCAATGACAGTACATCATTAACTGATTGTTTTAAGTCCCTTTTATGGAAAGATTTTCCTTTCAAAATATATTATAGAGAGTAGCTCTGAACTTGTTTACAAACTCAATTTTAATTAAATACTTGCATCATTTCTTTTTAATATATCTTACATGCATATGTGTTCAAATAAGTAATAGAGTTACACAATTCAAAAATTAAGAGTATAAAAATATGCACAATAAAATTTCCCTCCCCTTGGTCCCTCAAGTTCCTTCACTCTAAGCACACATAACAACCACTTCTTGGTTTTTTTATCTATCATTCCAACATCCTTCTATGTGCAAACACTAAAAATATCATCATACTTTTTAGCAGAAAGTTAGCAGACTATATTACTTGCTTTAATTCACACTTATTAATTAGTTCTATCATTTCTCTTTTTTCAAATGCTTTAAACCCAATTTTATCTTTCTTTCCTCTTTCTAAATGTCTACAGATTACTTTATAATCCCTTTCTTCTTCTTCTGAGTTGAAGGCTGTGGCAGACTAAGGGTTGTTTGTCAAATTCTGTCCCCTTTTCTTCCTAAGAATCCAACTCCTAACTTCTTTTGCAGTGAGGTGTGCCCATGATAAGACCAATGTACAATGAAGGAAGCGATGTGACCTTTGTGGATCCAGGGCTTTTAAGGAGTCTTTATGTCTCCTTTGTGATGCTTTCCTATGGGTGGCCTGCTAGCAGGTGATGTCAAAGCCTTAGACTATGATGGACCCACAGGACCAAGGCTGCCTGGCGGCCTGAAATGGCTCTACTTAGAGCCACCCTTCCTGACCATGGCCACCAGAGGATTACACAAGAAACAAAATTCTTTATTACATTTGATATCTTCTATATGTCTTACCGTAGGTATTATTATTTGCTTTTATGGTATATATCAGGTGTGGCATTTTGGATGAATTTGATTGTCATTGTGATTAATTGATCAATTATCCATCGACTATTCTGACTTCTGGTAATGGATTGGTGGATGATCATAGAACGACAATTCTGTATTATTTGTCTTAATACATTTCCCAACTCTAAAAGCTTGATTATCAACCACCACAAATATAGCCATCAGAAAACATAGTTCTTCCCGCCTTTCTCATCCTCCCTTTCCTAATTTTGCTCAGTAGAGCCACCTTGCTCCCCAAGTCCACACAGTACCTGAAGCTTGCTCTAGAATGAGTCCTATACATGCCAGCTGGTGTCCCCGGTTGCCTCCCATGACCCCACACCGCTAGTCCGCGGCTGTGCCTCCTCTGTCTCCACAGAGGCGCCCTGCTTCCTCCAGGTGCCGCCTCTTTCTCCATGTGCCCGAATCCCTTCCCTCTCAGACAGGGCCTGGGAGGACTTCTGTGGCCAGCCCTTCTCACTCAGCTTCAGCAACTCTGTTGCAGCATAGGCTGGTGCGTTTGTCATTTCAGGATGTTTATATTGGCTCTTACTTCCTGAAACCCGCCTTCCCTGGTCCTCTCCCCTCCCTCTCTGCTTCTTCCCTTTCATTCCTTCCCCCAACTTCCACCAGGTCTCTGAGACTGAGCAATTTTTGCCTATATTTTGGTATAAGTGCATTTTATCTGTCTCCCAGTTTAATTGAAAAGGAAACCTGTTGGGTTCTGTTTATTAATTCCCCCTGTTTCTTAGTTCTCTTCTTAGGATTTACAGGAAGGGAAGGGTGACAACGCTGACTTCTACAACCATGTTCACACTGGAAGTCAACTTTATTTATTACAGGGCAGCTCTCCACGTGGAGACGTGATGAAGAAAATGTGACAAAAAGCAGTGACTTCGCTGAATTTACTTAAACATAATAAATGTTGTTTGCAAGAGCAATTTATATTTAATCAATCTCAAATATTCATGTGTTTAAAGAAGATTTATGCAGGACATGATGATATTCACATATAACTACAGCAACATTTAGAAATAAAAGTTGGTTATTTTCTTTGGAATTATTTAATGCTTGAGTAAGCAAACTCAAGGTTACATTTTTTAAAAAGTATGAAAGAACTTAAGAACTTACATGCATTTTTTTTCAAATAGTAAGTGTCTGAATTAAAATACCATCTAATAATGGAAAAACAGTATACATATAATTATTTTTACTGATTTCTTTCTGTAACCCAACAGCAAGTACCTGAAATAATACATGGGAAATTTAAGTTTAAAAAAAAAAGACTCTACATTTACTTCTATTTGAATTGTTACTACTTCATTTTTAATATCCTGAGGTAGAATCTACTCGCTTATCTATTAAATATGGATCAATATCATCAAGGCTAAGTGCACATCAGTCAATGCAGAAACAAAATCCTTAAAAACTCCTCACAGTATTACTTTTTCTATCATTTAATTTTTGCAGTGGAACTTATCTAAAATAAAACACAAATATGAGAGAGTCTGATTGCAAGACTTAGTTTTATGTGGTTCTATATTCTAAGGACTATATTGCTTAATAGAATATAGACCTATTGGCTCATTCTTCAAACCCAAGGTCTAAAGTATTAAAGTCTTTCTTGCAGTTATGTTTTCATAATTTACTGCCACTGCTTAAATATGGGATATTTATATTAGTAAGATAGTGCAGATTCTAAGAGAAATCCTCAATGCTCTCAAAAACATTAAAATAAACGTAGTGGTGTGTGGGTGCTTCTTCGCAGAAACTAGTTTTTATTACTTTGGGCAGAATAATGAAGCTACTTGACCAGAGAATAGTTCTTGTTTCAAGAGAGCACACATCTTCAGCAAGAGTACATACAGATTGCTGAAGAAAGAAGCCCACCTAAGCAGCCAGGAGGATTGGAAAGGCTAATTCATGGAAGATATCAGTAAAGATGTAGAAATTTGTGTCCAAGGACAGAAGAAAAAAATAGTACACCAGCTTCTGGATATACATAGACACATTCACTCCTTTCTATGTTTATTCTGACTGGCTCTGACCCTTTTGGATGGTTCCTGCCCAAATAGAGGCTAGAGTTCCCTACTCAGCTCACTCAGCCTCATAAACATCCCCCAAAACAATGCCAGGATTCCAGGTATACCTCAGTGTATCCAAGTTGACATTCAACTATCAGTCACAGGAAATAGCCACACCTCTGCAACTGATCTAAGTTGCACTTGGAGTTCATTTTCAATCCTGTCTCCTAGAATAGCACCTGCACTTTTCTTAATCTACCCAGGTCATGCTGTGTTATCTTTTGCAAGCCATACTACAGCTTTGAAATACATAACATGCTTTTTAATTCATTGTTTCTTGGATTCTAATGTCTAGATTGACTTAAGTTCATTGAACCGCTCTCCTGTACACTGTAGAGTACTACTGGCTTAGATCTCTACTCTACCAAGAGTAGAGATAAGGTCTAGGGATCTTGCAAGAAAACACATGACAGGGGAAGTCAAATATCCATTTAAGCCAAATCTGCCAATTCCATCACTAAGGGGTAATGGGTTCTTGTAGTCTGAAGCTACCCTTGCTACCGGAACAGCTCTGTAAGTGGGAAGGGAACTTGCGGAGGGGCTAAAGATGATAGGCCTGTTTTACAGATGTGAACAGGACAAAATGTGCACTGGTAACAATGTGTAAAAAAACTTTGCTCAGCATATCTGTATTCCCATTATTCTGTTGCTATGTGAGCATTTTAATAACTTTTCCCACTTGGTGTCTTCTCATCTATACATGATGGTAAAATCATCCTCAGAGCTTTTGTGTGACTGAAATGCTACATGTCAAAACGTCTGGCAAATAGAACTTGCTACACATCTAAGATTTTTCTCATTTTTCCCTATGAAATTTTAGTTGAAGAATAAAGAGGAATCACAATTTTCTACTATGTTTCTTTCCAGGCATTTCTGATTTTGCTGCCTCCAAAATGGCTGAGAAAGTGATCTAGTGATGTAAGATATAATAATGGTAAATAATAATAGCTCATACCTTTTAAGCATTTGCTATATGTCAGAAAAGAAGTGTTAATCCTCCCAATGACCCTAAATGTTGGATGAAATTATTTTATTCATTTACCAGTGAAATCAATAGGAAGACAGGAGAAATATGTTTCTTATGATCTCAGCATTTTTAAGTGGCAAAGCCATGATTTGAACCAAGAGATTCTTTAAGTATTGTAATTCTCAATCTCTATCTATAACCAGCCTTTCCCTTAGTTCCTAAAGATCTTTTATTTCACTGTATCTCTAAATATAATGCGTTGTCTCCAGAGGAAAAATTAATGAGATGAGAAATTTGCTGTCTCCATAAAGAAAGGAAGTCTCCCAATATCTACGATGGTAATTGATTCTGTTACTGTCATTGTTACTGTCATTCATATATCTCAATATAACCAAGGCCAGCAGAGACGTTTGAGCTGAGCCTCAGGACTGTTCATTTGACTTTTTCTCTAGCAACTGACTAATAGTATACTTGAGGTAGTAGAAAAAGAGAGATAGTTGGCTATAAAAAAAAAACTTTCCTTCTGCATTTGGATCAAAAAATGATAAGCTACCTGCTTGCAAGTGAACATTTTGTCACACTTTGATGGTTACTTACTCCTGCTTTCACTCTAATTAGTGAAAGCCAGGACGTTCACTTTCCCATCTCAGAATCACTGATAAAAAAACACCATAATAATCACATGAGCCTGTTTCCTGTCCCTTTGTGTCCTGTCCATACGTAACACATAGTCAGAGCACAGTTACCACAACAGCCGAGGAATTGAGTTCTTTGTGTGTTGTATTCTTAGTAAAAATAACAAAAAGGTAAAAAGTAAAAGAATTGTGAATAATTTCAGACTACTTCCATGAATCTGAAAAAAAAGAGCTTTATGAAACTCTATCGCACACTTCCCTACTTTCAATGACTTGAATTGTGATGATAATCTTGTATAATCTTATTTTTTTGTCTTCTGAAATAAAGGTTTGGATTTTGTTTGCTTATGGATTTTTCTCTAAAGAAAGAGATACAGCTCAGTTATGGAACAGCAGTGAAAAAAGACAGACGTGTTTCTCTATTGCTCTACAAATAATATGACACAGTTGAGTTCACCTCAAACAGGTTCTACCACATTTCATATTCTTAATGTGAATGTGAACTTTGCAATAGCTGCATATTGTCATTCTTATTGAATGCATTATTTGCACCCTGCCAGGCTCTATAGCATGAAAAATATCACAGTCTACTGTACATGAGCCCATTGTTCACTTGTTGTTAGGGTTTTTTCAAAAGGCAAAAAGTGTTGAACGTCACAATGCACTCAGATGTTGAGATACCTGTTATATTCTGAAGTTTTACATAAACAGGCTGTAGATATTTTTTCCATTGCACAGAGATTAAATCAGCCTTGTCAGAAATCAGTGTTCTAGGTTCCTAGACCCCTCCCATCAGGCATCTATTCATTCTCTCTAGTAGTTAGTTCTTCTTTAATAATTCTCAGGATTTCATAACCGCATGGGTATTGCAACTGTAAATTTTCCAGCATTGTACATGTAATCAATACCAGGATGGACCCCAAAATTAAATCATTTAATGGATTTCTGGTTGAATTCATTTAGGTCACTAGGCTTCCACTCCTGCTGCCACACAGCATGATTTTATATTGCAGTATTGTCATAACAACACACGTCTCCACTTGGCTGCTGTCCTGAAGCATATCATATTAGGAGGCAGTTCAGTTGTATTTTCTAGGACTATCCAAAGATATTTAATATAAGCTATGATCAAAAACACCTGAAGAAACACTGGTAAGGCAGGCTGCTTTCTTCCTCCAGAAATAGCTATTAATATTAATAAGAAACATGTAAGCATATACAATATGTACTTCAAAATAAGCCTTAGAGTTCAACTATTTGCACAAAGTGGAGGTACTGTAAAGACATAGAGCTTGGTGGGTCCTGCAGGATGCCGGATGTTGTACACAGATGGCTACAGATATATTTTGCATACAGGACTCTCCAGACCAGAAATATGTCAGATAACATTACTACACACATACATAAGCAAATTCAAATTAAAGGGTCATAACTACATCTAATTTGGTCATTAAATTTTATGTTCAAAGGGAATGTGGTGCTTATGAAATGGAAGATTCACTCTTTTTTATTTTTCAGACAGTTCTTTGTAAGTAATTTGACCTAAAGAGAAAGGAGTCAATTAAATGGTAACATTTTAACCTCAGGAGTTGGCCTCTGACCTATCTTCTAAGATATCTCACAAGGATCCAGTGTTGCCTTGTGAAAACCGTCTTTCATAAAGCCTAAAAGACATAAAATAAGTATGCATGTGTGCCCCAGATGAACTTTGGCTGGGTAATAGGCAATCTACATCCTAGAACCCAGTCTCACCGCTTCTCACTAAATGTGCCCATCAGCAACAGCTTTGAACTGTGGCCTTCTATCTCTGACCAAAAGTGACCAAGTGATTCTCCATCTTTACCCTCCAGAGATTAAGGCCCTTCCATCTTCCTAGATATAGTTGGGACAGACAAAAGCATAGCTCAGAATAATGAATATATGACAGAAAGGCAACATTTTTCACTAAGAAACCAATGATTCTCAATTGGCTGGTTTTTGCTTCCTTCCAGCACGTCAAATGTCTAGGAACATTTTTGGAAGTCTTAATTACCATGGGGGTGCCTTTAGTTAGCAGTACCACTCAACATGCTACAATGTCCAAAATAGCACCCAACAACAAAAAAAAAAATCACTCAGATTGTGCCTAGGGTGAGAAACCTGGCAATAATGCTTATCTAACACATGAGATACTTGGGACCAGGCACTGTAAGTTGCAAGACTGATCTCACGCAAAACTATGAAACACTCTCATGTTTCTTTTAGCAGCTTCAAGGTCACTGTTCACTCATTTCACATGTTTTTAGCCACGGAGGTTCTGAATCTATTCCTCTACCAAAACCTTAAAAAAGCATCTCTTGTGGGTATTCTGTAGTATTATATTAAATAATATTTATAATATTTTGAATTTTTGTTTGAGAAAAGCTTCAGGGGAAGTAGTAGTATGTTCAAATATTTATTACTCAGTTTAATTTTCATTCTCTCTCTCTCTCTCTCTCTCTCTCTCTCTCTATCACACACACACACACACACACACACACACACACACACACAGAAAAACACACACATCTTCCTATAAAAATAATTAGTCGTTTCCATATTCCCTTGGGGGCATCAGATTCTGGATTTAGAGAAAGGAGACAATAATGGTTTGGGCAATAAAAATTCCCATCATTGTCATTTCTGACTCAGCCTTAAGCTTCTTAGCCTACTAAACAATCTTGATAAATTATCTGGACCAAGATGATCATTATCTATTCAGTATCGAGCTAAAGTGTATTTAACCCACTGCTTTCGAGTAGAGTCAGTTGAACCAGGAGTGATTAAGATCAATCTTTTAATACATTTCCTATAGGGTCTCTCATGAAAATCAATCCCGCACTTGGTCACCTAAATTTCACTAACTTCCAAAGGTAAAGTGCTGGTCATTTCACTGACTTAGGAACAGTCGGCATATCATGAACTCAACCTCGCTGTGTTAATGCTGTAACAGCAGTTAAAACTCAGTAAATCCCAAACTAACTCCAGTATCTGTCTTCACTCTCCACTTGTCTATCACAAGACAAAAAAAAGAAGAAAAAAGCCCATTTATTATGTTTGAAATATTTTCCCCATTTTATTGATATTTATAAGTGCAAAATTTAGAGCTTACATTGATCGTGAACATTTTCTGCACACACATATCTTGGCAAGGTTACAAGACCTCCCCCACTCTCCTTCCAACCCTCCCCTTCCTCACCCCTCTACACACCCCCAGTTCCCATTATTTTCCACTTTAAGTTCCATGAGATAATTGTGATCTGGATTTCTCATATCAGAGAAACCATTTGATATTTCACCTTCTGAGACTGACTCACTTCACTAAGCATGATGGTCTCAAGTTGCCTCCATTTCCCTACAAAATCCTCGAACCTATCTGACTTTATAGATGCATAGTATCCCATTGTGTATAAATACCACAGTTTGTGTATCCATTGGTCTGTTGATGGGTATTTTGGTGACTTCCATATTTTACTCATTGTTAGTTGTGCTGCTATGAACATGGGTATACATGTATCTCTGTTATGTGTTTTTAACTTTTGGGGGAATATTCCTGGGAGAGTTATCACTGGATCAAAGGGGACATTTATGTCTAGTCTTTTGAGATGCTTCCATACTGCTTTCCGTAGTGGTTGTACCAATTTATACTCCCACCAGCAGTGTAGGAGGCTTCCTTTTTCCCCACAACCTGGCCAGCACTGATTGCTATTTGAGTTGTTGATATAAGCAAATCTCTTTGGACTTAGATGGTATCTTAGTGATGTTTTGATTTGAATTTCTCTAATGGCTAGGGATGTCAAATACCCTCAACTACCTAATCTCCAATAAAGGAACAAAGAACATGTTTAAAATATTTTAACTTCATAAGTGTTAGCCATTTTTTTAATATTTTAACTAAAAACCTAGAAACAGTTCTTAAGGACTCGTTTCACTTCTCCCATTTATCAAATCTACCAGTAAATCTTACAAAATCTCTCCTCATGAATACTGTTTACATCTCATTACTTCTTGACCCTATCAGTCTCCATTCTGGTCGGCTCTCTCTCAGTACTTCTACAGAGACATAGTCTCTCCTTGGTGTCTGACTTTCCCGTGTATATCCTTGCTTTTTATGTCCAATGGATTCATACCACTCTTCCCAAACTCACCACACTCTTGCATACTTTGTGACACTGTATTCGATGCTGTTCTGTCTGAAATGTTCTCTCTGTTGGGTCTTGAACTACAAATTCATATTCATATTCATGATCACACTTCAACTATCATGTCTCTTCTTTAAACAAATATTCCTTGACCTTGGCCTATCATTCACCTTTAACACCCCAGAATCAATTTACATTATTCACCTGTGATTTTGGGTCAACTTTTGCTTGTTATATATGATTTTATTATGAAAGATAAGCTACAGTAGTGGGGTTGAAGTATGGTTTCTCCCACTCTACGTCCAACCCAAGAGTCAGCTTTCCTTCCTTTGTTCCCGTTGCAGAGACCACAGCCGAAAATGAATGCATGTTATAGACGCGGTGCATTTATGCCACAGACCTAAGTATTCTTTTCACCAAATACAGAAGTTAGCTAAAAACATCATTTTTCCATCTGTTCGTTCTTTCCCTCGGAAGTTTTCTCTGTAATTGGCATGTTACACAGAAAAATAACACCACTTACTCATAGGCTATTGTAACATAAAAATCAGAATGGATAAGCTATAAGGTGTTCAAAACAACTTAAAATCGTATTAAAATTCTGTCGTGTGCATTTTCTTGTGTACAAAGTTCAAAGCTTTCATCATATTGTCAGTTTGATACCAAAAAAGTTAAAAAATGGTATTAAAGGTTAGCATTCTGATGCTTACTGTTAAAACACCAATTAGTGAAGCTACTAAATGGGCTGGCAATATTAACTATCGATATTATCTTTTCAAAATACATTTTTGGCATTATTAGAGACAAGAGAGGAAATAATAATGATATGCACTATAAATATTTAATTTAAATAATCTGTGTCTATATATAGATTATGTAGATATACATGGATACAGATAGATAGATAGGTAGATAGTTAGATAGATAGACAGGTAGATAGATATGATCATAAAAAGTAAATTTCAGCCAGGGATTAGGAATAGACTTCTTTAATTTCAGCACTCTGGAAATTAAGGCAAAGGAATGCAAGTTCAAGTTTTATGTTGCCTAGACAACTGAACAATTTGTTGAAATCTTGTCTCAAAATAAACAACATAAGGGTTAGGGATGTAGCTCAATGTAAATGCTCTGAGTTCAATTCCTAGTACTGCAAAAATAAATAAATAAAATCTCATATCCAACAAATCTAGATATATTATAAATCTAAATTCAAAGGAATAAAATTCTAAGAGATAACATAAAGGAGCATCTTTATGACTCAGAAGTAGCCAAAAAATTTTAAATGAGACATAAAAATTATTAATAAAAATAAAAATATAGATAAGTAAACCAGAATACAAAGGAGTTTCTTTTCATCAAGAGGCCACTTTAAAAGGCAAAAACACCAGGACCATAGAATAAGAAAGAAATTTATGATTATGATAGCTCTTATTCCCAAAAGATTTTTATATAGAATATAAAGAACTTCTTAAAAAAGAAATTCCATTAGATAAATGAACAAAAATTCTAAGAAATTATTTTACAAAAACATATGTTCAATACTTAAAAGATAAAAAATAGATATTTTGACCCTTAAGCATGATATGTCAATTTAAATGGAGTAAGAAACAACTAGCAGATGGTAAAACACAAATCTGCGCATGTCTGTGGATGTTTGATGTGTTTGCAAGTAAATGGAGAACAAGATGACTCATCTGGGATGTATAGGTGCAACAAACAGGCTTGTAGCCTGATTGAACAAATAAATAAATAAAATGAAGGAAGCATTCCATTTGGGAAGATCTCCAGTCTTTACCATCACCTTTGGATGCTGGACTCCAGTTTTTTTCCAATACAAGACTTGATTCTACAGTGGACCTCCAGGCCCTTGACCCCAGATAATTCCTGCATCCTGATCCCTTTTCTTCTGAGGCTTCTATCCCCTCGGACTGTGGAGCTGCTGGATCCCCGGGCTGTCCAGCTTACAGGCAGCCACCGTTGGTTCTTCTGCCTTTGCTCCTGCCGATGATTGCTGAGGTCTGTTCTGTCTTTGACTCTGAGAAGGACATTGTTTCTATTCTGTCTTTCATTCATCCTGTAACTCCAACTAATAAATCCTCTTGCAGAATTATACATACTTTTAATGGATTTTGCTCCCCTGGAGAATGCTAATGCAAGTTTTGGTGACATCCAACCTCATTAGTCATCATATTATAGAAACATTCGTTGGTATCACTATGAGGCTCCAATAAACTCTCACCTGAAAATTACAAATACTAGTGGTACTGAGTAACTTTTACCTTACATAGCAATTTATACCCCAATATTACAGATAAAAAGCAAATTGTTACAATGCCTTTGAACAATCTTTTTAACAATATCATTTAGAGCTGTACATGCAAACACTCTTCAATATTTCTACTCTCAATGTATACTCATTAATGAGTACCAGTATACCTTAAAAGACATAAATGTGGAACTATAGACACATACCGTTCACAGTAGCCAAAAACTTTTGGAAATTTTGCAATAATAAGGAAAACACACCATTATTATCTATTAAATTTCTAATCAATAAAATATCTATAATATGAAACTATATATACCAATTGCAAAAAAGCAATGCTGGGCACAGTAACATGGGTTAATGTTATTAAAAATGCTGGTTAATGAAAGCAGACATAAGTACATATCACACAATTCCATTTTTATGATAATTGAAGGTAATGAAAATGAAAAAGGAGTGAAAGCAGAAATCAGAAGAGTTCTTACCTGTGGGTAAAGGAAATACCTTAGCTGCTTTTCCATTGCTGTGACTCAATACCCAACATCCACAAATTTAGGAGAATAAAGGTTTACTTTTTCTCACAGTTTCAGGAGATCACAGTCTACTCAAGGACAGCCAGCAACAATGGAAGTCCACGGCAGAGGCAGAGCTGGAGGCAGCTCCTCATGACATCACAAACAGGAAGCCTAGTCCCAACAGGTCCAGTCTTTCCCCATAGGAAAAAGCTGTAACAATCTTTCTTCTTCCTTCCTTTTATACGGTTTGGTTCCCAGTTGGGCCTCCCGCATCTGGGTGAGTGTTCTTCCCTCATTCACTGGCCCAGGAATCGCTCACGCCCTAATCCAGGTGTGGCGGCTAATTGCCTCAAGTTAACCTAATCTCCCCAACAGTCACCAGAAGTAATGAAGCATAATTGCCAGGCCATGATATTCGACCTAATACTCTAGATGATATTTTTATGGGTGTGTGTATTTTGTAATAGCTTGGTAAATTGAAGGTTTAATGTTTTTCATTTATCTCTAAATATTTTGTATTTACAGAAAGAAACACATTTAAAAAAAATAATAGAGAAACACAGTGGGATATAGGTAGAGCTGAGTGGCACAGTACTTGTTTAACATGTGTGAGTGCCTGGGTTTGGTCCCTACCATCACACACACACACACACACACACACACACACACACACACACACACACGCGCCAGTATTAATAGAATAAATATATAATTTTATATGAAGTTGGGAGTTGGTTACCTTTTTTTATTTGGATCATAAAAATTATAATGAAGTTACTTTCTCTGGCTTGATTTTGGTTCCTCTTGTTTAGGGCACATCCAAATCTTCCTAGGCCCGATCTTCTCCACCTTGTCCTTAGAAGACTGCAAGAGTTTCCAGAGTTTTACATTCTTCAAGTAGGTTGATGTATTCCCTATTTGCTTCTTCAGCCCTGAACTCTCCCTTGAACTCTGTACTTAACATGTGTGAGTGGATTAGAAAATGATTTCGGTGGTCTTTGGCATTAAGATCTAAAACAAGAGATTATTTTTTAAATGGAAAGAAAAGAAAACAAGAATCTTATTGAAATGACCTCATGCTTTCCTTGATTTATTTTAGATGCTATCTGTATAACTGTCCCAACTGGATAATCAAATAAATATAAACATGTTCCTCAACTAATTTTTGATTCAATAGGGAACAACAGAAGCTAAGAATGAATTATCTATGTGAACGTGAGCTCTTATATTCAGAATTATAAAGCTAAGTAAATCTCACTCTATGGGGTGGATAGCAGGTTTAAATGGTAAAAAGAAAAAACTGGGCCACTTAAGGTAAACTGCCATAGTCCAGAAAACAGATGAGAATGACCTATAATGAGGTGGTAACAGATGAAAACTGGAAAGAAGCCGGAAATGGCAGGTATATGTTGAAAGCCGAACCCACAGGACTTGCTGATGAGGTGAGAGCGGGGTGGAGTAGGGTCTATAATCAGCTCTGTGGCTCCAATTTAAGCAAGTGGACAGATGGAGTTCCATTTTCTGCAGGGGACTGGCTAGACACACTGCCTCACAAGCCAAAACTTCTCTGCAATTCCTGTTTAGGTCGAGATGTCTACAAGACATCTACAAAGAGACATCAAGTGAACAATCACACATGTAAGTGCACGGTTCAAGGGGGAGCTCAGTCGTGAAGGTGCAAACCGGGAATCCGTCATTCAACTCGAAGAATGCAAAGCTCTGGAGACTGCTGTAGTCATCTAATGACAGCTAGAGAAGGCGTGTCCTAAGAAGATTTGGATGTGCCCTGAAGAAGAACCAAAATCAAGACTGAGAAAGTGTAGCTTATGTAGGAAGTAAACCAGGAGAGTTTCGGAAAGGAAGCACCTTGAAGGATAGAGGAAAGGGTCGATTGTGTGACAGCAGAAGCTTGAGTGAGATGAGGACAGAAGCAGGTCCACCGGATTTGGCAACTCTGTGCAGAATGTTATGATCTTAAGCAGATTGAGGTGGGTTGGAGAAGGGCTGGGAGCCAAGGAAATGGAGAGAAATGTTATAGGCAAATGCTCCAGTTGGGAGCAACAGTCAGAGTCATTAGTGTGGATTGTTCCACAGGGTCCAAGCTCTAGAAAACATTTTTCCTAGGAACACATCCAGGAAGTTGTTCAATACTGGGAAAAAGGAAAAATATTGGCCGGATAGCAACCAATAACAATGTGACTGTCTGTGTATCAGAAATTAAATAAAAATATTTGTTTTAATAACTTACCAGAAATGAAAAAAAGGTTTGTTGTTTCTTCTACCACGTGACTAGCATGGCGAATACAAACAGAACAGGACATATATCAGCCAAGGTTGGACACATACACAGAGGGATTCAAGGACCTCAGCAACGTATATTTTCTCTTGTATCCAAGCACTGGACTGGACCTTAAGATGAGAGACAGGGCTGAGGATGTAGCTCAGCAGTTAGAGAATTTGCCCAGCAAGCACAAGGCCCTGATTTTGATGCCCCAGCACCATTTTAAAATTAGCCATGTGTTTGTTTGTAATCCCAGCCCCCAGGAGGCTGAGACAGGACAGCTGGTGTGAATTCAAAACCAGCCAGAGCTACATAGTAAACCCAGTTTCAACTACCAGCTTCAATTACAAAATGAGACCTTGTTTAAAAAGGAAAAAAAAAAAAAAAAGACAAAAAGGTGATCAGAAAACAAAAGCTGTTTGTTCATGAGGAGTTAACAGTTTATAGAAGGGAAAAGAAAAAACATCCATTATGGAAAATTAAATTTCATATCACAATTATAATGTAAAATTAGACTCAGCAAAATGACAAGCTAAAAACATGTTAAAGCATGCCTTTAATTTGATATTTTGGCCCATCCCTTGAGACTTTCAAAGCAGTTGTCAATCACCTAATGTAGGGCAATTTCTGTGGCTATTTTGAACACTGAGGTAAATTATGCTAACAGTATGCCCATTATATTCTAAATAATTATAGTCTTTTTGGACAGAGGTATTGCTCTATACATAATTATGGCATTTTAGAAAAGGCACTTTCTTGATACCTAAAAATATATGCTCACAGATAGGTAACTTTGAATGCTCCGATTTACTTAAACTTCTAGAACAAAGAAAAATTAAGGCACTCTGGATAAATAGAAAATTTTTAATTTTAAGTAAACCAGAAATATTTTATTGCATGCAGTATTTTTAAGTATTACACAAACTTCTCTCATTTTCATAAAGCAGCAGCTTATATACTTCTAAATCTGTCAAGTATACGTGTATTACTGAGAATCCTAACGAATTATGTTTCTTTTTAGACAAGTGCATCAGTTCTAGGGCACTAGCCATCATAGGTACATTTTTTTCATTAATCTCAAGTATTTTTTTTTCTATCAGTCATTAGAAATCACCAACCTCCTTAGAAAACCAAACCACAACTTTGCCCAAGTGGGAAAACAGCAATATGAAAGGTCTGCCTTTTCATGAGGTAAAATTTAATAGTGCATTTCTTAAAATGTAACTCACAAAAAAATGGAAACAATCCAAAAGGCTATCAACGGGAAAATGGAAAAACAAATTGAGTTAAACCCACACAGTGGGATACTAGTTGGCAGAAAAAAAGAGCAAAATACCAATACAGAACACATTTCTACTCACACACCCGAGACATCGTGCCGACACAGTGCGTAATCCCCTCACTATAAAATTCTGCATCAGGTAAAACTAATTTGTGGGGGTAAGAATGAGAAAGAAACCACACCTGGTTGTGAGGAAAAAAATACTCGAGAAGGTCATGAGGAATTCTGGGATGGCGAAACATTGTCTTTTCAACATTTTTATTTTTAATTAATATATCAAAATTGTGCATATTTATAACATAGGATGTGACGCGTATGCAGTGGGTAGTGTTCAAATTTGGGTAAACATATACATCTCAAACAATTATCGCTGCTTTATGGTAAAAGCATTTAAAATTCTTTCGTCTTGCTTTTAAAGTATACAGACAGACTCATCTAGAGTCACTCTATGGCGCATTAAACCAGCACAGCTTCCTCCTTCCACATAACCCTAAGTTATCCCCCAACCCACCTCTTCCGTTCCTTTCGCCCTCCATTAGGTAGTCACTGTTCTAAGGGCTCAGCGTTCTCCACATCTGCATGACATCACACAGGACTTTTCTTTCTGTGACTGGCTTATTTCATTTACTACGACAACATTTTCTCTCATGCCAATGTAAGCAGTTATCAAACTGGAACACTTAAGATGTATACGTTTTGTTGGACTCAAATGTATGGATTTTTAAGTAATAAAAAGTTACATTCCTAGTAACCTAGAAAAAACGTGTTTGAGAACAGATTGCTAAAAGGCAAAGTAGCCCATACCTTTAAAAAGTAATTATATCTTCTGAAATTCTCTTGTTGAATTTATTATTATCTTTCTAAAATTAAAATGAGTAAGTAAGAATTACAGAGGATCCCATGAATATCACATTGAGTTTTAGTCCTTCTATTGATGGAGGTGTTTAATATTCTTTTTCAGAGAGATCACTCACTTTGATGTTTCTTTTAGGGATGCAAAATTTCCCACTTGAAGAAAAAGGAGATCCTTCATCGACAATTTTGGAAATAATGAAGGACTACGTTTCTCATTCTGCCTTCTTTTATAATTCCGTGGAACACTTAACTCAATTAAAGTTGTCGACATGCCACAGTCCAGTTTTTAATGTCAGGACGCAGCAATTGACCTCTGCTGCTTCAGGGTGTTGTTTTATTAACCATGTTTACATGGCACATGTTGGCTCAAGATTCAGAATGACAGGGTCTTCGTGATTGACTGGTAATTAATTGATTTCACCAGAAACATCTCCTCAATACAACAGGATACGAATTGCTGAAGCAAATACTAAGCTTTAATGTTTTGAAACTAGATATGCTTTGCTCATAAAAAATTAAATAATACTGGGCAGTTCTTATCTAATTACTACCCACTGGATAGGAAATTAATAAATAAAAGAGATGAAAGTTACAGGATGTCTAATGTCTGGCAAGAGCCCTCCTGAACTGAGAGTATCAGGGGTATATTCTTTCCTAGGAAATTGCCCCTCAAATCGGTCCTTCGGGTCATTATAGCAGAGACCAAAAGGGGTGGAAAGCCAACAGTAAGTAATATCATGATAAATTTGCCAGTTCTGTTTCTTTTTAAAATGTCTTCAAAGCATTCATACATGTGTTATATTTTTGAGAGAGAGAGAGGGAGGGAGAGAGGGAGGGAGGGAGGGAGATGCATACAGTGTGGCACATCCAGGAGGGTTATTATAATTTTTTCATCTACAAAGACATTAGCACACCATGAATGCAGATTGACCTTTTGCCCCATACCAATTTGCTCATCTTCTCACCAGGACAGCAAGTCAATTGCACAAGTCCCCTGATGGGAAGAGCAGACTTTGGCATGTCTGATGTATGCTGTTTAAGTTACAGGTTGTAGAGCTCTGAGAAAAGACTACAAAAAAGGGATTTTGAGCTATAGAAGAAATGAAGGAAGAATCCCTGTCACAGCCCAATTGACTCTGTAAATAATGCTGGGCCCCCTGGGGGGATTTATTGTTACCACGGAATTTACATTTTAAAAATCTCTGGAATGTGCTTGCTTGTGAAGATTTAACCTGAAACATAAATCCTACCCAATTATAACATGTGAGGAAGCGGCTGTTAGGTAAACAGTAGATCTCATTACACAGAATGTGGCACTTTATCCTCGCATTACCATCATCGTTTTCCCCAACTTCGTCCAATTTAAAAATTGCTTTACTTTCCTTTAGGTAAAGACCTAGACTCCACAATAGGGGCGCTCATTATTTCTATATAATAATGCTGATGTGTGTGAAAATGAAATGAAATTCTTAGAAGCCAGACAGAGAAAAGTAGAGTTGTCAAGAAAAGCCCCTTTTTATCAGATAGAACGTTTGTTACCTTACTTCGATTAGGTTAAAAGACAAAAACAACTGAACCTCTACTTTATTTCAATGTGATTATTTTCACATTGTTATAAAATATTTTGTAAGAGATTATTGTTTGTGAATGAAATAGCAGCCTTGCAAACGTTTTCAGCAAAATTTTATTTCTTACAGGTTGGGTCAAAATCACCGATGCAATGTCTAAACAATGAGATTTTTGAATATTTTAAGGAATTCCCAAAATTACCACAAGAACTAAGATGTTTAAGCATCCAGCAACTATCTTTCAGAAATCAATTTATATTTGAAAGGAGGGTTTCAAATGTGCAGAATTTAAATATGAAGAAAATAAAATCTTAAGAGATGCCAGACACAGATAGAACGTATTCTATTCCGAGGGTGTTGTATGACAATATATAGAAAAAGATTTTTTGTCTCTACCTGAGTAGCTCTGAAGCTAGTTGGAAAGACAAAATGTGCAGCTTAAAATTAAAATAACTTACAAAGTGAGAGATAGTTAAAAGCAGGGGAAGTAGTGAAATAAAAAATATAACCATATAACTTCATTAGAAAAATTGTAGATTGAGGGGGAAACTACTGGGGATTGGTTTTCATGTAGAAAGTGTCATGGAAGTAAAAATTGTGGTATAGGCTTATGAGAAAATAGAATATCTATTAGGACACAAAGTAGACAAAAGTAATCAAAAAAGTGCAAAAAAACAGCAGATGAGAGAGTAAGTGTAGATCGAGAACATCCCTTGTGAATGTAAAATCTTCAGAGATTACTGAGTTAGGAAAGATGATGGCAAAAACTGTGGCATAAATTGAAAAAAATTTTCTATTCCAAAAAGCAGCAGTGGAAGTGCTGGGACACATCAGGGGGTCCCTCACGTGGGGAAGGACAGATATTTTTAATCCCAATTTTTCATAAGCACTAGGAAACCTTTATAGATTCTTAAGTAGGAAGAAATATTATTTCACACATTTCTTTTTTGAGACAGGATCTCACTCTGTGGTCGAGGCAGGCTCTGAACTCATTATGTAGCACAAGCTGGCTTCAAACACACAGCAATCCATCTGCCTCAGCCTCTCAAGCACTGGGATTACAGGCATGCTCCATTACAGCCAGCTTAGGTGATGCTAGGTACCTGAACCAAGAACGATATGCTTGCAAGGCAGGCACTCTAACTGCTGAACTAGGGCTCCAGCCCAAGAAAGAAATAGAAGAATACCGGCTTTATGTACGGCCCTCTATCAGCTGTGCACAAGATGTACTGCACTGAGCATAAGCTGAGGCAGGAGAAGCAATTATGAAGCTACTGCAACAATCTTTGAAATTATGTGAATCTGGATGATGTGGGTCAGCTCAGTTTTTGTTCGGCACCAAGTGTGGTCTAGGCATTGGCCTGGGCTCTGGAGGTAGAAAGGCAAAAAATACTGCCTTTGAGGACGTGGCAAAATGTTTGACCTCATTCTCCTGTACCTTGGCACTTAGAGTGTTGTGAAAATGCTCCTGTGGGGGTAGGAGAACAGCCACTTCGCTCTGCGTGCATGGGAAGAGGGAGCTCATGTCAGGAAGATTTGCTTTGAACTCACTCTTAAGGGTTGAGTAAGCATTGCTAATGGCAGGAAAGAAACATTAAACTGGAGGTAAAAATAATAGTAATAATAATATAATGCAGAGAGCTAAGGTAGTTCTTCGAATCCTGTTGTGGGCTTCATATTGAGTTTATAGATAAAAGAATATTCTTCTAGTTATAAAAATAATAGTGTCTGATTGTGTTTTAGAAGCATCCCTCAGGGAAAGTTAGGACAAAGTGACAATAAAAGAGGGAACTTACAAAGTGGTAAAAATGATCTTAGTAAGAAAAGTGTTAGACATGGGCAGCTATTACAGTGACGGAAAATCAGGAAGTATTTGAGAGACGAAATGGTCAATTGGTTTGGAGGATTGTTGGGGGAGAAGTAAAGAAGAAAGTGTCTCCGATGATTGCTCCCTTCGGTTGTCACAGAAGTTGGTTATGTGTCTGTCAGGAATGATCCAAGGAGGTAGTAACGATGGACTCAGGCCTGACTATGGTTAAGCTGAGATGCCTGCGACACTCACATGGTTAGATAGACCAGCTCGTATAAATCTAAGCAAAACGTATCAGGTTTGAGAATCATTAGCACCTACACAGTTATAAAATGGTAAGTGAGGTAATACTTCTAAAGAAAAGAATGTAGCTTGAGAAATTCAGTGAGCAGAAGGCAAAATTCTGGGAACAGAAGAAGAGGACGAGAGGAAAGAAAGACAGAAAAAAACTGGTGTATTTGTAGGAAGTAAAGTTGGTAAGAAGGACCAAAATAGAAGCCAACAGGGCACGTCCAGGACTCAGGACGCTTCCAGGGCAACAGCCCCATGTGCTGTACATAAATAACAGAAAATCATGACTGATGGAATGTAGAAGTGGCATTGAAAAACTGGGCTATAACTTATCATAAGCACTGGGGTCAGGAGAACTGGGGTAATTTGAGATAGATGAGCCTAAGAGACACTTCATGGGAGCGAGCTTGTTGCCTGCCCTCATTCACTGGCCCGTCCACCAGTGTGAGTCTACAAAACACTGTGTGGCCGGCTCGTCCATTGCACTAGCGCTCAGCTCCGTCCCTGTATTCAAGGACTGTTACGCTCAATCAAGGAGCTCGTTGCAGTTGGTAGACTGCAAATCAGAAGGAACAAGACAATTTCCATGAAGGACTGTGATTCTCAGAGTTATTTTTTTCTTCCCTTTATAATGGTATCATTAGTCAGACTTCCGGACACTACATAAAGTGAAGCCGTTCACTCAGACTGGCACTTATACAGGCTAATCAAGTGCCTGTGAGGGACATAGCAAATAGCAAAGCATTGGTACCTGAGAGAAGTTGAGCAAATAATAAAATAGAGTTGTAGTATATCCTAAAAAGGCAACATGTACATCTTTTAGCAGTGAGAAAGGTAATTATGCAGGCAGTTCAACATCACTGAACTGTGTGTGCTGGAAACTCTCCGGTACCACTAGGTTGTGAGGCATGCTAAAGCAAAAGTCACCCTCAGTCTGTGATAGCTTCCACACCTGTTCTCCTCCACTTACAGCATCACCTGTAACCACTGAGCCACACTTTCTCATCCTTTGCAAAGCTGTACAGATGGCAATAGCGGTCGTGTTGAAGGGAAGGTAAGAACATGCCACACCACTGAAGGGCGGCTGAAAGGCAAAATTGTCTTTCATTTCAGCATGTTTAAAATATACTAAGAAGACTTCTCAAGTGTATGATTGACCTGAGCACCTCCTCGTGGCCTTGCGCATCTCGTGAGCCACTTTGAGAATGCCCTCAGGGTATCGACCTTTGTAGTTAAGCCTCAATGAGATTACATAGTCTTAGTTTTATGAATCTGCCAGATTTATGGATATGTTTTAGATACACGGGACGTGATGGAGCACGAAGTATAAAAAAGAATACAGTCAAATTCACTGTCAAATTTTCTGTGTAGTGTGATGTTCTTCAAACAAGAGGATAAAACAACTTTCTTTGATCTTCACTCTTTCTTTGGTGTCTAGTATTCAGTAAAACCAAACACAAGAAGTGGTAAGTTGCAAACCACTTCGGTCTGTAGGGTTCACAAGTGCAAGATGCTCACTCAAAAATAATACTAGGCACCTCAGTCTCAAGGTCTTGGAGTATTTACCAACTTCAATTGCCCCTACAAACTGCTATGAATCTGCCCATGTTTTAGACTGGCAATCTCTACGGAGATTTAGCAGTAGCATGCCCCGCTGCACTGCAACTCACTTCTGGAATCAGAAATAAATCCAAGATTTTTTGCTGCCTGTGCTGTGCCCAAGGCATGAGTTGACATTTCTGCCCTCAGTTTGAATCAGTAGTTCTTCAAATATTAGGAGAAAGTATGACCTCAAAGACAGAAAATTTGTGAAAGTAAAATGTAATGCCTCAAGGAAAAAAAAAAAAACTATTCAGCTGTCCCTTAAATCTATCCCATTCAAAATTCTACTTGGAGGGATAATGTGTTTTCAAAGGCAAATGAGAGGACCTTTTTCCCAGTTACATAGGAAACTGATTTTTATTTCTTTTGACTTCATTGCACTTCTCTCTCCCTCTCTTCCTACTTTCTGCTGTATGAATTCAGCTGCTCTACCTACCACATGAAAGTGGAAACACATAACATTCGCCCTTCTGTATGTGAATTATTCCACTGAGCTTGTTTTCAAGTTTATCTGTATTGCACAATTGATCAAAATTCTCTTCCTTGCTATGGGTGAGTCACATTCCATTGTGAGTATAGATCATGTTTTGTTTATCAATACATGTGAATCGTTACCTTCTTTTGATTATTGTTGAGTGATGCTGATGCAGAAAAGCTATACAAATATCTGAGTCCCAGATTAGAATTATTTTCAATATATACCTGAAGTAAAACTATTAAATCAAGCGTAGTTCTATGTGTAACTTCTGTGGAACCACCAAACTGAATACCATCATGTTCCCAGACTCCTGAATTTCAGAAAACCAGTGGACGCATATGAGAACTGACAAAAAATACTATTATCAAAAAGATAGGTTAAACGTGATCTCACAAAAATGATCCTAGTTTAAAATTTTACTTCATGATTCTTCTTTTATTAATTTTTTTATTTTTACATTTTGTTCTGCTTTGGATCACTGAGTATTCTGCTTAGGATAGGCATTCATCTATGGGGACATTTCTAACCATTGATTGCACTAAACTCAACTAATCTAGTAAGATTAAGAAGCAAAGACCAGGAAAGATTAATAGAATTATCAAAGCTCGTGAGACTAGCTAGAAGAATGCAGCTAGGACTGAAACCTCTCGCACACTCTGTTGTGTATGTTTTTCACTCCCACCTCAACTGAATACCCAGAGATGCATAGAAGAAAAAAAGTCAATAGCAAAGTCGGATGCTCGGGCCTGCTCGATGGGGTTGGACTCCAGAGAATTAGGATCCAGAAATTTTTGCAATTAAAGCTTTTATAACCTGGAATCTTCAAAACTTTCCAAAACACTGAACTTCTGTCCAGTCTCTCTCTTTGTTTTTGCATGCCGGGTCACTGCCATCTGCACCCGCAGAGGTCTTCAGTCTCTTGCCAGGGAAGTGCCAGGTTGTGTCTCTCTGTCCCCGGGCTTCTGTCACAGTCCTTGCCCCCTACAGAGCCTCCTCCGATGGACCTATGTAGCTCCAGTCTTTTAAAAAGTATCAGCTCTTTTACACTCTTGGTTTGTTCTAACCATTCTTGGACCAGAAGCTTTTCCTTAGGGCATCAGAAGTGCTCGAAGTGTAAAACAATTTATTCCCACACTTTTGCTGAGACGGTATTGCTATCCCAATTAAAACTACACACTGGTGATTAGAGCATTCCTCAGTGCTGTAGTTTAGGTTTTAAGTGCTCACCTCCAAAGTGATAAATAAGTGCTAATAACTATGCAACTAAAGTCCACACATGCTCACCCTCAAATTCACATAGCTTAGAAACTCTCCCAATTACATACTCCGGGAATACACACCAGACCTCATTGAATATAAACCTCTGAGAGAGGGGTCGGAGCCACTGGACCCGAGAAAAAGTTGTCAAAAGATTCTGACGTACAAAGAAAACTTAAACAATCAATAACCTAACAAAAATAATACAAATTCTGAATGAAATGACAGATGGAATTTATTATTAATGGCTTCTCTTGGCTGGAAATACCATCAAATAGCTCCTGCAACTTCTAGAGAGCACACAAATGGATTAAATTGGTTAATGAATTTACTCAGTATGCCACCTCTACAGAGTCCCCCATGGAGTGATTGATAGCTGAGCAGAGCGCGATCCTGAAGGGAAAATAGGGACTCACTCAGGCTGAAGAAAGTGAGACCTTTGATTAACTGTTTAAAGTCACTCATATCGGACTTGTATATCGCGCAGGGCAGCTTACTAGAACATAGACATATATTAAAGTTCAACCAATGAAAAGCAGCCAAGAAAGTGGAGAGCCAACTCAGTACCTCTCCAGACTTTGGGGATCCAATTCTCCACGAGTCTCTTCAGAAATCTGCACATATATTCTGCACACTGAAGCATAGGCAGCTTCTGTTCTATATTCTCTTTCCAAAGATAGCTGTAGAGTAAACAGCCTTGGAAGGTAAATTATAAAGATCTTTCCAGGACAGAGGGTACATTTTGTTTCCAGGACAGTAAAAGGCACGAGTCTGGCAGCTTTGTTTGCCTTTCCTTATAAGATAGGAATTTTCCCAAATTCAAGGTGGTTCTGTTGTGACACACACTCTCTGTCATCCCTGCTATAGGACTGCTGGGCCAGGGGAACAGAAGGAAACCCGAAGCTGTGCACTTCAGTAACAGAGTTCTTTGTCCTCAACTTAGAGTCTGCGTCTTCCTCCAGCATCTACGAAACTGTGGCAGGTTAACTTTTTAACTTGTGATTCATGTAAGGTCTACAACCCCTCACCATTTTTGACAGATTCTTGCATTTTTAAGTTCTGCTTTAAAACCGGTATCTTATCTCTGTGCCCCTTGTGCAATGTCTGTTTTCTATTACTGCTTCTCCAGTAAGGAATTCTTATTCTACCTTTGCTGTAACACAAGCACTTTTCTGTCCAATGTGAGCAGAAACTTCAAATGAACTGACTTTCCCACTGAGCTGGCTTTTGACTGAGCACAGGCCTACCCTTTGACAGTAGCCTCTGCATCGGTAACATCGCACAAAAGCGAGATGGCAGATAATTCTGGCTCCATGTACAATACTGATGGCTCGCTGCTGAAGGCAGAGAGCCAAAAGTGCTTCGAACAGGTTACATAGAAATCCCCTGTCCACAGATAGGGATTCTTTAAGTGTAAGAACTTTTGCAAGCATTTTACATTGGCAGCAGAAGCAAGGTGGCTTTTTAAAGTGTAAAGGGCACCTGGTAGTTAGGGACTAGGCTGAAGTATTACAGGCTTAAAATAGCTCCAGGTGGGAGCTACACTGTCAGGGTGGCTTTGATTCACAGAGACCAGATCCACGAAGTCTTTCCCCTTTCATCTACACATCGTCACTGAGAAAAGAAGAGCAAATATTATTTTCAAGGGATAGAAACTGATAGGCAAAGTAGTACAGCAATATACCTGCTGTTACGCTAATCATTGATTAAGCTGAATTTTTCTTCAATGACTTGTTCCTTCCAATAGTTTGAAAGCTCCTAATGTTAAGGCTCAAGAAAAAAAAGTGAGTATTAGCCTAGAGACCAGACTCTTGCAAAATCTGACAGTCGGAAGTTCTACTAACCAAAGAAAAATATGAATCATCCGCTACTCACATTTCAATGGAGCTAATTTGTTGGGAGCCAGAGCATATAATCCATAAAGAATAGATTGGTCAAAAGTTAATTTTGACCCCCTCTGGGAGCCACTGAAGTAGTGAGACGATTTACCATTCAATAACAAGTATGTCCAAAGTGTCTACATTGAATACAGTCTCCCAGATGCTGAGGACTTGAATCTAAGCAAGGCACTCAAGGGTGATAAGCTGGGAAGCTGATACCGAAGTGGGGGTGAAGATTCACAGAACAGGAGGTGAATTGGGTACTTGATAAAAGTGCACAGAATCTCTCACTGGAGGAAATCCTAGTTTTCCATAGTTATAAGTTGAAGAATACAAAGAAAAGATGGAGTTAGTTTTGGAGAATAATGGAGAAATTTGACCCCAATAAGTAAGTAGCTTGATGAAACAGTTGTGAGTATGTGTAATGCGAATGTGAAAAATAGGTTCTCAAAGCAGCTGCAATGTCAGTGATGGAAAGACTTATAAACATATTTAAAAGAAAAAAAATCAGATAATCTTGTGTTGATAATTAGTAAATGTGAAGGATTCTAAGCACATTTTATATTACACATGCTCATCAGTAACAAGAATAATGTAGACAAAATATCATTTTGATGGATTCTTAGCAGGTTTGGAACATACACATTGTAATATATATTATATATATTATAATATATATACATACACACAAATTGTATCAACCAACTTAAATCAGCCAACACAGATATAGAAATGTATCAAAACAATGACTTACAGTATTATTATTAAACATATGAACTAGAATTTGATTTGGATGTAATAGTTTAAACAAATCATTAAATGGAAAACAGCCCTAAAATGCCTTTCTTTCAATCTAAAATAATATATTTAAAGTAGAGAACAAAATCATGTTTCATCCCATTTGTGTCACTATAACAAAAAAGTGAGATGGGTAATTTGTGAGTAGAAATTTGTTTCAAAGCTAGTATATACTTGTTTATCATAGCTGTGGAGACTGAGAAGTCTAAATTCAAAGTACCAGGAGATCTGCGTCTGGGGAGGACTCTGTTGCTGTGTTTCCACATGGAAAAAAGTGAACAGGAAAAACACAGCCTAAGCTAGACTTTTTTACAAGGTAATACTCACGCACAAGCACTTGTCAGAAGACCCCCACTCTTAATGCCGCGAAAATGGAGAGGAAGTGACAGTACGAATTTTGTGCTCCAAACGTTGCCCCATAATCTGCCTGAGACTCAGCCTGTCATCAGTGTCATCAATGTCACTGTCCAGAAATATAAGGGAGCCTTTATGTTAGGGAACATCTCTAAATTCTGTCTTTGGGAATTATCGTGAGAAAGGGAAGATGTAAAGGCTGACTTGAGTATTCCTTTTCCTTGTCGGTTTGCTTCCTTGTGCCCTGGCTGTGTGAGTAACCCGATATACAAAGGCTTGTCCTCCTCGCTCTATCATCAGCCCTGCCAGCACATTAAGCGTCCCACTTAGTTCATACCCCAGCTTTAGAACATACCCACCCACAGCCTCATTCACACAACATTTTTTATTCCTGCAAATTATAAATTAGTATTTATTTCTTTGTCCTTGTTAGAAGGCAAGAGAGACAAGACTTGAATTCAACTATGGGACACTCAGTCATGAGCTATGTCTGCATTAGGGATGTCCCAGACCTTGGTAAGAATTAAATTATATCCTCCTAAATCCACATATTAAAACCCTAACCCCAGTGTGATGGTATTTGGACTTGGGGCCCTTCAGAGGTAATTCAGGTTAGAGGAGGTCATGAGGCAGAGGCCCTGTGATGGAATTAGAGGAAACAGCGGGTCTCCATGTCTCCAGATCCCACTTCCCTATGACCTGAGGACATAACAAAGAGGTAGCTGGCATAATAACTTTCAAAACAGAAAAAAAAATTTTAAGCTATCCAGTGTATGATAATTTGTTTCAGCAGCCTGAGCTGAGCATGGTGCTGTAGTTCCAGTACCCAAAGCAGTCATCCAAATGGAGTTGTGGACGACAGCGAAGCCAAAGGCTATACGAGGAAAACGGCTAGCAAAAGGTGCCCAGGACGTCCAGGCAGACGGGAGAGATCAAAGGAGTTAAGCAGATGGCAGCAAGAGAAGCTGAATAGGGATCAAATGACTCTGATGGATTACCCAAAACACTGCATTTACAGATTGCCCCTCAAGGATAGACGCTGAGCAGCCTGCATCTAAGAGAGGGAGTGAGGCAGTGAAAGAGGATGACTGACACAATGTAATACAGTGATTTCATAGTTAACCCACAAGTCCACTTTTGGTGCAAGCATAAACCGATTATCACAATGGTTAAAGTTCATCCGTGTCAATTCTCACTGCAGTCAGACTGAAGCTATAGAAACGACACTCCTCGTGCTTAATAAGGGATGGGACGAGATGGATTGAGTCTCACTGATTCTATCACGAGAACATGAAACAACCGAGAGGTCAACACTGTCTATTTTCCCCTCCAAAATCAATTTATACCCTTCTTCACCCTGCTTTGGCCTCGAGACTGACCCTTGTGGAATTCGTCGGCAGGACCCTTTTGGCGGCAACTGTTTTTAGCTGTTTGAAGAAATGGATAGGCAATGGGAGAGAAAAAGGGGTGTAAATTCAGAGACTTTACTTCTCCTATTCCCTTTCCCTTGGGTGTCTGTGTCCACCCTAAAGAAAAAAGCACCCTTCTTCCAGAGCAAAATCTCTCCATAGAGCTACTCACATGGGCTTAGGACTGGGCATGACAACAATCCCCCCATCCTTAGAGTATTTCAACCTCTTGTTTGTTCATTTAAGCTCTCCCAACACTTCGTCAACCATCTCTAAGCACCAAATGTGTATGTGTGTGTCAGCTGACTAATAAAGACAGACCACAATTGCCCTGAAAATAATGAAAAGAGTCTAATGGGCTGGATTTACTTGTCACACATCACTAGCATAAAATATCTTTATAATATGTATAATAATCCTAGGACAGACGCAGTAGAAACAAAGCCATTTTTCCAGTTTTTAGGCAATGAGCTTTATATATGTCAATATCCTTAATAACTAGAATTATGCACTATCCCAAAACACATTTCCACTAGGAAAACATTTCTGGGGATCATTTTACAATAATAGACATCACCAAAGAAATGATGACATCTAAATTTTTGTAACTATTGTTTCCATTCACAAAATAGAAACTGGTTTACTTGCGCTGCCAAATCTTATGATAGTTATGCTACTTTAGCTCTTTGAGATTATTAAAATTTATAGAACGGTAAAGCGTTTACTGGACTCGAATCAGGCTGCAAGGTCAAATGTTTCTGAAATTTAAAATTAAGATATATATGATTAGTGTCAATCTCCCCAGCACCAAAAGCGCATTGTGTTGCCTTGCACGATAAATTTCAGAGATGCTGTACAGCTAGCCAGTGATTTCCAGATAGATTCGCCCATGAAAAAAAATGTTCTGATTGTTTTCATAAACTACCTATGAATATATTTCTTTTTTTTTTTTTTGAGACAGGGTCTCGCTCTGTGGTCCAGGCTGGTCCTGAATTCACTTCAGAGCCCAGGCTGGCCTTGGACTCACAGCAATCCTCCTGTTTCAGCGTCCCTAGTGCTGGGATTACAGGCATGCGCCACCACGCCCAGCTTGTGTGGTGCTGGGGAATCGAACTCGGGTACTTAGCACGTGTTTTAGCGCTTGCTCAAGTGCCTTAACCACTGAGCCATTCCTCCAGCCCCTGTGAATATATTTCTTGTAAAATGGGGATTGGGAAGAACTCAGTCTGAAAAGTAGCACTTGAATGAATATTATTTTTATGTATATATTTATCTTATTCTGTGCCCCCCTGCTGTGCTTATGGATGCACCACACGGGCATAGACCTTGTCTATCTTTGTGCTGCTGTCTCACCATCACAGCAGGAGTGTCTGCCATTCAGGCAATGCTTAAAGGAACGAAGGATTCACACAGGCGCGGTGGTCAATATTCTGTCACCTTGGCACAATTCAACTCGTGTGGATGTGTGTGTGGACTGGCTCACCTGAGTCACCGCGTTGGTAGTCCTCAAATAGAAATGCTCCACTTGATGAGTAGAAATAAGCATGGTACATTGTCATGTTGATAAAACTTTACTTTTGGGGCTTTGACTATATTTACAAATATAAATATTTTAATTATGAATCGTGTCTACTATGTCACATATGATCTTCTGAGAGAGTGAGCCTAGAAGATAACGACAAACTCAACGCCGTCACTTGGCCATTTACTCACATATGGGTGACGAGGTTTATTCAAAGGAATTAGATCAAAGGATATGAGGCCTTAGAGTGGAGCTAAAATATGTATTAATTTTAAGTTTTTTTAAACTGAGTCTCTGAGTTCTTTCTAAAAGCATTCACAGTAACAATTGGTTAATTTGGATGCTATAGCAAAAGAATGGTAGTATTCTATGTCATATGCATACTGAAGAATTTCACAAAAATAACTGTACCAGAGCAAATGAGTACTGAGAAATACGGTAGGTCTTATACCAGCTGACAAGTCTGTACCTGTTGTAACTGAGAGTTACTAAACCACCTATTCTAATGAATGCTTTGATTCACCTTCTCAAAGAGAGAAGGCTGGCCAGTAGACTTCCCATTAAACATGAACGTAGGTCAACATTGATCTAATGTTTATCTGTTAAGATAAGATTACGTATTTCACATAATGACATCACAAAATATGTACTGAGGAGACTTAAGTGTGGGAAATTTCTGATACAGGTATTTGTGAAATTCTCTTAAACCTCAATTTCTGAGTTTTCTCTATTTCTTAACCCTTATAAATGGGAATACTGTCATACTTGACATTGAAACCTATGAAAATAACTGAAGGAAATTATACTTGTGTTAGTTACACTCCTCTAGGGAAGGGGAACCAATAGTTATGGCAAGGATTTTCGTGGGAATTGGACTACCAGTTATGGAAGCTGACTGTTTCCACCATCTGCCATCTATGAATCTGGAAAATCAGAAAAGCCAGTGTGTCCAAAGGCCTGAGAACCAACGGCATAAGTCCTGAAGTCGGAAAGCCCAAGAGGTAGAAGAGTCCGTGTCTGGAGGCAAGAGCAGATGAGTGTCCCAGCATAAGAAGATGCTGAGTTCACACTCTTCTGCCCGTTTCTTCCATTTGGACGTTCGAAAGACTGAGTGATGTCCACTCGCACTGGTGAAGGTAAACCTCTTGAATTTTACTTTCCTATCGCTGGGACGAAGCACCCAACACCCACAACTTAAGGAAAGAGTAATTCACTTTGACTGGCTGCCTTCAAAGCAGATTCACCATGGTGGAAGCATCCGGCTGAGAATGTCTTTCCATCCCACTGAAACTAGAAAGTAGAAAGGGCACAGAGGCGTGTGGACAAGAATACGCTCTTACAGGTCATGCCCCAAGTACACACACCTCCAACCAGGCTCTGGTTAGTAGCAGCACATCTAGCTACTAAAATCATCAAGTGGATGAATCCACTGATACATATAAAGCTTTCACGATCCTGTCACCTTCCAAACATGTGAAACTTCAAGAAGACATTTCACATCCAAACCATAGCATTTGCTTAGCCTACTGATTCAAACACAATTCTCTTCCAGAAATATCCTCACAGACACACTTGGAAGTAATGTTTTACAGGCTTTCTTAGACCAGTCAAGTTGAAATTAACTATCAGGCATATAAATCCTAAGATATTCTTCATCTCTGTTGCTATGTTAAGCATTTCACATTGATAATAATACTAAGAGGTCAAATGTATTGATTGACCCTATTTTAAGATAGTTTTCTGATTAAAATGGAATTTTAGGAGCTTCTCAACAAAGCAGACAGCTGCAGACAGACTTTGAGGAGAGGAGAGTTGCCGCAGGAATCCTGTAGCCACACCAAAGGTTGATCTGGGATCTCACAGCATCACTTGACCTTTGCAAGATCAGCTGCTTAGCATTTGGCCATCTTTTCTGGTTTTATCACACTTACCAAGGGCAACATCTCCTCTTGAAGTTGAGGGGTGTACTCTTGTGTCACATTTAAGAAATAAGACAGATGTGGTACATTTCTTTGTGTTTCTTTGACCTGCCTGACTAATTTAAACTTTCTACACATTGTTTTTTAACTTAACTTCCCAATGTCCATGGATTTCAAAACCACACTTCGAAAACTATGTCTCTTCAACACCACTAAAGTGAACCCAGAACACATGTATAATTTACACTTAGAAATCTGTATCATCACTAAATTTGTACCACTAAAAGTTATAACTAGTTAAAAGTAGGAAGCCATTATTAGTTTTCAAAACTAACATTACTGAACTATAAGTAAGCGATAGATAAGTAAATCCTTGAAAAATGTTTCATTATGACAAAATATTTTATATCCTAATTAATGGTTCAACAGCTTATGGAGCTTTTAAAAATTATTATAAATTTGTTTCGAATGAGATATTTTGTTAGTCAGATATACCTTGGGTCCTTACTCTCTTAAATGACAGTCTGATGAGTCTGTCATCTATATGTATAATTAGCATTTAAATTACCTGCACAAGTTTACATTCTTAATATATTTTGATATTTAACTGGATTTATTAATGGTTCTAAAATATATCAAAACAAATAAAAAGTTTTATTCCCTGCCTCATTTTTGTATCATTGAAATAAATGTCATTTGTTTTACAAGAAGAGAAAAAAAAAATAAGTGGGTCAAGTAGCAATAGGCATCCTGGTGCTTAGACAGGGATTGCAGATGCTCTGGCTCTTGATTGATAGATTGCGTTTATTGTCTAAGATTTGGTTAATGTTGACCCAAAATATGTCTATGTTTCTTTACAGACACTGATAGGCACTGGATTTGCAAGTCACAAGTGGAAATTCTCTCTCAAGGTCAGTGTATAGCATTGTATAGCATTCTCTCTCGAAGATCAATGTATAGCATTGTGCCTGGCCCTGTTAAGGCCTTAGCTTAGAAAAGAATAAAATGATTCTCAAACCACTATTATCTCACCATTTTGCTAAACTGTATGACCCAGATATGTGACTTTCATGGAAGAATTGTTTAATAGATTCTTTTTAATTTGTGCAAAGAAAAAATGAAGTATTGTATAATCTACTAAAAATCAACATATTTTGAGAAATTATGACTACTTTTATTAAGAATTTGTTTAAAGGAACATTGAGGCCCTATGTTAATATAAATTCTGAATGCAGAAGTGATAGTGATGATGTATGCTTACAATCTCACAGCCCCTGCACTGGGCCACTGTGATTTGTTAATATGAAAAATGTATGCCCTAAAAATGTACAGAAACTAAAAGTCAAGGTAAATATGTACACATTCTTAAATTCTTTCACTCCATAGTGACAGCTTGTGCTTATACAACTTTTGAGTATGAAGTAGATTCCACTTGCTTTTGAAATAAGGGGGTTCCACTTCTTCCAGTAAAGAAGTTCCTAGATTTTAGGTAGGTTTTGGGGATTACACTGGGAGCTTCTAATGAACTGCAAGGAAACAGTTCATACTGCTTCAATATTTGATCCTACTTAGTATCAGGCAAAGAGGGACAGGTGGAGTGGTGCAGCAGCACCTGGAACTCCACTGCTGAGGTATTTCTAACACGGTGCTGCAAGCAAGTCCTTATTTGTGTTGCTCTTATATTTCTTCTCTATGACAAATACATATTCTGTTTGTTTGTTCTTTTCGCTTCCCATACTTTCTAAGGGCTCCATGGACAATCTTTGCTCTATGATAATCTTTTAGAAGGCCCTGAGCTTGATCCCTAGTCAAAAGATGAGAAAAGAACTTACTGAAAAATGATTAGAAGACGCCTTGATATTTGGAAGTGTTGGATGTAAAATGTGAAGACGTCCAGCTTCCATTTTAGTAATGATTCATGTAGAGCTGTTACGGTCCTGACACACCACAGTTCTCTTAGAAACCTCACACAATATAAAAGATGGCATCATGGTTTGAATCTGGAAAATTCCCATAAGCCTCGTGTGTTTGGACGCTGCAGATTAACTATAGATTCTATGTGCTTTTAAAAGGTAGAGCCTATGAGAGCTCTCCATACTGCTTTCCAGAGTGGTCGAAAGAATTTACACTCCCACTAGCAGTGCAGGAGGGTTCCTTTCTCCCCACAGTCTCACCAGCATTGATTGCTATTTGATTTGGTGATATAAGCCATTCTCTCTGGAGTGAGATGGTATCTTAGCGTTGTTTTGATTTGCATTTCTCTTATGGCTAGGGATGTTGAGCATCTTTTCATGTATCTATTGGCCCTTTGTACTTCTTCGTGAGTGAACTGGCTCTTCATTTCATTTACCCATTTTTCAATAGGATATTTTATTTTGAAAGACTAGAAATAAATATTCCCTTTGATCCAGTGACACCCCTCCTGGGAATATATCCAAAAGAGGCCAAAACAACATACAACAGAGATATATGTATACTCATGTTCATAGAAGCACTACTAACAGTAACTAGAAGACGGAAGTCACCAAAATACCCATCAATAGACCAGTGGATACACAAACTTGATACTTATACACAATGGAATACTACGCATCTGTAAGGTCTAACAGCATGGAGGTTTTCACAGGCAAATGGAAGAAACTTGAGAACATCGTGCTTAGTGAAGTGAGTCAGAAGCAGAGGGTAAAACATCGGATGGTCTCTCTGATATGAGAGACCCAGGCCACAACCATCTCATGGAACTTTAAACGAAAGACAAAGGGAAAGAGGGGGACAGGGGGGAGGTGAAAGGAGGGAAGGAGGGTAGGGGTAGGGACAAAAGGAGAGCGGGAAAGCCCTTGTCACTTTGACAAGGAAAGTATGTGCACAAAATGCTCAACTCCATTGTAAACCTTAAATTCTGCACTTGTACATATCAATAAAATTGGGGGGAGCCTAGTTGAGAGGGGTAGATTTTAGGTGTGTGGTGGAAGACAAGCATACGGTGGATTAGGGGCATGCTGTAGATTACAGCTGTGCAGCATATGACAGGGCATGACCTGGAAGAGGCAGATCCCTAGGGATTAGACCAGGAGTGGAACACTAAATCTGGGCCCATTGGAAGAGGTGAGTCACTGGAATGTGACCTCGAATGCTGTATTCTAGTTCTGCCCTTCCTCCTTCTCTCAGATTGTACCTGCCATGCCAGGAAGTGGGAAGCCCTACTATGTGCTTCCACCATAACCAGATGCTCACAGGTGGACTATGACCTTCTAAAACTGTGAGCCAACATAAATCTTTTCTCCCTCATATTGTGGATGCTACATATTCTGTTACAACAGTAAAAAGTGACTGTGATGGGAACTGTTCATGCATTCATGCGTTCGTCTATCCAGTGGAAGGAAGTCAAGTGCCCCTCACTTACCAGCATCAGGTTACATGCCGGGTATACTATGATTATCAAAGATCCACAATCACAGCCTTCACAGGACTCATAAAACAAGCAGGCTTGCATGAACAGCAGAAGAGCTGTGACTTTCACCTCATGTCCTTTCTTCCACTGAGATATATGAACTTAAGGACAAATCCCACTAGGAAACATAGAAAGCCACCCACTTTCCTTTCTCACTCAATAACTGATTAAGTATTAAGAATCTAAACCTAAGTTTCTTGTTCAAAGCCTTGCATTGAGCAGTTATGAAGACTGTACATAATTGTAACCTTGGGGAAAGCACTTATTCTCTCAGAGACCCAGTTTACAAGTTCTAAAATGACCTAGCATGATTAGGTGATGTTTGAGTCCCTTCCAGCTGTAGAATTTTAGATTTCTTGATGGAAATTGGTTCTACATAACAGATGGACCCAGCAAGATTTTTAGCTGAAGCAACCTATGAAATATGACCTGTCCATTCACAGCTAAGGATGAGGGAAAAGCGGGGTAGTTTACTGGGGTAATGAGGTCAGTGAACAAAAAGAACTCATTCTGTGATACAATCTTCTTTTGTAATATCATTCTGCCCTTAATACTGAGCGTGCATTTTGACAGCCATTATTTGCTACCATTAGGTACTCAGAATCCTATTTCAAAGGCAGGAAAGGAACAAAGTTAGGATAGAGTAATGGGGGATGTGATGAAAACAGAGATAGGTCAAGGAGCTCATTTACTGAACTCAGAAATAAATTGAAGAATGTAGGAATACAAAGTGTAGATAAAGAGAGAGGCAGGAACAGAGAAAATGTCACCAGCAGAAGTTTCTTCCTCAATCCGCTCTACTTACATAGAATCTCTGAGCTAAAGGGTATTTAAAAGATTAATAAGCAATATGGAAAAAGGCATAGACTTTTAATTCAGAGAGGTCTAGGTGTACAATCAAGCTATTTGACCTTGGAGTTAAGTTTTAACCTGCCTGAGCCACCATTTCTTGTCTAGAAAATAATAATATTCATGTGACATGTAAGTATACAACATATATAACAATGATGATGCTCAGAAGCATGCATCAATTAGATTCTTAGCTTCCTTGCACTTGGAAACTGCAAATCAAAAAGATTAAATCATCTTCCCACGATTCTCCCTGATACTCAGTGATAAAGCCAACCCACTGGGTGAAAAACTGTTTTCCCCACCTCTTAACCACACTCCCATTACTTTTTCTTCACATTGTTAGGCTTCCTTCTCATTCCCATTGCAAAAGACCCATTATATTAAAGACGCTAACCTGAACCTTGCACTGATACAGATTTTCTACATTTACTAACAACTTTATCTGCTACAATCGCTACCCCAACTGATTACATTCAAAAATTCAAATAAATTCAAGTTTCTCCAAGCGAATCATGACTCTTCACTACGTTTGTCTAAGTTCCTGTCTCCCATCTGCAATTAGCCAAGACTTTCTTCCTTATCTTCCTATGACATATTTATGATGCTTTCTCTTTTGTTTTGCATTTGAGAACTGACGTTTTTAGTAAATACAACATGTAGATGTCACATGTCAGTGCCTACCAATGTTTGTATTGGTTTGCTGGGGCTACCACAACAAAACACAACACACAGAATTTGGAATTCATGTATTTTTTTTAAAAATGTTAAATTTTATGTCATGTGAATTTTTTACCAAAAATATGCATATAAATTTTCAAAAAGTTAAATAAAAGACACTTATAATTGGGAAAAAAGGACTGGGATTGTACCTCAATGTTAAGGCTCTGAGTTCAATTTTCATTGCTGTAACAACAACAAAAAAAGCCATCTAGAGTTAATTTCTAAGCTTAAATGAAATGATTTAACAGCTTAATCTGTTACTTGACTGAACCTGTGCTTAACAAGAGGCCACACCTGATCAGGTTGCCAGTGCTAGAGGCTCACTGGGATAGTGGGAAGAGAATCCCAAGTCTCAAGAGATAAGAAGGTGTACTGGATTCACTTCATGAGACTGGCCATCCTCCTCCTGTTCATAAGAAGGCTCAAAAGATCCTCCCTAGCATAAGGCCGTGAGAAACACATTAATGAGTGAAGAAGGTCTGTCATGGATGCCCCCATCAAGCTGGTGTCTTTGATTTTCATAGAGAGTATGGAATCTTAGAGTAGAAGAGGCCAAGAAGAGGCCTATCTACGAAAGACGAGACTCACATGTCAACCACAGCATCCCTCTTTGTCCCTGATAATATGCCTTGACCCAATATTTGCTTTATCTCATAAATAATATAACCATTGCCTCATTTCATATAGTATTCACATAACATATTTTATCTCTTTACTTTTAATCTTTTTTTTACTTAAAGTGGGTTTTATACAGGCAATATATATTTAATACTGTTTGTTTCTCTAAAAAAAAAAAATTAAACTACAGAATAAGTGGCTTCCAAAGAGTGAAGATGTCACTAGGGTTGATTTCTTCCTTTCTTTCTTTTTTTTCATCTCTCCTTGGCTGTCAATGAACAATTTTATAAATCTTGACATAATCTTTCCCCTCCATTTGCCTGTAAACTAATCTCTGTTAAAGACACTAGTCACATTGGATTAGGGCCTACTCCGAGTGACTCAATTACTAATTATCTCTTTAAAAGCTTTACCTTCAAATAAATTCACATTTTGAGATACTGGGACTTGAGATTACAACATATACTTCTTGAAGTACACACTTCAGATCTTAACAATAATCTTTTGTATTCAGGAACGCTCCTACTATAATATGAAGTATAATCATAATCACAAGGAATGCTTCTGCTAAGGGCGATCCAACAGAAAGGCAAGGATCTTCAGTATGAGAAGCAGTGTGTTAAACTTAGTGCGTGACAAATGTCAACTTGTGTGATGCAGTCAGTTGCCCTGGAGCTACTGCTGAGAGGAGGTATGCTTTAATGTGTGCAGTAAATCATAGATAACAAACAATGTAGTAACATGAAATGCTGTTTTAAACTGCAAAAATTGTGCTACAAAGTACACAAAATGTTGAAAAAAATAGTTTCTGGTGATGCTGCAGTGACCATGAAGACAGTTTATAGTGGTGTGATCAATTTTATAAAGTTCTGGATTGGTTGTTCATGATGAAAGATTGGCATGTCCTTCAACATCAAAAGCCCAAGAGAATGTTGAAACAGGAAGTGGAAATGATCCAGCTGAATAGACAATTGACTATTAGGAAAATTTCTGAGAATCTCAACATCTCTTTTGATTTTGTTTCAAGCATTTTAATGACAGATTTGAACAGGAGGCAATTGAGAGAGGAAATTATTTCATGTGTTGCAACCATCAAACAAAAGCAACGATGTTTGTTAATTTCATTATACTTTGGGACTTCATATATATACATATACTTTATCACTTCATATTCCTGCTTTTTAAGAAATGTTATAATGGGAGGTGAAACTTATCTTGAAAGCAAGTTTCAGCATTTTCCATGGAAATCACTCAGTTCTCTTCATAAAAAAATTCATCATTTTAGCTTCAAAATCAAGGTAAAGTTAATCGTGTTTTTTGACCCTGAGGAAATTGTGCAAGTTGAGATTGTATCCAGGAACACTACAGTGAAATCTGAATGTTATAAGAGCTTCTTGAAGTGTTTTTAAAAAGATATACTCAGAAAACAGCCGGAGAAATGGGCAAATGGTTTCATCCTCCCTCGTGACACCACTCCATATCACAGCAACGTTTATCAAATAACATTGCAGTGTGTCCTCACACACTTTGTTCAGCAGATCTGGCACTGTGTGACTTTTGCCTCCTTTGCAATGTCAGAATAACCATGAAAGGTAAGTAGTGTTTTGAGTCACGTCAGGAGATTGAGACAGACATGACAGTGAAACTAAAGACAGAAAGGACTTCTTTCAGAACTGCTTTCGAAAGTGGCGAAAATGATGGAATAAGTGTATTCCGACTGAAGGGGATGAATGACACTGTGTCTTTTACCGTAATTTTCTTAATTTAAATGTTTACGACAGTGTGTGCTCATTCCTCTTGTGCCTTCCACAGTCTAACTCAGAGACGCTCCATCTTTCTTATGAATCCTTTCCTTCATCTAAGAAAAATACACTGAAGCAACCAAAATTTATTCTCACAATCTGCTAACAAAGACTGTTCTTACCATACATAAAACTCTGTGGGACTGAGAACATTAACTGAATTGCTTACTGTCACACAAAAAAATTAATAATAGAATTGAGGTTTGAGATTAAGTTTCTTAGCCTTTTCTCTCCAATCGGAGTCTCCCTGTTGCTCCCAACGCCTTGCCTAACCTGTCAGTTTTCACCTATGTGGTGCTATGGCCTGACTTGGGCAACCCATCCCTTCTGCACCAAGAAAAGCACGCTTCTTTCTTCTTCACACAGCCCAACACCTTCAGCCTGAACGAAGCTTCTTTGATGTCTGCAGCTGACTTTTCTCCTCAGAGTAAGTACAGAATTTATTACCTTTACCTCTTTTCTTGCTGTTTTAGTGTGTATGTGATTTCATATTAACCACTTCCTGTGTACCTGTTTTTCTTCCTCTTTGTGACAGTCAAATCCTCCGAGCATCCGATTGTCATCTTTGGCATAACCCTAAGGATGGTGCGTGGTGCTGTATACAAAGGGAGGGTTACTACACAGTCGTCTGAATATTTCCCACTCGTGGGCCATGAACAGGGATATTGAAACCATGTTTCACATTCATTTTGATCACCAGATGAAAGTATGTTTCAGATGTTTTGAGTGACAGAGCATCTCCTTGATATTAACTTCTTTTAAAAAGAGAAGAAATCCTCATACATTTTTATCATGTACTTTAATGTATAGGGATAAATTTATTTTCAAAAGCATTTTCAATAATTCTAACATGGTAAGTAATCAGCTTTCTATGGTAGGCTGGATGATTTTAGCTTTACTGAAAAACACAGCGCACTATTAAGTAGAGAAAGGTAATTTATTGAAAGTTATAGCAGATCATTTTTAAATTTTTGGAAAGCAAATAAGATCATATTGCTTTCTCTGCACCACAACCCACTGAGAACAATGGATTTGCAGTGAGATTTGAGCCAAGCAAATATGAATATAGGCTCATTAAAAAATATTTTATGTTTCTTGTGAATCTACAGAACACAACCACATGGAACTAGTCCCTGCGATTAGACACCAAGTATCAGAAAACATCAGAAATAAGTATAGAGAGACACATTGGTGGATGACGACATTAAATTTGCTTCTTAAACTTTAAAGGATTTATTAAATGGCCCAGTTACTATCCTCAATGGTATAGAATTCCAAGGTCTATTTTACCCTTTGTGTGCTAAATGGATAAAATAATAACTTCTGTGAGTATAAGTGTATGTTTTAGTTCTAGGAAATGTGAGTATCCTTACCATTAAGATACCAAATTCTAAATTTTCATTTTGTCAATATTACCAAGGTTTTCAGTTTATTTTAAACCCCTCTGGCAGGCTGTGTAGACTGAGTAACTTCACTCTGCTGAAGTTTACTCTGTGTTTCAATCGTCTCTCACATCACCCTTACTGAAGAGTCAATAGTCGTCATTCTGGCCACCCAGTGACTGCACAATTGTTGCCTAGAAATGGAGGCTGGGAAACTTCCACAAATATTCTACCCTATTCATGATGGAACCCATGTCCACTCAAATATTTGTCTGCTGTCTTTTTGTGTCTAATTGATGTGAGTAGACTGCGTGTGGGAGAATAAAGTCATAGGCTCTCGAGAGTCTGTGTAAATAATTTTGCCTGCCACTAAGCACAGTATGATATGACATGCAGTAGTTACATTAATTATGCCCCAATTAAGTTAATCTCTGATATAAGTACAACAATTGTTTACTAGAAGCCTAGAGATTTGGAAACAATCCTACAGAAACCTAAACAATGCATAATTACTATAAAGGTTATATTTCTAATGCTTATGTTCGAACACAGAACTAGACCTTTATAAGTTGGAAAATTATAAACATGTATGCACACTACAGTGATAAAGATTGGTAGGTAAGGGCTGGAGGAACAGCTCAATGCCTAAAGCACTTGCCTTGCTAGCACAAGACTCTGAGTTTGAATTTCCAGCACCACATAAAGTTGGGCATGGTGGCACAGGTGCCGATAAGTAAGTGCTTCAAAGAATATATATAAAATTTTATCAAACTACAAACTTACTACTTTGAGTAATCAGAAGATAGTTTCCAAACATGCATTCAAGATGCAGTCTTACAAATAATTAAAATTTGTCTTGACAAGGTGCATGTATTTGTGTTTGAGATCATTCAATTATGCCATTTAATTTCAAACACAAGGGAGCAATCAGTATATCTAAAAGCTAGTTTGGAAGGACTAAATGAACAGTAGGAGACTAGAGATATGAGAAAAAGCAGGATAATAGATTCTATAAGTTCTCTGTGAAATTTTAAAAAATTAGGAAGATTGATCTTAGATGAGAGAAGAGATGCTTCTTAGAGATTATGCCAAATAGCTTAAAATAACAACTTTGGTATTTTGCTTCATGTGTTAATTACCTTGTACTATAAAAAATGATTTAAAGCATCAACTTTTCTACTGCAATCATGCATTCTGACATATTATATCTACCTATGAATATCTACAGATATATATCCAGATTCAAAAGTTTGAATAGACTCTTCTTAATATCAAATACATTAGCAAAGGCTTATAAAATAAATTTGCATGATTTCTCTAATATAAGAAACCCAGAGTTTAAATAAATAATAGCATCAAATAAATGAGATGTTGGGATTTGGAGGGATGGGGAAGGGCGACAAATGGGTCAACAGGGAAGGAATGTGGCACTGTTGTGATATACATGTGCACAAAACTCTCAAGTTTAATGCAGTCATTGCATGTCATATATATACTAATAAAATGGGGGGAAAATAAACTTCATGTGCAACGTATTCCACTCATCTGCTTGAGCTTGTTATTGACAAACTTTAGCCCCTCCTGTGGCTAGCATCTCTATGAGCTTTTAATTTCCACATGCCAAAACCATTCACTTTTTCAAGCACATCCTTGCACCATGGGGGATATCTTCATTGGTGTTTGCATAACTGGCTTTCAGTCTTGTCATATATTTTGCTAATCCATCCAAGATACGTTTAAACCTTTTCCTTCTATATCATTCTTAAGAACGTGTTTTCAGCGCACAGCCCAATGTCTACTTTATTCACAAAGTCCAGATACTGTAGTTTACACTTGAGGCCAAGAAGGTGAAACTATAACACTTTGCATTCTGCCCACAACATTTTAAATTTGTACGAAAGGTGTCTTACATAGTACACTATCATGTCATGCATCCAAATGTCACCTCCAATAATTAAAATTTATTTTAATAGTTCTTTGGTGCAGAACTACCAAATTCTAAATACGTACCACAATCTGTGAAACTGCAGATATCCTATAAATAACATACATATTATATTTATTATATTTATAATAATATAGTTTAGTTTGTTTATATTTCAAAAATGTTAGTGAACAAGCCAACGTCTTTCATGCCATTGTTTATGTATTGATATCAAATGAGATTTATGGTAAAGCTAATGAAACAAGTTAGGGAAATCTGTAACTTTTCTCACAGGGTTAAGTTTCTGAGTTTTGCAGCCTGAGGTTGACTGTCACTGAAAAGGGCTGGAAATTGTCTACATGCAATTTAAAGTCATATTGAATGCCATTGTGGATGTGTCCTCCTTAGTTACAGGATGGATTTATAGGTTTGTTTTTATTTTTATCAGGAAATTGTTTTATGTCATATTGTTGAACAGGCAGGATGGTAATGGTTTTCTCTTACATGTAGTTAATGGACATTTTTTTTTTACTGCTTTTAGATTCCTTATATAACTGCATTTTCTCCAATCTTAAGACCATTTCACTGTCCCTGTTTTGAGGAATTATCTCTCGAGTCTTTGTGTGGGAGCATTTCTCCATGACTGACTCGGGATGCTTTCAAGGATACCAGAAGCCCATAGAGTCACACGAGCTTTGCTTGAGCTTGACGTACAGCGGGGCCGGAGTTGTTCTGTTCTGCACTAGGTCTTCATCTCACGAAAGGATATGCTTCTAATACATCTGGAGCTACTGCACAACTTATTTCACTTAATTTTAATAGATTACAGTCATTTCACGGAACTAAATGGGGGTAATGGGATCGAGCAGGTGGGGGAAGATGTAAGAGGATCAAAAAGGGAGAAGGGAAGGAAATATCATTCTGATGCAAAGAGAAGCTCTCACGGGTGTGACATGAGCTTCTTCTTTGCTGTCTTAAAATTCTTAGCAAGCAAAATTTTATTCTTCCTTCGCTCTCCAAAAAAAGAAGTAAACGAGCTTGACAAAAAGAAATGGTGGCACCAGTATTCCAAAGAATCCACTTACCTATTTCCAAGCTTATGAACACCAGTAGCCAAAAGGATGGTCTGTAGGTGATGAGCTGCACTTAGCCAAGATTATTTTTTTTTAATTTTTTCACAGTATAAGGACAAGCTTAAGATCAATTTCAAAATCAGTTAGGGGAAAGTAAGATGATTGCTAGAATCAACAAGAATAATGACTTGCATTCTCTTATGCTTCCGGGTTTCACAATATGCTAATAGAAAATTCATGATTTTTTTTAAAAAGGGGGTTCTCTCATCCTTACTAACAAAGAGAGCTATTCTAGTGCATACAATGAGAACAATACATTCTCTCCATTAGTAGCAAAAAAATATATCATGAAGAGCTACTATTTTTCATGTGTTTGTCATTTGCTAGTAATTACTCTATGACAATGCCAGTACTTCAGAAAAATATTTAAAATTACTTTACCAAAGAACATAAAGGTCATAACCATAATGCAAAAATATTTTCTCACTGCTTCATAAAAAATCCTTTTGTTTAGAGGACAGTATAAAAAGCATTCGGTGCAGCATTTTGTTTGAGAGTGACCAATGCCATTTCCACAAACATAGCACAGCCATTTTGTGCAGCGGAAATGTATGCATGCATTGTTGTTGACATTTAGTCTTTGGTGTGAAAGAGGAAATTGGAATGTCCTTGACACTGGGCCGTTAACCTTGGAGAGTGCTGTGCCCCGCCATGCTCAGATGGACTGTATAAAAGCTGCTGCTTGATGATGCTGATTCTGATGACAAGGATGATGATGATGACAATGACCACTGGAGGTTAGTTGGGGACGGGCCTTCTGCTGTCCCCTAAATATGATTTCCTCCAGTTGGTCAATTATTTTCCTTGCTACTAATGGTAAAGGACAATTAAATCATACACTAAGGATTCTAATACTTTCTTAAATATTAGCCTTTTTAAAACTAGTAAATATAAGTTAATAATAACGTTAGAGAAGCTCATATAGGGAAGAATTTACTTTTTAAAAAGAAATTTATATATTGAGGGGCACTGGCCTGTATAAATCGAAGCAGCGTTTCTTTGGTAACAAAATTTTAACGTGAAATCCATCTCCCTTTCTCCTCACGAGCTCCCCTAAGCTTCTTCTCCCCCATTCATATGATTCAGCCGTAAACAGAATAACTAGTACTGAAAATGATTCAGCCGTAAACAGAATAACTAGTACTGAAAATCTCCGCAAATATTTTCTGTGCACTTAAATTTTGTGTGGATGGTTGTGCAATTTCTAGTTTGTAGCTGAATACTTAGTTCTGTTTGGAAAAGACGAGTGTGTTTTTGAGCAGTCGTGTTCTACTTTTTTTAAATGTTTTAGGATCTCTGAGAGTGAACCGACACTCACTAGAAAGATGCCCTTTTGCACCTTTCTCTAAATTCTTAACCTCTAAGAGGCCCTATTCATCTCAGAGCATCTACCTTGTTACTTAGCACTAAAATTAGGATGGAGCCTTCCTGGCTATCGAATACCTTCGCTAGACAGTTTGTAAGGTATTCATCAACAGCAGCCCTGTTGCTGGAGCATTGAGTCCAGGTGGCCTGAGTTGCAGCAGGACTGACTCGCAGTTTACAGGGAGGAACGGCCATTCCGAAGGTGCCCAGGCTCCGGCAGCAAGGCCACCTGTTGTTCACAGCCTCAGGAAGTCTCCACCACTGCTCATTCTGAGCTCAAAGGGAAGTAAGGGCACATTAGCACCCAGCGCTTCAGCAAGTGGAAACAGCTAATCTAAGAGTATTGTCGTACTGGAGGAGATTACTTTTCTTCCTTTTAAACTTGTGTTTTATCAGTGTAAGGTGATTCTAAAGCATGCGTCTATCAGGATATTGTTGTTTCAGCTTCCTTGCTAGAGTTTCTATTCTATGTGTATAAACTTGAAAAATGACGGTTTTGTTCTTTGCATCATGTACTCGAAATTTTTGCTATGTCTTTGCTATACAATCATCCTTATTTAGAAGGAAGTACTGGTTAAATTTTGCCACCCATATTAAATGATTGTACTGCTAAGCCAAGATTCATGGCAATCCAAGTTCACACATCTAACAACTTCCAGTTTTCAGCAAGTCTGTGGGAAGTGAACTGGTCTGAGCTCCCTGACTGGAGTTTCAAGCTCAGTGGAGGGATCAGTGGTATTTCTGTTTGAGTTAACAAAAATGCTGACCCTGCTGGCAGACAAAGTGGGGAAGATAATGGAACATATAGGGACAGGGTTTCATGACCAGAACACCAATTGCCCAAGAAATAGCTGCAAAAATCAACAAATGGGACCACATCAGACTGAACAGCTTTTGTTCAGCAAAGGAAACAATTAGCAGGGTGAAGAGAAAGCCCATGGACTGGGAGAATCCTGCCAGCCATGCTTCAGGCTGAGGATTAATATGAAAAATACCTTGTCCCAGTAATGAATAAGTAACTAAAAGCATAAGCACAAGGCTGGACAAATGTTGAAAGAGAGTTTCCTTGTCAGAAAACCTTACAAGACGTTGATATGTTTGCGTTTGTGACCAGTAAATCTAGGAAATGTTATTTTTGCACAGGTGCAGGACAGCTTGAGTGAATTTTTAGGAAAATTTGCAAAAAAAGTCAAAGAAAAAATTGTTTCTTAATAAAATTATCCAAAAAATGATACATAGCTATTAACTTCATAGAGATGTCTATAAAATAAATTATAGTTAATAAACTAAAACATAAAATAAATTATAATTAATAAACTAAAACATTAAAAGTGGAAGGTATTTAGCATTGCAGCCAAAATTAAAGGTTTAGTTGGAATTTGGCTAATAAGCAAAGTCACAATAAACAGAACGGAAGAGTTAGGGACCTGAGGGAAGACATGCTTTCATGAGAATCGACACAACAAGTACCAATGTCATGACAGAAAAGGAAGGCAATAAAAAAAAACATGAAAAGCCCCACAAATTCTCAGAATTGAGCACACCTCTTCAACCCCAGAAGGCAGCGTTCTTGTCTTAGCTAGAAAGAAGCTAAGTGATTCGAAAAGATAAGTAGATAAGGGCTTTGCAAATTATCCCAAGGAGTTTGGACTTCGTATTATATACTCAGAGAAGCCAAGACAGGGCTTCAGTTAGAAAAGCGGTAACATCAGGTTTGCATTTTGGCGATTAACTTTTTTATATGAATGGAAGTACAAATGTGAAAAGAAAGTACAAAGATCTGGGTGTATTTTAAGACACATTCTTTCATTTCCTTTCATTTCTTTCATTTGCAGAAAGCAAAGATTGTAATAAAAAACTTCTTTAGGGCTTGCTTTGCATGGAATGGAAATGATGAATTTACCTTAGTCTCATGCTCAAGGTATGTGGAATTCTGAGTTTCTTTATCCTAATCCAATTCTTACTCCTATTGTATTCATCAGTCGCCTTCTCAAGCATCTGCTGAACATACTCAAACACTCAGAATACTTCCTGTGCTTTAGTGAAACACGGGGCCGATCCAAACCATGATTTTTATGGGAAGAAATGTAAAACTCATAATTCGTGGTACATACTTGGTAGCAATGTGCAGTCTATGATTCTACAGGAATCTTAGGAAGGATTCTAGTTTAGATAGTGAGCTTAAAAAGGGCTGTTTGAGGAAGTCATTATAAAGGCCTGGAGAAGGATTACAGATAATTAAATAGAAATGTGAAGAGAAACTGTGTGCCAAGGAAGGAAGAGAACTTAGTGTGTCACGGATATAAACAAAGCCAGGTGACATTAGGGGTAGATGACAAGGGGCACCTTGAGGGGTGATAGAATTACTAAAGCAAAATCAAGAAAAGAAACCAAGGAAAATCTGTTTAAGTTCAAAGTCAAAACCAAGTCTTATGATTCCTACTCGACGCTCTTTCCTCTGAAGCCTACAGACAAAAAGGATTCCATTTTCCCTGTAATTCAGTATTTTTGCATATCATCTACATTGGAAAAAATCTCTTCTAGCTTCTTGCATGCTGCATTACATATTTTGGTACTACATTTTTCAAAGAAGCGGATTATACAATCTCATGGTGAGCTGTAACAATCCCATCTACTCTGACTGACCGTATCATCTCTCAGACCTCCTTAGTAAGGATTCAAATAAAGCACTGAAGCCTGGGATCCAAGCGTCAGAACCTCACCAAGGCTACAAACAGGAAAGGAAAAATTGAAAAACAGGATATGAGTGACTAATAAGTTATTCATGAATTCAAGCTATCTGGAATAATTAAAACACCTACTTTCAGCAAATAAGCCATTAACTTCAATTTTGCAATTTTTTAATGATCTAATTCACACTGTTTTAGGAAGTTTCCTTAATCTATGTATATGATTATGTAGATGAATATTTACATTATTCCATTCTTATAGACATGCAGTGAAAATGAAGTGCATAAATAAATTCTTCCCTGGTTACCATGAAATGCTGAATATATATGGAAAGTGCATAGGTTGTAATAACCCAGATAAGGGGTTGGGGGTTGAAACACCAAGCAATCTGCACCCTCAATGTTTTCTCCATTACTTGCAAGGGGATAGCATGTCACAACTAGTGTCCCAAGTACCCTCCCCCTTATAATGAATTTTCTAAGATTGTTCTCATATAAATGCAGAATTGTATAAAGTGCTAAGTTTCCTTCAGGTGCAATGCATGATTTTTTTGCTCAGACGGCTTTTTACCCAAGTAACCCAGAGAAGGGATTTCTTTTTCACCACTTCAAGCTTGTCATTTATTTAGTCCTCGGTGGGGAATAGTGTCTTTGCTTTGGTGGAGCTGAGCAATTTGTAGAGGAAAGGAGTAAGTCCCTGTAGTGAGTTTGGAGGCAAATCTTTTATAGATCTCCGGCAGGGGCAATGATTGGTCACCTCCAAAAATAAATTCACTCAGTGTTTAGTCTAAGTTAACATAATTTGTATGTCTATCTCTGGCCCCTTTTTCTAAAATGATAATGGTAATTCTGTTCTTGAAGAATATAGATTCTGATTACAAGTGGAACAGACTAGCCAGCTTTGATCACATACAGATTTGTCTATGCCTTAGATCTGGGGCATTTAATGGAAAAATAAGAATAAACCAGACGTAGTCACTTTCACTGCATCTTGTATCTATGACTGTGAATATTGCCAACTCCAGAAACCTAAGAGGAGACTAGAACAGAAATATTTTAAAGATGAACTTTTGAGATATAATCTCCACTCAACGAATATTTGGGCCTTAAATATTCACCTAAAAATACCCTTCTTTCCTTTGTAGATCTAGGGGGGAGAAAAGGAAGAAAAGATCTTGGAAAGAAAGGGAAAAAATGTTGGTGCTACCCGTATGCACATATAGCTGGATGGATAGATGATTATCTGTATTATTTGTACAGAGAGATTGCAAAGTAAGACGATGTTCTAGGTGGGAAGTGCTTCTAACACATGAGGTGAAAAGCTGCTGCTATCCTTTTTAGCTATTTGCCTCAAGACTTACTCACACGTTAAAGACCTCAGTATGCCTGTCTTGCAGTATAGGCAGGTGAGCGTGCTGCCGGAAACATAAATGCAAGCACTGATGGAAGTTCTTCCTCTTCTCTACCTCCTACGATGAAAAAAAGAAAGAAATTTGATTAAAACACCAGAAAAACAGAAGTGAAGTGAAAAAAAGCAATCAAAAAAAAAGGTGGCTACTTAAGATAAGTAGAAGCTAAGCAGTGGCACTGTGTTGTAAGGAGTAAAATATTTCCATAACTTTCTTAGAGAAATATCCTCCAAAATCTATGTTTTAGCCAGCTGCTTTGATGGTCGTTGTATATAAATTTATCCACAACTCTGTAAGGACCAGCATTAGTTCGATCAGAACTATTCACATGGACTCTTTTTCAAAACCTGCTACTTCTAGTGTCTGGTCACTGAGCTTTAGTATCTTAACTAACGGGACTTACCAAAAGTGACAAGTTGATTCTTCTGAGCTGCTGGCTAACTTTTCTCTAGAAATTCAAATGATATCCTAAACCCAAGGGACAGATTTAGCTCAATGGTGTATGTCTATTTAAAGAGAAAGGAAAACTATTTCTTGGATCTATAAAGCCTGAGACTCGTAAATCAATATGTAGCAATCTTCCAAACCTAGTCTGTATGTGAGCAATCAATCTACAAACTCCTAAAAAAAAAAGAAAAAGTAAGCTAAACGTGTCTGCGTGGTGAAAAATCACTCCAAACAATTTTAATCTTTTGAAAGAGAAATACAACCTATTTTTCACAACTGCGAATCAGTCACTCAATTTTTCCCTCTAAGAGTCCAGTTAATGGGCAAAATAATAATCTTCTTTAATGTGAAATCAGAAAATAATTGATATAGGAGAGTTGACTTCAATCAGAGGACCCCAGGGGCAAGATTTAAATAACTTTATATCAAATAAATATCCACTCTGCTAAAAATTAGCCAGGTGCAAACTGTTTCTAACACCCTTTGCCAGAATTCAACTCTTCTTCCCATTTCTACTGTAAATGTTAGCCTTATTTGTAATGTTTGGCCTTTAAAAAAAATCCTAATGTTTATGAACCTGTGGCAAATTAATAATGATTGATACTAACAGCAACAAAATAACAAACTCAAGGTTTGAATTGGAAGAGAATATTGTGTTATAAGTTGGACACTCACATAACTCAGAACATGCAAGTGTCATATTATGTCATCAAAACAAAATTATTTTTGAAGGTTCCCAGACACCAAAATTACATATACATCAAGCATAATGAGGAACTGTCATAAATGTGGCTACTGAATTAAAAATCCCAGAGAAGAAGAGAGAAGAAATTATTAATTATATAAGTATTGTGAGAAGAAAAAAACTTTTAAGACTGAAAGAAATTAGTTTCCAAGATTTAATAACAGACAGAGGTATTTGAGGCTTATAAGGCTTTTCCAGAGCTTCCTGTATATCATGCTGGAGACAGGCTCTTGCTGTTTCCACAAAAGACATTTCCAAAGAATAAGCATCTCCATATGTAGAAATCTGGAACATAACAGAAGGAACTCCAGAAGTAATGTCTTATTGCTAATTTTTCACTGTGCATTAATTGGATATAATTTATAAGGATGTAATATTGCATACATTTCTGTTCAATGATAAAAATTCCATTGTCTTTCAAAAAGTAATTCTGGGCCTATGGCTATAAGATGCACATATCAATATCAGAAAGCTAATCTCTGTCCCCTGTCCAACCCAAATTTCATTTTCCAATACTGAAAATAAGATTGCCACTTTAAACTTTAGCTAGTAACTCAACACATAGTGGATTGAAATATATGTGTGCAAAGTCACATTAACTTACAGAACTTCTCACAGGAATAAGCAAGGTTTGAATAATGAGATGATCAAAAAGGAAATCGTTAAGAACCCAAGGGCTTTGGAGGCAAAACAAAAACACCTCAAAACCAACAGCACTGACACTGTCCATGGATCCTTCAATGCCCTGAACCTAAGCAGTTCCACCTGTGCTCCCTCTAGCGTGAGTGTTTTGGATATGAGTAGTCTCTGCTGTTTTAATAGATGCCCTCAATATTTATAAAGTTAATAATCCTTTCTCCTCTAATCTAAAAAAAATGCTAAGAGCATTGTGGTTTTAATATCTTTTTTAAACACATGTCTATATACACAAAACAAAGGTATTAGCCAAAGGCTATGTGAGTAAGGATCTGGCCAGTTTGCTAGCTACAGTAAGTAAAATTCACTGATACTCTGATTTTATACTACTAGCTGTAGAGTTAGTCCGCATGAGTCTAAGAAGAAAAGCACAGTGATGCTCACTGTTCTCCCAAAATGGGATTCTCAACCTAGGGAGACTAAGATTACCAAATTCATCAGGACCTTGAAGTCTCCTCTAGACAACACACCTCCCTGTTCTTGTGACATTCTGGTCTTGACCCACTTCCTACTTGAACAGGATGAATGTGAGAGAAATGGTAGGAAGAAAGAATGAGTCCACATAATCTGAGGCTAGGAGTGATGTCAGTACTACCAACGATGATGTCAATAATAATGTGAGTAAATAAGATGGAAGAAACAAGAATAGGGAAAGCCCGTGGTGGCACTGGACTAGGTGATAAGCAAACAAGCTTTAAATGAACCTTATTCATGTTCAGTTGCTGTGAGTCTCATCCTGTACCTCTGTAATGAGAAAAATAAAGAAAAGTTTATTAGGGGGTATTTTATTTTTTTATTAAATTAAATAGTAGGTATTTTGCACAGAGCTTAGCATAGTTCTTCAATTTACTTATATCAGTATCAACTTTTTCATGTGTACTCACATTAAAGCATCCCACCCATCTTCTGCTGGCAACTCTAGTCTCCACATCATTAATATTCTATGTTAAGGTGCCTGTTTTTCTTACAGTATTGCCTGTATTGAACAGCTTGCCTTTTGCTTGGACAAAACACCAACCCCTGCAACTTGAACGAAGAGTCTCATTTGGCTAATGGTTTTTGAAGATTCAGTCTGCGGCTGGCTGACTCCGAAGCAGAAACATCCTGGCAAAAAGGTGATAGAGCAAACCTACTCATTCCATGTCATCCAGGAAGCAGACTACGGGGAGAGAGTGTCAACTAGGGAAGTGTCCTCCGCTGACACACTCCCAGTGACCCATCTCCAAATGGGGTCCGACTTCTAACAGCACATTCAGCAATGAACTGAGACTATAACATTCATATGACCCAACTATCTTTGAAGGACCCTCTTAATCCAGTCAGGATGACAATAAATTTTAGCTGGTACATTGCTTCTCCATCATGAACAAGAAAATGTTACCTCCTAACATTACTCATGAATATTTCAGATTCCATGGGCTTTTAAAATATTTTTGTCCAAACTGTGATGCTATTTGATTATTTGGCTTAATTCAGACCATTTTGCAAGTAAAGCATTCAAATGCAGGAGATCACAATTAATACAGAGGACAAATGACTACTTTGGAAATTCAGTCATTTAGGAAAAAACATGTCAACCAAGAAATCTTATATTTAAAATAAAATCCACTGACAGCACTTATCCACATAGCCATAGGAATATAAACACAGCTAGAGGTACTAAGAGGCTTTTGTCCTTAAGCTAATCTTTGATTTTTATCAGCCTTTCTTGGGGAAAAAAAATGAAAACATATACTTCAGTGCTGTATCACTTAATTTTGGACATGTGTTTTGCAATTTAAGCTGTGTTTATGATAGATCACGTTACTGATATTACATCTTGTTTCTATTACCCTGTTTCAACTTCCCATGTAAGATAAGTGGCATACAGGTTACAATTTATCAAGAAAAAGAATGAAAGAAAATGTCAAACAAGAGCTGCAAGTATATGATAGCTCTACTATATGGACCACAAGGAACTTGAGAAAATCCAGTTTCAAAGTTATAATTTAATTTAAGTCACAGTCTAGTGACTCTAGCCAGAGGAAATTTAGAAACCAAGCTGAGGCAATGGTGAATACAAATTTAAAAGACTAGCTCCTGAAATTCCTACAAAGTACTGTGAGACTAGCCGTAAGGGAATTTCTATATTAAGTCCCAGTTATAAGCTCATGTCGTGTCTCCAGATACAAAGGGAATTCTCTCTTAGGGGACTTGGTTAAGCACTAAGCTCTCCTATTTCACGATGTAAATTAGGATATCCTACAAAGGGCCTGGTGCTTTTCTAAGCTATTTCTCAACCCACGTAACTACACAACAGCCCAACAAGTCAGGTGTTGTTATGGCTACCATTGTGTATGCAAATGTACAATGTAAGTGCTACGTGCAAATACACTCAGCTTACAAATGGCAAAGCTAAAACTGAAGCCCCAGGAATTTGATTCTAGACCTGAATTCCTGGACAGTTATTATATCATTATCCTTTCATATACAAGCATTCTGATATCATGATTCTAGAAGAATTTGTTTTCTATAAATTCAAATGATAAAAATAACATTGGTTTAGGGGCAGAAGAGTTAGAAACAGGAACTCCTGTACTACTCAAAGACTAACAAAAACAATATCAACCCTATTGAAATACAAATACATTTCAAATGTGCTTGACACTAGCCACTGATATTGCAGTGAGATCTTTGCAACTTAAACCCCTATGGGTCTTATGTGCTTTCCTGAAATGTGGCTCCTGGTAGGCATTTGCCTCTCAGAGAGACCAGTTCATCAAAATCAAAATGGGCAAGGCAAGGCCCCCATGAGGCAGTCAGGTGACACTGCTCCTAACTTCTACCTGTGATATTTTACGTTGTCATTGTTCTTAAAAATCCCAACTACTACATACACACTAGTTCATCAATCAAGATATAGCCATTTGTTGTTACAATAACGTTCTTATAAGATGTCATGAAGACAGCAAAGGAAGAACTGCTGAAGTCGATCTTAAAGAACACGGTCGTTGAAAGGATGGGGAAAGAGGAAGCCATCAGCAAGACAGCAGGATAGGGCCTCCTGTCACCTCCGCTTCACAGAAATGTCCACGGTGGCAACTACCCATGCGCAAGAGTGATTTTGTGAAAGCCTCAGAGTTCCTTTTGAGTAAATGACAGTGGTATTTTCCTTTTAATGTAAATGGATTAAAGAATCCACTCAAAAGGCACAGAGTAACCAGATAGGAAAAAAAGAACAAATAAATAAGGGTTCAACAATATGGTGTGTGCAATAGTTTCAACTGTGTTTTCAGAACACCCATAAACTGAAAGGAAAAGATCAAAAAAAGATGCTTCATGACAGCAATGAGCAAAAGAGAACAGGGAGATTTTTCTTATATCAGAAAAGAGACTTTCAATCCAAAATTAACACAGGAAACAAAAGTCACTGTGTAACAATAATCAATTCAAAAGAGAATAAATGTATAAACACCAAACACAGAAATACCTCAACATGTAAGGAAAATATTACTACATATGAAGGGAAACATAGGCAGCAATGAAATAATAATAGGAAACTCCAGCCCCCGCTTTCAAGGACGCACTAGCCTTGGGATCCATTTTTGAGCAAATGGACCTAGCAGACACTAGCACAATGCCCACTCTTCTCAAGTGCCTATGGAACCTTCTCTTTGATAATTGAAATGTTGGCCCCAAGAAAAGCACCAGCAAACATAACACTGAAATCCCATCAAGTATCTTTCCTGACCACAATACTACACAATAAGAAATCGATAACAAATGAAAAGAGTCACAAATATGTGGAAATGGACACATGCCTGGACAGCCAAGTGGTCAGTGAAGAAAGTGAAACAAACAAACAAACAAACAAAAATTCTGCAGTTAAACAAAACAGAAAGTGCAACACCCCCACAAATTTGAAAAGAAAAAGTAGACTTCCCTCTGCAAGTAACAGAATTTATATGTAGAAATCCCCAGAAACTTCATCAAAAATAATTAAGTAATGAGTGTGGTAAAGAATCAGGATAAAAATAAACATGCAATAAATTCATGCGTGTTTGTACATCAATATGTTTGAATGTGCATAAAATACATAAATGAAAACTGAGGAAAAAATTCCCACCACAGTAATAAAAGAATATCAAAAAGAATAAAGTATTTAGATATAAATTTAACAAGGAGATAAATGATCTATGTGCTTTTACCTACACAACATAAATGAAGAATAGGGGGACAAAAATGAATATACCATATGTTTGTGAGTCAATGTTTTCATGTTCATAGTACCCAAAGGTGATTTATTGATTCAGTGCTATTTTACCGTCATTGCAATAACACTTTTTGCCAAAATGAAAGATAGTGCTAGAATTTTCATGGAATCACAAAAATATCCTCATAGTCAAAACAATTTCGGGAAAGAGTGGAGGCATCCTAATTTCTGTTTTCATGTCATGTTAGGAAGCTGTGATTAAACAAAACAGCAGGATAATGATATAAAAATACATAATGGGCTTAAAGAAAAAAGTGAAGAAAAAAATCCCACACACACACATGTTCATGAACTTGTCTCACTGTGGCCCTTTCATGGATCTGTAAACACCTTGGAAAATGCCTAACAGTGCTTGGCACACAGACAAGTGCTTATTACCTCTTAATTAATTACAAAAGAAAAAGATACATTACTCTTAGGTCTAAGTGTATTAATAATCTACTGCTGGCAATAAAAATATTTTGTAACTTAATTAATTAGAAGGTTTACATTTACACAGTGTATGATTAGTGGAGAACCTTCCTCGTCTTTACAGATTAGATATTGAGCCAAAATGAATTTTAAAATAAGTTTTGGCCACGGAAGCTGCATTGACTTTATTGTGAAAAGTCTTGTACACCTTCCTTTATCCACCGTCACCCTAGAAATACTTCCAGCCTTTGAAAATATGTATCACGGTTGAATTTATTATACTCTCAAAATAGTTGTGAGGGACAGAAAAGTAGAGTTATAGTACAAGTACAAACTTCTTTGGGCACTATAAAAAACAATCACAAAATCTCTTCGTATTTTCCAAAACTGTGTATTCTCATTGTTGTCTCTCATTCCAACAACTCATTTCTGCTGAATTTTGTTATTTTAAATATGAACAGAGGATAAAATCTTCTAAGGAGAGAGTAGTACATAACTCCTGGAGCAATAATTTTAAAAAGTAGCCTGATGTGAAATTAGAGCAGAGATCAATCAATACAGCCAGTATCGTATAATAGTAGAATGACTATAGGAAATTGCATATGGCCTACATTCAAGGAGAAATTACTGAAGATTTGAATGAGAGAAAAGGCAATTTTAGATTTGCCTTTTTTAATGAAATGCTCTGACTGCTGTGTGAAGAAAAGGATCTTTATAAAAAGCATGCAGGCTAATAATGGAGTAACTATAGCAGACAATAAACGCAAGCTGATATAACAGAGAGTGGAAACAAAATTGGGGCGGGGTGGGAGGTCTACAGATCACCAGGCTTGGTGACGGAGACAGAAGAATCTGAGATGATTCTCAGAGTTCTAATGGTCCTGAAGCAATTGTCTTTATATATCGCGGTTGCTTTTGCTTTATTTTATAGAGACACAGAACTCTTTAAAAAAAAGAATTAAAGTTCTCAAAGGTATTCTATATTGCTATTTATTTTTTCTACTTCTTCACTAAAATACTTGTTTTCAGCTTTCATCAATTACCCTGGTTGTGCATCATTACTGCTTTATTTCTGTTTCATATAAGTGAGCTGGTAAAAAAATTGCTTTAATTATTTACATTATATCTTATTGCTCCTTCATGTGCATTGAAGCAATATGACATAATTTGTCGAGAAAGAGAATCACAGAAAGGGTCAAGTACTACAGATGTTCCAAAGAGAGCTTTTACCCTGCATGGCACCGAGCTGTTATTTGGCACTTTTTATGTGCTAAGCATTTGATTAACATCATTGCTGAATCCTCAGAAATTTCAGGGCAGGTCTGATGCTCCCCAATTATAGAAGGAGAAAGGTAAAGAGGTTAAACGACATACTCTTCCAAGCAGAAGGTGGAATTGGCCTCAAAGCTAGAGGAAGCCCTCGGAGTACCTTAATCTTAATTATATGTTCATTATTTTTAGAAGAAATTAACTTTCATTAATTGATGCATGGGAAGTGGTTGAAATTCAGGGAGGAATTCTGAGTGAGCAGGATAGGAAGACATTATAGACAGAAGCGACGTCTCTATTTCAGGGTAATTGTACACCACACCTTGAGCTGTGGAGCCTTATTTTCTTCTTATTAACCAACTATCAGATCTCCTAGGTAAAAGCAGGAAGAGCTGTTCCAGCTTGACAAAACAGATAGTGCTCTGCTTATCAACTGAGAGGAAAAGAAAACACATATTTTTACTAACAGAGCAGTATGAGCACCACAGATGCTCTGAAAGTAGAGCTATGAGGAAACAGAGTTGCCTTAATGCGACACCTGGAGGGTACAGGAGCCCCTGAGAGTCACCCATCGGAGTCCACCCAGGCTGGAACACGCCTTTTGTCCTTCCGTATCCTGGACTAATGCTGTTCTAACTTGAATGTCTGTCCGAAATACCGGAGGGGTAAGTGGTGACTTACTAAATGTGCTTAGCCCACTGTGCTGTGCCCAGAAGTTCTCAAATCTGGGTCAGAATTCAAGAATTTGGAATTAATAGAAGCCTCCTTGTAGGTGGGAGAGCTAAATTGATGTCTAGGCACGTGCCGGAGAACCCCAGCCGTCTGGCTAGGTGAATGCCCTGTTTCCACCCGCCAGTCGCATCCTCCTGAGTAAATCTGGGCGGATGGATTCCAAGCATCACGTGTAATCACTTAAAACAGCCCCCCATGTGCCCTCCCTTGCGAAGCATTTCCTGAGTTCCTCCAAGTTAAATGAGCTCTCCGGTGCTTCCAAAACTCGGTTTAACACTTTTATTATAGCATTTATCAAATTATATTAGAATTGTCTTTTTATGTGAGTCACTCGCCTATCCAAATATGACTAACATGGATGTGACTGGCTCAGTTTTCATTCTCTGGCACCTTGCACACTTCTTGGCACAAAGCAGACATGAAGTGCATTATTATCATCTCTCTTGTTTATTTTATTTTTTGCATGAACAAATAAGTTGGAGGAATCATCAATTTGAAGCACCGCAAGTCTTGAATTTGTACCTCATGTCACATGGGCATTTAGAAATTTAGCAACTCTGAGGTTGAACTGGAGGAAAGGGTGCCTTAATTATTTTTCTGTACCCTCCCAGGACCTCTATGTTTTGAGCAAAAGCTCCCTAGGGTGTCCGATTATACAGATACAATCTCATCGTGCCTACATCTACACATCCTACTGGCCTCATCTTACCCGAATTATTTCCCCAAACCCTCATCCCCAAATATAATCTCATGCTGGGGTTCAGAATACCAACATAAAAAGTGGAGGGGAATAAATTCAATGTGTAACAAAAGGGAAAAAAACAAGTTACCTCAGGATGTGTCCCTGGCTGGAGATTCTATCCTTAGAATTAAAGGACAAGAGGTTCCAGATTTTGTGTCCATCAAATAAGGTATTACTTTTCCCATTGTAGTCACTATTGGAGCATTGTGCTTAAGAGACTCTGAAAACTGTCAAGTATCATACACAGCCTGGTTAATAAAGGGTCTTCTTTAATTTGGAGGCCACTGCGGCCCACAAAGAACTCCTACACTACTAACCATGCCACATAGAAACTCAGCAGGGCGAGCAATTGGTAAAGCTTGCATTTTCTCTCTTTGAGGGCCTAGACTTTTTACAGTCATGTAAATTTTATTAATTTATTTGAATAATTTGATAAACATAATTTAATCTGTATAATAACTATCATTAGCTTTGTTTATAGGCAAACTCTTTAATGAGAGTGCTAAGGGAAATTTTGTGCATTGCAATAGCTTTTATTTGTATGTTTTGGCAGTCATAATACATGACTGGGTCCTTCTACGGAGGCATATACTGAACTGAAACCTATCCATCACTCCAATGGTATGCCAGGGGCCAATCATACTTTTTTTTTTTTAGAAGGAAATTTATACTATGGTGTCATTCCCAGTTCTTGCAGCACTGGGGATAACAGAGAAGATATATGTCCCTGGAGGGTGGCAAAACGGAGAGAAGGGGCTTCTGTGGAAAGAGACAGGTACCCTGTTTCTGCATCGACCTGCTGGTTAGCAATTTGTCAACTTAGAACGCACCAATGGGCGGGAGGAAAATGATGAGGTCATTAAATCACAACAAAGCAAACAATAGCAGTGATCATTCTTGGGTGTTCTGATGGAGGAGAAGGGGAAAGGAAGCAAACGAAGTAAGCTCAAAATATTGACACAGGGGCTGGAGGAATGGCTTAGCGGTTAAAGTGCCTGCCTAACAATCTCCAAGTCAAGTGCTAAGTACCGGAGTTCAATTCTCCGTCATCACATAATCAGGACATGGTGGAGCACACCTGTAATCTAGCACTTGAGAGGCTGAGGCAGGAGGATTGCTGTGAGTCCAAGGCCAACCTGGTCTCCATAGTGAGATCAGGACCAGACTACGCTATAGAACGAGACCCTGTCTCAAAAAAAAAAAAAATGACACTAACAGACCCAGCGAAAACTCTGCAGTTATATGTGACTTCTGGGGTGTGGCTAGTCTCTTCCTTACAAGGTCAGGAACATTTTCCCTTATTTGTCATGACTTATGTCATGCACTACTTAACTTTTGCAAGCTAGTCTTATATTCCTCTTCTGTTTGCTTAATAATAAAAGGAAATGATTGAGGGAATTTCCACAAAATAGCTCAGTGGAAGGAAAACACTTGCTACCACATAACAAAGATAATAATAGTCACTGACTCTCAGGCCTAGCTAACTAGAAATGTCATTCACCTGGATGAAAACCTGGGGACAGGGGTGTAGCTCAATGATCAGACCCTTTACCTAAGAAACGTGAGTCCCCTGGTTCAGCCCCCAGAACCACATACTAACTGAGTGCGGTGGAACATGCCTGTGATTGCAATACTTGGGAGGCTGAGGCAGGAGGATTGCCATGAGCTAGAGGCCAACTTAGACTACACGGTGAAATGTCTTTTTTCAAAAAAAAATGTTTCTTAAAGACTTGGCACTGACCACTTAATTGGCTATTTTAATTGTTATCCAAAATTATTATACGTTCTACATGTATTTTTATCTAATCTCAAACACAATAACAATGGCATTAATGTAGAAGCAATAGAATGGAAAATATAAGAGTTAGATATTTGAGACAAAAATGTAGCTCCAGGTTCAAGAGTTTTCATAGTTTCTGTAACTTCATCATCTACATGAAGTACTGGAATCACATTTTATCTTAATTTATGAAAATTAATTCCAAATTTAACTGCACTTTCTTGTTATACTGTTTCTCAGATTTTTTTTAATAATTAAAGCTAGAAAGCAGACAGTATTATTATCATTATTAGAACTACTGGTTTTTAAAGCTAGTTTTGGTTACAAGATTATATCTGAACCTATTTCCTTTCTCTTCTTTATTTAGATTAAATTTTCATATCTGCACTCTTCAGTACATTTTTTTATCTAGAATGACTGAGAACCACAGTTAACTACTGGATTATTCCACAATTCCCTCCTTGAGTTGTTTCTCCTTGTCCTCATCTTGACCCCTTCCTCTGGCCTTTAAGGCTGTTAATCTTAGAGACAAATACACTTTACTTATCCTGTTGAGTTCTGTATAGAACCCAATATTAAATAGAGAAAGCTGTGTGTATTGGGCAGTTTTCTGACACTAATGCAAACATCTGAGATAAGGAGCTTATAAAGAGAAAGGCTTTATCTTGGCTCATAGTTTCAGAAGTTTCAGTGTATGGTTGGTTTACTCTGTACCTTTGTGAGTATGACAAAATAGCACATTATTTTAGGAGCACATGGAAAGTAAAAACACTCATCCTGAGACTGAGTTTGCCCAATTTCCCTCACTGTCTCTAAAGACCTAAAGACACTAGAGCCCACATCTTTAAAGTTCCCATCACACTACAATAATGCAAATCCGGGGCAACATATTTAACGTAAGAGCCTTTTGGAAACACTTAAGGTCCAGATTACCGCTCTGTGTCTTTTGGTTTTCAGAGTAAAATGTAAATATTTCTCAAAATTCAGGCAGAAAGACAAAGACTGGCAGAGACTTTATTTGCATGCAAGTCTTTGACTAGTAAGAGTTCTCTCACATCTCCATGTTGCTCTGAGCTGACTCTTGAAACTGAGTTAGGATCACCCTGAAAGTCTCCAGTAGATTTTGCTTCTCAATACCCTTTTGTTATGTGGGCAGCTGATTAGATTCCTGTATGTTAACAAAAGACTGACAACTGCTGGCACTCTCAAGTAAAAAATGGAAGTCATTTTCTTTTTACTGCAACATTTATTTCCTACACCCTCCTTCATTCCTTGAACCACACATTGAACAAAATATATAACACATCAATTATGTGTCATATGTTTGTTTGTCTCCCAAAAAAGTAAATATTAATGACCTCTCTTTCAAGAAACAGTCAAGTGTTAAAGAAAAGCACATAAACCAATATACCAGTTCAGACAACAGTACCCACAGAAATTGCCATAAAGATACTATATAGGAGTCTTTAGGAACATGGCATGATGTTTTTGATAAGTCTGAGTAAGAAATTTTAGATTGGCAGAATAAAAATGAAATCAATAGTCACTGGCTACTACTTACATAGAAGCAAGTTCATGTTTCTATTTGAATCATGTGAGAAGCATATGCCTGTGTGTATTCAAATGCTACTCTTGAACTCGGCATTGATTATCTTTTAGATTTAGCTTTAGGCTCTTTGGGTATACATCACCTGCTCTCTGTAAGTCAAATGCTCCTACATATTTCAGTCTCTTGAGGTTTCTCCTAGTAAAATATGGGCATTCGTTCTACGATTCATTTAGTGCCCATGTCTAGAGTTCGGATGATATGCCAGGTTCTGTATGGAAAGCAGCAGAGAATTTTAAAAGCTAAGTAAGAGTTTCAAGAAGAAAGCGAGGAATGCCATGGTGATGCCACACAGAGTGAGGAGCAAAGATGGAACTCTTAGAAAGATATAAGACATTGTGCTCCTGAAAAACCGCCCTTTGTTACAGGAGCAGAGATTTTCCAAAAGGAAGAGTTGTATCATAAAGGGAAGTAAGGACCAGATGTCAGAGCTTGTAATAAGCCATGCTAAAAACATGAAACAAAGGCATAGCACAGCGGTTAGTGCACTGACATAGCAAGCCCAAGGACACGCATTCGATTTCCTAGCACCACTTAAGCCAGGCACAATAACAAATGTCTGTAATCCCAGCACTCAGGATTGCTGTGTGTTCAGTGCCAGACTGGGCTACATACCGAGTTCAGGACCAGTCTTCACATCATAGTAAGACCTTGCCTCAGACACAAACAAGGAAACAAGCAAATAAACAGATGAAACAAAGACAGCGAATAGAAGCCCAAGAAATACAAGGAACGCTCTACTGACAAGAGCCCCGAAGGAAGAAAAGTGGACAAAGCAAGAACTTTGAGAACACGGAGAAGTGACAGGACTTGACGAATGTTAAGAACCACAGAAAAGATGTACTGTGGGAAATTGTTCCATCTAGGTTGGGGAAGCAGGAAGGAAAACTGAGGGGAAACATTCGAATTTTAATAAGGTGAGCGATAATGATGGCCTTCTCTGAGCTAGTGGCCAGAAGACAGACCATCTGAGGGAAGAAAGCAGAAAATTAGCAATTCAATTTGAACCATGCTGGGTCTTTAGCAATCGCTAAGACATCATCTGGAAATAATCACTAGAAAACAAGGACTTCCCACTCAACAATGACGTAAAATCAAGTAAAAGAAATTCCAGTTACAGTTGTAGGGTAGGAAGTGACTGCAGTATAGAATTTGTTAAATACTGCCAGATTAATATTGTTCAAACTATATTTAAATTTTTCTTATATATTTATTATAACTTTTATATATTTATATTTAAGATATATTTCCAGATATTTGTCTACCATTATAAATATATAATAACTGGAACTCAAGCAGTAAAATTTACTGATCCATTCCTGTGTGCTAGATGCTAGACATGAAACACTGAACAAATTATAGCTCTGTTAAGTCTGCATTATATTCAAAAATTCCATGGAAATATCTTTTCATATAGGAAAAAGCTTTCTTTTCCTTTTACAGGAGAAGTTACAGTCTAGTATTTATTGAAACACTGCCAGAACCAGATAGGTTGGACTCAACTTGCAGCTTTATACTGCCAGGTAAAATTGGAATGTTAATCAAATCTTTGGTATTGTATTTTTTCACTCATCTTAAGTGTGATAATAACTATAATTATTTGTCCAAATAGTACTTATAAAGATTAAAGACAAGCAACTGAAATAGTCACCGTAATAGAATAAATTCAATAAATGTATGTTATTATTGCTACTACTCAAGTATATTCAAGATCACATAAACCAGAGAAATTAGAACCTTTTCTGATTATTAGACGTTTTTCATCAGCTTTTCACTTACGTAGACAGATTGAGAAAAGAACCATAGTTATAGGAACAAATTTAAATAGACATGTTATATCAGTCAGTTTCTCCTTCCAGACAAAATACCTAACACCCAAGCCTCAAAACCCTAGCGTGGACAGGTTTCCAGTTTCAGAAGATTCAGTCCATGGTCAGCTATTTCCGAAGCAGAAACATTACATTCAGAAGGATATGGCGCAGCAAAGATGCCTACTTCGTGTCAGGCAGAAGTCAGAGAAGAGGAGCAATGCCAGAAGAAAAGGGGATAGGTAGAGGATATAACACCCAGTCATGTCTCCACCTACCACCCAGACAGATGCCGGAGTGTGCTTTGCTGGTCTCCCAGGGAGATTTTAAGCCAGTCGAGTTGACAGTTCAAAGATTGTTGACACTTTTTTTTACATGTCCTAATATTTCACAGTTAGTGTCAAGGTCTCTTGGTACACAATTGTGGACTCAGCAAAAGTTGACAATAATAACAACAGACAACTAAAACTACTCACTAAATAAATACAAGAATTAAAGGATGGCCCAGGAAGGGACCTGGCTATAAAGATGAAAGCAGACACAACATCAACTTAGCTAGCATAGGAGATTAAAGGCAGAGTAGTAGAAATCATGACTCAAAGTCCTAGAGACAGACTTATTAAAAGATTGAGGTTCAGAACAAACAAGCAAACAAAAGATATGTAGAGAATAGGATTATAAAAACTATTCACTGGAGAAAATTTTATGACCCAAGAAGCAAAGTTAATCCCAAGCCACGTATCACTTCAAATTTAAGAGACAAGGGTGAAAGGCACAGCGAAAGAATACTTCACCGGAGAAAGCACATGACAGAGAAACTTAGCACTCATCATTCGCTGACTTGCATAATTGCCTGCCAGCAGGCGCCAGACTAGTAGACGGTGAATTATAATTGAAACCAGAAAAATTAATTATAAAATTTTGAGCAACGTAAAGCTAATTTCATTAATATTATACCAAGAAGCACGAAGCATCTCAGAGACTTCTGCTAAGGGAACAAAAGAATCAATGTTGAGTCATTATTAATTCACATGGACCCAAGTTCAGAAGTCTCACCCCAAACACAAAGCCTCTCAAAATCCAAGCACAACATTAATTTCTAATCATGAGCACCACTCTTTAAGGAAAAAAAAAAAAGTGAATGCACCTGCTCTATGAAGGGAGCTCTTAACAGAAGGCCTAGATGGATTAGGTCATAGCAAAGCATTCTGGGTTTATTGACTCTTTTCAATGCTCACTAGAGTTCAACATCTCCATTGTTTTGGATGGTGCTTACAGTCTATATTTGCTTTATTCCTTCCTTCCTTTTGTAAATAGGAGGGGGGTATGGCTCGTTCTAAGGCTGCAGGCTCCTTCAATCACAGCACGGTTCCCAAATACTAATATGTCACTGGATCTGGAAGATTAGTTTGCTTTGCTCCACCATGAGCTAATGTTACCTAGATCATTTTAAATGACTGGCTCACAGTCACAGATGTGGTGGCTCCAATTAACCTGCTCCATAAATACTTTTTAGTAAAGTAAGGCCAAAAAGATTAATGTATTTCAATTTGGAAATATTATTTGAAATGGACTGGTCCTAGGAGAGATTAGAAATATTGCCAATGACCACACACACACACTGAGTCGTGAACTAATTATTAAGTTGGCAGTATAATAGCTGAGAAGCTACCCCAATCTTCAATTCCACCCTCCTGTGAAAGTCACTGCAGAAATTTAATAGATTGTACGCATATTGCAAAAATAAGAAGAATAGGAGCCAATAATATCTGGACATACATTTTTCATAAAAAAGAAATTTCACTGACACTGAGAAGGCACTTCAGTGTCGTCGTGATGCCAAGGTCATATTAAGTTGGAAATCATATCTGATTCTTCTTCGTTAGTATGATTTGAAAATGCAGCAAATAGATATGTTGACCATCGATTTGGTAAAGGACGCTGAATAATAAAGAAATGTGAAAATAGAAGTCCAGTTTATTACTGTTCTGTCCAAATAGCCACACAATCATTAGATATGGTTGAAAGATCTTGTATTTGCAAAAATAATCAATATTAATGGGACCTAATAATTGTCTTAATGAGTCTGTCTTAATGAACTACAGTAAACCAAACAGCAAAATATTTCAGATCTGTCACAGAGTCCAAAATTAAGTATGAAAAAATGAAGTGTGAATAAGAGCAAACTTCACAGAAACCAATATTCACCTGAAAAAAGGATGACTTTTAATCCTTCATGCTAATCAATTAAAAGGGAATAAGTAGGACTCATCTAAAACTTCTACTCATTTGACTACATTGAGCATCTTGCCCTACTAGACTATGTGCTATGTGATCTCTGTGTACCGTCTTCAAAAGGAATTCTCTCTGTATTTTTTTATTTTTGTTTGTTTCTTTGTTCTCTGAAATAGGGTCTTGTTTCTATAGCCCAGGCTGGCCTTGTACTCATGACAATCCTTCTGCCTCAGTCTTCCGAGCACTGGTATTACAAGCATGTGCCACCACACATGGCCCATGTGGTGCTAGGAAATCAAACTCAGGCCTTGCATGTAACCGTTATGCCATTCCTTCTGTCCATATGCTTTTCATTTTGTAGCAGAAGTCATGAGTACCAGATATATTCTTATTTAATTTTTATTTAACTAAAGTACTTATTTTTTTCTTCACAGTCTTATCATAACTGCATTATTGACCTCTAACTAAAAACTATTGAGAGGACCATCAAATATCTGAGTTTGTCAGCAGGCTCTTCCTATTTTTAGATAATACACATTTTAGGATACAAACTCATAATTAAAATTGCATAAACTTACAGTCCTGACTTCATAAGATATGGAAGGAATTCAAAGTGTAAATACATTTGCAGTGCTCCCCAATATGTGAGAAATTTCAAGCTATAAGGTTGAAAGGTTGAAAATATACTCATAATGAGAAAAGTTTCAAAGAAATTTAGTTAATCTGCCATGTGAATTACCTAAATGTACGTCGTTTAAAATGTGATGTAGCTACTAGTACAAGAAATTGAAAACACTTTGATAAAATCAAATAACTTTTGCAGTATAAAGCAATGAGAAAGTAAGAGTAAAGTTTTAAAAAATCAATAGTATCTGACACAACTAATTGTCACATTTCATTTATAATATTAACCACACCCAGTTTTCAATTTTTGTCTAAAGTTACCAATCTTATTGTATTTTTTATATTCTTGTTAGATTTATGTAAATGGGGTACATTTATGTAAAAAGTACTTCATAGCTACTGTACAACTGTTATCATTGTTTCCAAGCCATTATCAAAATATTTCAAAAGACAGAAATACTAAAAGTAAAAACCAATACTCTAAAAAATGACAATATAAGATTTTATATTACTTTCTGTTTGGTTAAGGGTGTAGTTCCCAGAGGCTTCAATCCTCTAGCACCATGTAAATATTATCCTGGCGTGGTGACGCACACCTGTAATCTAAGCACTTAATAGGCTAAGGGAGAAGGCTTGCCATGAGTTTGAAGCCAGCCCAGGCTACATAATGAGTTCAGGAGCAACCTGGACTGCAAAACATGATCCTGTCTCAATAAATCAAAACAATAAATCAATCAACAAATAAATAACCTTGTGCTATGAGTTGAATTGTATCCCCTGCAAAGAAACATATGGTAATGTGCCAACCCTCAGTAACTCGGAATATTATTATCTTATTTGGAAATAGGACCTCTCCCAAAGTAATAAGTCAAAATGAGGCCATTAGGGTAAGAAAAAAAAAAAGAAAAGAGGATACATCTCGTGGTTTTCTGAAAAGGAAAAATGTAACACAGATTCATGCAAACAGAAGCCATGAGCTAAGGCAAAGATGCCATATGAAGGTGGGGGGTGGGGTTGATACCTCAAGCCAAGCCATGTAAAAGAGAAAGTACAAATAATCAGAAGCTAGGAAGGGGCAAGGAAGGATTCTCCTAAAGTTTAAAAGGAAATTTAGACTTTCTAGAAGCTTTAATTCAGAAACAGGAGCAAATCTCTGTAAGACTGGTCTAAAATATATTTTTTGTATATATCACACAAAGCACAAGCAACAAAAGCAAAAATAAAGAAATGGGATTTCACCAATACAAAAGAAAGTTCTGCATTGCCAAAAAATAATCGAAGAAACAACAGGGTAAAGAAACAGCCAAGAATAGGAGAAAATACTTGCAAACCATACTTCTTATAAAGGCTTATTATCCACTTTTAGCATGGAATTCAAGTAATCAAATATCTAGAGCTCAAAGAATACAATTAGAAAGGAGACGAAGAACTTGATCCTTCTCAAAAGAAGATGCACAAGTAGCCAACAGGCATATGAAATAAAAATCGCTCAGCAGCACTGTTAAAGAAATACAAACTAAAACCACAGTGAGGTGTCACTTTACCTCAGTTATGATGCTTATTATCAAACAAACCAAAGTTAATAACTACTAGAAAACACATGAAGGAAAGGGAATCTTGGCACAGTATAGTAGGAGTGAAGTTACCACGTGATTCATTGATCCCACTACAAAACTTATATCCAAAAGAAATGAAAACATAACATCAAAGAGAAGTCTGCCCTTTCAAGATCATTGTGCTAATCATAATGATCAAGAAATAGAAACAATCAGTGTGAATAATAAATCACACACACACACACACACACACACACACACACACACCTATTAGGCATCTAAGGACAAAGGAAATTCAATCATCTGTGATAACATGGGTGGAATTAAAGCACACCAAGGTAAATAAGGCAGTCACAAAAAGGACAAATGTCACATGATCTCACTCATAAGTAGCATCTAAAAAAAGTTTAACTCATGGAAACAGAGCATAGTATGGTATTTACAAAGAGCTGAGGGAATGAATGAGGGTAGATACTGGTAAGAGAAGATAAGATTTCAGCTAAATAAGAGCAATAAGTTCAAGAAAGTCGCTTAAAATTCTAGTGTTTAAGGATCACTAGTTTCCTATAAAGCAGGTATATTTTTAAATAGGAAATTGTGTTACATCATTTCCCTATAGCAGAAGGAAGCTGGAAGCAAGGATAAAAGCAGAAATGTCACAGCACCTAAAAATCCTATCATAGTCCCCTAGAAAATATGAATTTATATTTAAGTACAATAGCAGTAGAGTAGTTAAAATACATGAAACTTAAAGCTATTATATATAAACATTCAGTAGGATTCAAATTACAGAATATTGTTGCCAAGACACTGTGAGGACTGTAAACCTTAAAGTATCGTAAATTCAAGTTGCAAAGGAAGATTAAGACCTAGATCACCCATACGTAGAATAATTGCCCTTTTCCCCCCGTGACAATTGTATCAAAGTTCTTTTTTTTAAAGAAAATCGAAATGTGTAATGAGTGGGCGTGTGTACCAAATGTCCTCCAGAGGCTAACAAAACCAGCTACAGAACTTCACTTTTAACAGCCACTACCAAGAACTTTAGAGAGGAAGAGAGTGGCTGGTTCTTTTCTTTCGAATCTTGTGTTGCGTGTTAACCCAACCCTCCTCCTGATTCCTTATAATTTTCATATTTGTAATAATTACAAATACATTCCGGGAATCTGCGTGCACACGACACCAAACGATAAAAACAAAGTTAGTGTTGGAGCTATCATACAAGAATTTAATTCAAACTATCCCAAGTCAAGGTCACGCTTGGTCTCGCCTCCCAGAGGTGCGAACAGGCAACTTTCAATGGATTCAAATTATGGGCCAGATCATTAAACGAGCCGACGGGCTCACTCATTCCCGCTATTAATAAAGAACTCATCTTGGAGATTTTCCGCACGGTTGTATGGATAACCTGAATTTATGTGGACCTCAGCAGTTCGAGGCCTGAATTCATTTTCTTGAAACAAGCAGAATCTGAAGTTTATTAGCATGGAAAAGCGTTCTCTTTTCATTAGATTATTCTCAAGTGCTGTCCATTACATAATATGCCATGCATGTGGAACCTTTAGAATAAAAATTGTGATTGCCACTCAGTGGAGGAGTATTTCTAAGATGTGACAGATTTTATAACTGTGAAGAAGGAAATATCAGCCTGTCCGGGTCTCTTAGCCTTTCAAACATGCTCTTTAAATTAAAATTATAGCACATAGAAAACTTCATTACCTGTTTCCGTTGTAGATAATTGTTTCTCCTCTTCGAGTACGTGCCCTTTTCAGGATAAGTATTTTGGACTACAGAGCTGAACGAGTAAATGGGCTTCCTGGGCTCTTCTGGTGGATGTCCCAAGGCAATTAACTACATGCTATAATAAATTAGGTACAAGAAACACTGACCTACATTTTAATTAAGTTTTAAGTAATTTTTTACTCACGTCCTAATAAATACAAAGAAGTTAAGTCGTTTAAATGTTTTTCCTGCCAAATTTTACTTAAAAAGTATTAAAGTAATCAATGGCAAAGGAACAGAACCAATGTCGTTGAAATTAAATTGCTAAATCTAAAAGGGTGAAAGTTTGATTTGTGGTCTTTTTTCATATTTTCCTTGGCTCATTTTCATCCTTTTATTATTAAGAAATTATTCTTCTGAGTATTCGCCATCTCTCCCTCCATGGGGGTAGAAAGATAATCAGTTTCCATCCTCAAATAATTCACTGTTTTCTGGTGCAACCAAATGCAAGAAAATAACTACGTATCCTATGGAATATATTAGAAAGATGCACCAGAGCATGGGCTCCGCATCTCAGTGAGAAGGGGTCAAGAGGAAAGCTTTCACTAAGCAAGACAGTGTTGTTGAATGATAAATAAAACATTCACAGGTGGTCCAAAAAAGGAGGAATATGTCCTTAAAATTCAGTCATCAGAGCACACACAATGAAACTCCCAAGTAACTGGACACATTTGAAGCATAGATTGTAAGAAGTGTTTTAGAAAAGAGAAAGATGAACCAACTGGACTGAAGAAGTAGTGAAAATTTTATATAGGAGGCACTGGTTTCTTTTTGTCTGCAGCATGATGTTACTAAGAGTCATAACTTGTATCATTAAAACCCCAAATGTTAATAGAAAGTTAGTGGACTAAGCTCTCCTGCAGGTCCTTCTTGACCAAAACAACCTATCAAAATTATGTCAACAAAAGACAAACCACACATAAGAACAACAAAATTGTAGTGGCGATAATGAATCAAAATGGAAGCTCAGACATGGAAAATATCACTCAAAATTGGGGTAAAAAGAAATGGAATATATCAAGATGCTATTGTTTGAAAGAATTTATATATTCTAAGGATTCTATCAAAAATACCACACATTAGGTACTTTAGCCAAATGAATTTTATCTTTGTACAGTTCCAGAAGCTGGAAATTCAAGATGAAATAATCAGCAGGTTTGATTTCTCTTGAGATCTCTCTGCATGGCTACAGGTGCTGCCTTCTTACTGTGTCCTGCTCATGTGAGGCTTCCACGACAAAATATTACAAACTCAAAACAATAAAAAAATTTGTTTCTTCCAGGTCTAGATTCCAAAAACCCCAGAACAGGGTGTCACCATGGTCATGTTCTGGTGAGGGATCTTTTGGGTTGCATATAACCAACATTTCTCCTAGTATACCATCATATGGCAAAGAGAATAAATAGGGAGTGACTTCTTTCATAATTCTTATAGAGGAATTACTCCTTATTCCTGAGAGTTCCATTCACAAGTTTAACTAACCCCAATCTCATTCCAAAGGCCCTCTATTTCTAATACCTTCAAGGACACAGTCTATAACACTGTCTTTGGTGTTTTTAGTCTATTTTCTTACAAGGATACTGATCATATTGAATTAGCGCCTGACCCTTATGACTTAACTTAACTATTTCTTTGCAGGTTTTGTCTTCAAATATAATCAAATTTAAAGTACCAGAAACTAGGACTTTAATATAAGAACCCGAATGAACACAATCTAATCCGTAATGGTAAAATAATCTGAAGGCCTCCAAGCCAGAGTCAGTGGGTATAGGCAGAGCTAGAATTCGCCTGGGGGCGTGCCATCCCTTTCTCCACTGCACTTAGTTTGTATACGAAGCTGTTGGGTAGTTACACATTTAGTGAAGTAGCACAGGTGTTACGACCAGAGAGGGCAGGAATCGCCAGTGTTGTGCTCTCTGATGAGTAGGGAAACCCTCACCTCAGAAAATAAGCTAATGGTCAGGCAAATAGCAAAACATACATAACTAAATACCGATTGAATGCAAAGAGTTATTAAGCCAATTGCTAAGGAAATTCTGGCAATTAAATATTACTGAATTTATCTTTAGAAAGTTCAACATCTAAGAGTTCCAAAACAGACTGGGTTTGGACAGAAAGATCTCCATGGAGGATTTTCCAGAGTAAGCTTTTTTTTTTTTAATTCAAGAACTGAAAAGAAACGGAAGAATTAGACTTAAATGGACCTATTAAGTTCTGAAGACACTATAATAATCATATCTACAAACAGACATGTTCTCGTGATACTTTAGAATCACAAGAATAAACACATACTTTAAAAAAATCTGGCAGACCTACTTTTCTCAATTTATTCGAGAGAAACAGAAAAAAACAATCAGATGACATTAAATTTAAGGATGGCAGATAAAAATATAAGATACTCAATTCTTATGTAAACACAGGCAAACAATAGATCATGTTTCAGTGTTACAAATTTTCCCTCATCACATATTGCATGGGATATGCATAAACTTTTAAAAGTATTCATTGTTTCTCTGAAATTTAAATTTTGCTAGATACCCCATATAATTACTTGCTAAGTCTGGCAGCTTTAATTAGATTTCTCATCATCCAGATAACACTGAATTAATATTGTCAATCTTCTAAATATAGAATTTTTGTCTAGCCAAATGATCATTCAGAAATTTAATCTTACAAAAATACTTTTAAAAATTACTTAAAAATACATTAAATAAAATGGTTAAATTTAAATATTACTAAATGAAAAATAAAAGTCATGAAGTGGCCAGCTCAGAGGTAAATGAAAAGTTTGTGCAGGAAGCAAGAGACAAAAGGCCATGCTAAATTCCTGCCTTAATAGTAGAGTATGTGTAAGATATTCTAAACATGATTGAAAATATGAATATGCATATAGAAACTGGGGGCATAGGTTAGCAGTTACAGCATTTGCCAAGCAAGAACAAGACCCTGGGTTCAATTCCTTAGCATCACATAAAGTGGGTGTGGTGCCACACTCCTGTAATCTCAGCACTCAGGAGACTAGGCAGGAGGATTGCCTTGTGTTCCAGGCCAGCCTGCACTGCAGAATGAGTTCAGAATTAGTCTGGACTACAGAGCAAAACACTGTCTCAAAAAAAAAAAGTATGTAAGAAATTCACTATTACAAGAACAGTAATTAGATTAGAAGTTCTGTTCTCTTTCAAAAGAGTCACACCGGCCTTCGCTCTGTCCCTTGAATGTCTACACAATCAATCTGCCACGGAGGGCTTATCCCTTCCTTACTGTCGTCCTGGAAAGGTCTGTGCTCTTGATGTCTATCAGTGATCTCGTAAGAGTATTAAATAATCCCCAAAGGATATTCCTAACCACCTTTAAATAAAACAGCAACATTCCCTGGCACTACCTTTTTTACTCTTTCCCAACTTCAAACCATTTCATACTACTTATTATTAAATAATACAGTAGGTAACATGTAGTAATTTCCGTGAAGGATGGCATCTAGTAAGTACTGAATAAATATTTCTTAACTGAATTGTTCAAATAGACCAACTGAATTTGATGAACCATTAGGTTAAAACATAGTGTTTCAAGGGAAGAAGTAGTATGAGAAAAAGAGGAGTCAACAACAACTGGCTGGATAATTCAATATTCAGAGAGGAACCAGGTATGAAAGAATGATAAGACTCCGAGTAAAGATGTCCACGGTACATACAGCAGGGGATATGAGCACATAATGACTGAAAGTGTGTTATGGTAGAATTTGGATTTGAGTCAGAAATAGGTGGCACATGGAAACGTGAATAAAATTATCCAATGAGTGTTTGTATAATTCAAAAATAAAAAGATTAAAGATAGAAACTGTGGAACCGGTTATTTAAAATAGTAAGAATCTGAGGCTATGACGAATCACAGTCAGAAAGACAGTCAAAGACTACAGTTATGTTACAGAAGGGAAGAATGTCACTCTGAGAGATATTGCTCCAAAAATCACAAAAGGCCAAGAGTGACATCGCACTGGGTCTGAATATTAGATCATTTGGAATTTTGGTATTATTGAAGATGCTTGCAAAAACAGTATGGTTCCCTACATCTTCCCTGTGCAATATGATCTACACTGCTCTCCCGTCAAATAGGCTAGAGCACGTGAACCTCCATGGGGCTGCCTTCCTGGGTGCACTCGTATATCTTTCCACCAGCCCGAGTCCTCAGAAACCCAGAAACTTCCGATTCCCCACTCTCCAATGTCCCATTTCGAGCAGGTGCTATCAGATCCTGGACTTGGCTTCCTTCATCCTGGAGAACTTGCTCTGCCAGGGCTCTGGACTCCATGCATGATGTCTTCCAGCTATTAAATTCTCTCATTAGTTCCTCCAATATTTCAACCTTTATTGAAAACTCCTTGGGGCTTTCCTGTTCGCAGCATGAGCATGTTGGGCATTCTCATTCACAGTGTCTCTCATGTCTCCCTTGGTGATTTCTCATATTCTCAAGATGCTTTTGGCTTCACCAACTTGAGGGATTTCTCAGTTTCTCGAAGGGACTGTTTGGACTTCCATGTGTTGGCCGCCACTTCACACTAGTCGACACTTTGGCTGCATCCCCTTCCTTTTCATACACTGTACCGCTCACTTCATCTTCCAGTTTTGATTGGTCCTTTTCGTTATTTCATAGCCAACCTCCAAATGCCGCGCCTCCTTTGCCCCTTGCGTATGGCATCCTTTAACAACGACTCTAAGGCTTCACACTCTTTCGAATCTGCACACGTTGTCCAGTAGCTCACAGTTGTCTTCAGTGGGCTCAGAAAGCTGGAGAGTGAGAGTTTATTCCAGCCTCATATAAAGCCTTCTCCTCGTGGACTAAATCCGTCTCCATACAGCTGTGAGAATAGTCAGAAATACTGCAAGAGCTGCGAATGTCACCAAGCAATCAGAGCCTGGCCTCCTGACTTTGATCAGTACTGCCATAGCCCTGTCTACACCCACCAGGTCTAGCTCCAAGAGCAGCCAATTCATGGGACACAGCTTCATGGGCTGAAAGCCCAGAAGGCTCAGAGTTTGGTTTAGAACCAGAAACTGCCCCTGACAACCAGAGCAGACCTCTGTGGAACTGCCTGGGGGGAGGGACGGGAGAACACCCTGTGGACCAGGCACTGAGGTCATCATAGGCTCTCGCTGCCAGCCAGGGAAGCCCCACACTGCTTTAGAATGCCTTACATGACCCCAGGGATGCTCTCTCTGTGCCACGTCCCCAGCCTCCATCTCTTGGGTTTCAACCAAACTGCCAACACAGAGGTGCAAATAATTCTTAAGTCACTGTATAGAAAAAAAAGTGAAGAAGCAACGTATTTATATAATAAATAAATCTTTACAGGAAAAAATGCAGAGTTCCACCTCTCAACTTTTCCCCTGGGCTGGCCTTGTCACTTGCTGTGGAAGCAGCAGCGTGCCAGGTCCAGTTTGAGGTCTCCACCTCCATGCACCCTCAGGATCCAGCCCACAAGACACACAACTCACCACAAGTACAGTCCTGAGCCCAGCTAAGACTAGCAGAATTGCCCAGGTGCTCTAAAGATTCTGAATAATAATAAGTGCATATTGTGCAAAGCTGTTGAGTCCTGGGGTGGTTTGTTTCCCAGCAGCAACTAACTGTTACACACAAATAAAACAAGTCTAATTCCTAAAACAAACAAACAAATGAACAAAAAACCCAGGACTTATAGACTTGAGAAAATACAAATAGTGATTATAAAATACTGATTGAAAACTGCGGTGGGTAGAAAAGACGAAAGCTGAAGCCAAAAGATGGATTTATATGTACTTAATAGGTCATGATCAATGTATGCTCATTAACGATGAGGAAGAAACTGGGGGAAGATGAAGAGTTTTTGGATAAGAGGGAGGATAAGAAAATGATGAAGCAATCCCATGGAAGAGATGAGAAGAGGTGAAGTCTAAAACAACTAAACCAGTTAGCTGTAGAGGGCAGAAGGGGCTTCTTTTTCGGGGCTACGAAATGGAAGTAGGGACTATATAACTGGAAACTCTTTAAGAGCAAACAAGTTTGTGGGTGGGTGGGAAGAAGTCTGGGACACTACAGCGAGAGTGCTTGCTTTTGATATGAAAATGAGCCAGCAAGCAAGATGACGTTTCGCAAAAAAGAGCAGGAAGTAAGAGGAGCTCCAAGTCTGGTGCTCAGCCTGACACTACTGACTCTGAGCCAAACAAGACCTTGTTGGCAAAGGCTGCCCTACACAATGCACAACAATGTTCCTTCAGACTTTCTGATCTTTCCCTGGCCTCCTTTCAATTGTTGGGGCACTCCTCTCTGTCCTAGCTACATTGAATTGTCAGCTTTTGACCATATGCTCAACTTTTTAACATATTGTGCGCCTCTGTGACTCGGCCGCCATCTTGACCGGAAGTCTCGAAAGAACTTTTGGCAAATAGCCCAATAAAAGGCTCTTCTAGACTCAGAGAAGTGGCATCAAGATTTGGCCACTGCATTCTAGGAGTGGGAAGCTGAGTTCAAGAGTGGTGATTTGAGTGGTGAAGTGAGTCAGACGCAGACGATTAAAAGTGTTAAATATCACATGGTTTCTCTGATTTGGGAAACCCAGAACACAGGCATTCCATAGAACTAAATGGATATGATGGAAGGAGTTAGGGAGGATCAAGAATTGGAAGAGATTGTAAAGTTGATGTGATATATATGGGCACAAAATAGTCAATTTCATTTTAAACATTATGTATTGCATATATATTAATAAAATGGTGGGGAAAATGAACCAGGCAGAGAAGTCAGTAGCATCCCTTGGATTCTACATACTTGTACAGTGACAGCCATTGCAACTGCAACAACTAACCATCTCTTCAGACATTATTAAGTGTCCCCCCGGGGAGGAGGTGGGGGTAAGATCACCCACAGTTGAGAACTACTGCCTTAAGGAAATGAGACAGTGAGATGACCAGAGAAAATCTTGCAAAGATCTAGGGAGTTGTAATCAGTTTCTAATTGATGAACCTTAAATACATTAAAAACATATTTCACAACAAGTTCAAAACGCGTAAATGCTGTCCCTTGCTGTTTCCATGGTCCACAAACGTGTTCCTAACTCACTTTTCTCCTCTGTACTCAAAAGAATGAAGAGTGGGTTTCCTCAGAGGGAAGCCCATAACAAATATTTGGGATAAAATTAAATCTTCTCCCAAATTAAAATCCATTTTTTCCATTTAACCTTCTCCCTTGATTTTACTCGTCACGTCCCAAAGTCTTTGTTCTTCTGATGCAGCAAGGAATCCACTTGTGTATCCTCGGCTTCTGCTATGGGTAGAAA
>PVKB01000869.1:0-319764 GCA_004027205.1 Ctenodactylus gundi
CTGGCTTTGGACTCGGAGCAGTCTGTCTGTCTCAGCCTCCCTTGTGCTGGTATTACAGGCATGCTGCCCCATACCCAGTTTATGTGGTGCTGGGGAATCGAACTCAGGTACTTAGCATTTATCTAAGCTCTTCCTAGGCAAGTACTTTAACTGCTGAGCCATTCCTTCAGCTTCACTTCCCCCAATAAAAATTTTCAATTAATTCTGCTCATCCTAGCTCTTTTTCTTTTCTGCTTGTATCACAAGCTCTTCTTACTGAATCACTTGACAGCAATACAAGGATAGCCCTTGAGTGCTTTCCGTGTCCTTACTGACCTGCTAACACCTTGGGTGGTAAGCTTTGGTGTCCTCATTTACAGGCCAGGAAGATGAAACTAAGATCGCTTGTGCCGAGTCTGCTGGTCTCTGGCAAAGCTCTTTCTGAATCCAGAGCTTGTGCCTTTTCCATGTTGGGTTCCTTTACTATGGGGTCTTGCTCCTTGGTCTCCTCTTGGCCGTGTTAATGCCATGTGCCATTCATTCTCAAATGACGTCAGTCAGATTGACACACCCAGCATGCTTTCAGTATTCTGCAAAGTTACTGCTACAAAGAATTTTTCTTTTTTTTTCCTATCACAGAATTGCTATACTATACATAAATATTTCAGATTTTCTGTAATAAGCATTAGAAAAATTGCAGCAATAGTACAAAGAACTCTATACGTGCTATACAGGTTCATTAGTTTTTAACATTTTGCCAGTTACTTTTTCTTTCTTTATGTATAACTTTTGTGTATCTGAGACATTTGAGAGTCTGTTGTTTTTTTTCTCCTTGAATGCTTAAGTGCAGGTTTCCTAAGAATAAAGACCTTTACTTACATATCTATAATGTAGTTTTCTCTAATTCAGAGACTTTGACCTGGATTCTACACGGCTGTCTCTTCTGTAGTTCATATTCCATTTTTTTCCACAGGCAGTTAGGATTAAACATTGCATTTAATTTTCTTATCTCTTTCATTCACCTTTCTTGTCTCACAATGTTAGTATTTTTTGAAGAGTACAGTGTGGCTATTTCATAGAATATCTGAGTTTATGTTCTTTATAGGTTCCTTATTAGATTTAGGTTGTGCATTATTGGCTAGAAACTACTGTGCAGTCTAAATATTATAACAAAAATATACAAATGGTGTGCACTTGTGTCTAACAGGAAAGTCTTACGACCAGCTGGCCCCCAGTGCTCCCTGCCATGAAGGAAGAGGAGGGCAGCGAGGAGGAGGCTTCCACAGCCACCACGTCTAAGGAGTCTAAGGAGCAGGAGCCTGTCCCTACAGAGCTGGGTAGCATGTGCATGCCAGAGCCCTTAGAGGAATTCCCCAAGATGGAGGACGAAGAGGATTCCTCCTCAGAAACCAGCCTGCCCTACAAGTGGGTAGTGGATGCTGCAAACCTCCTCATCCCTGCGGTGGTGCCTAGCCTCGCTGAAGCCCTGGATTTGATCGAGTCGGTATGTTGGTCTCCTCCTAGTATGCACCGAGCATCCCCAGCTGTTGCTCTCATTGGCCTGTGTCCTTTTGCACCCTCTGCCATCTTACTGTATTTACGATCCCAGGCAAATTGCATGGGCTGCCAGGGCTTGGAGACACCAGTGTGGCCCTCCGGGAGCTCCCAGTGGAAACAGGAAACAGCAGGGTATGTGGGATGGCCCCTTTGCCATACGTACATGGGGTAAGGCAAGAAGGTTCCACCAATGAGGGTGCTGCCCTGAGTTCTCAAGGATGACTACAGGTAACTGCGCAGGAGAGCACACACATGGTTAGATTTCTTGGGAAGACCCAGGAAATGCTATTAGTTGGGAGAAGATTCCAGAAGGGCAAGTGAGTTATGGCTCCCCAAGATCAGTGGCCTGCAGCTCTACTGTGGTTACTACACTGGCTGTAGATGGTGTGCTTGTGTCGAGAGCTCCTTGATAGGGCCACACCTCTTAGTCACTTGGTGTAGCATCTAGCCTCTCAGCCAGTGAGGAGTCCGCCCCCACTGTCTGGCTCAGAGCTCAGGCCATTTCTATGATTTCCTTCTGCTGCTCACAGCCTTTGCAGAAACCTGCTCTCTTCCCCTACAGCACTGCTTCAGATAGGCCTTGTAGGATAACCTTTTGGGCTGTTAGATGTCATCAGTTCTAGGTCCTCCAGGTGTTGAGGTATATAACTTAGGTCAGCCCTGCCCTTAGCTGGCCTCCACTTTCAGGAATGTGCTTCCTTAGGTCTCACAAGTCCCAAGAACCAGAAATTGCCACTGGGGTGTGAATCTACTCAGAATGGAACCCCTTGTTTCCAGAAGCTCTTTTGGGCTTGCATTTTGATTTTCTGGCTATAAGTGGGAGGACCTAGCATGGTTTGTTCTTTGAAGTTTTTTGTGTGTCCCATAGTGTAAGAGTGGGAAAGAACTCGAAACTACTTGTGAAGTGTCCTAAGGAAGCACCTATGATACATAGATATCCTGCCCATTGCTCATTAATTAGATTTCTTAAAAATATCTATAAATACATCCCGGTGGTGCAGGCCTGTAATCCCGTTACTCTGGAGGGCTGAGGCAGGAGGATCACAAGTTAGACTCTACACTAAGCAATTAGTGAGACCTTGTCTCAAAAATAAAAGATGGGCGGGGGATATAGCTTATTGTGAAGTCCCTGGGTTCAAGCTCCAGTACTTCAAACAAAACAAGAGTATATGAAAGTAGTTGTATGACACACAGGAAACTCTGAGGAATTATGTGAAACTGTTAACCATTGGTTTTGTGCTGGGGGCCCGTATTTGACCCTGTAGGTTTTCTTCCTTGAATACATCCTGCTACTTTACAAGCAGAGTAATTTGTAACCTCCCTTCTGGACAGGACCCAGAGGCTTGGTGCGACTTGAGTAAATTCGACCTCCCTGAGGAGCCTTCTGGAGAGCGAAGCAGCGGCAGCAGCCCAGTGCAGCTGCACGCCTCACAGCGGCAGCCAGCACTGCCAGCCCGCCAGCCCAGCGCGTTGGGGCCCAGTGTGACTGAGTACCGCCTGGACGGCCATACCATCTCAGACCTGAGCCGCAGCAGCCGGGGCGAGCTCATCCCCATCTCCCCCAGCACCGAGGTCGGGGGCTCAGGCATTGGCACACCGCCCTCTGTGCTCAAGCTGCAGAAGAAGCGGCATGTAGCCCTGTCCCCTGTCACCGAGAACAGTGCCAGCCTGTCCTTCCTGGACTCCTGCAACAGCCTCACCCCCAAGAGCACGCCTGTCAAGACTCTGCCCTTTTCACCCTCTCAGGTGTGTGGGCCGCTTAGGCCATCTTCAGTGTCAGTTCACAGACGCTGGGTGTTCAGCCAGGGCCCCACAAATTGTTCAAGTAGGTTTTATTAAGTGCCTGGCTCTGTGCTGAGTTTTAGTTACTAGAGTGAGCGAAAACAGACCTGGCCCTGCCTTCATAGAACTTAGGCTTTGGCAAGACACCACTCAAGAAGACCTATGTAAGCTGGGCCTGGTGGCACAGGCTTATGTACTCAGCACTCTCGGGGCCCAAGGCAGAAGGATTCTAAGTTCTAACCCAGCCTTGACAATTTAGTGATATAGTAAGAACTTGCCTCAAGGGGAAAAAAAGGCCTAGGGGCGTACATTAATGTGTCAGCCTGGCTCTGTCCTGGTAACACACACAGGCAGTTGTGATGAGCATTGTGAAAGGGAAGTGGAATGCTTTGTCATACTCCTTAAAGACCTGTGCTGACCGCCTGCATCATGGCACCCCTGCTCCTGATGGAGCAGAGCTGGAAGTACCCTGCCCGGGTAGAGATAGTGTTGTTGGGAACAAACTTGTAAGGCAGTTGACAGTCTGGATTATGGGAATTTCTGTGGTGGTAGCAGTTGCTGAGTCACAGAGACTGCTGAGTTCTGGGTCTTACTCTGTAATACAAAGGGTGCCAGGTCTGTCTGAGGGGCTCCGGAAGGACTTAGGTTTCCTGGAGAGCAGCGTTCCCTTTCCTTCATCAATAAAGCAAGGACAGGGAAGAGCACAGCCCAGAGAATAAGTGGGAGGTGGGGCCAGTGGGGGAAGGACATGCCTTGGAGGCCTTGGTGTAACCTGGGGCCGTGACTACCCTCTGCTTTTGTGAGAAGACAGATTTTGTGAAAGAAAGGTGGGAATTGGGAGTGGTGGTGATATAAGCCTGTAATCTCAGTATTCTGGGAGACTGAGGCAGGAGGATCCCAAGTTGGAGGACTTGACTCAAAAACATAAATAACCAAAACAAAAAAACACTTGAACGATGTCTGGGATAGGGAACTTAGGACAGAGGCTTTGGATCTGCCCCTTCCTGGGGGGCTTTGAGGAAAGCTAGGCCCTTGGTGGTGGTTTGCTGGAAGCCATCTGCTGTGGAGGGATCACAGCTTGACTTATGGGTCATTTTGGCTAGTGATGTTTTCTGAGAGAGTCCCTATGTCTGTTTGCCAGGGCCATAACAAGTACCACAGACCGCATGGCTTAGACAATAGAAGGGTGTTTCCTTATAACTGGAAGACTGGAAGCCCAAGATCAAGGTGTTAGCAGCCTTGGATTCTTTTGAGGCCTCTTTTTTTTCGCTTGTACATGGCCTTGTGTCTTCACATGGTCCTTCTTTGTGTGACTATCCTAAGTCTCCTTTCTCTTATGATCCCTTATTTTACAATTTCTTTCCTTTTTGTTTCCTCTGTTTCCTTCCTTCCTTTCTGTGTGTCTGTCTGCCTGTCTTACTTTCTCTTTCAGACAGGGTCTCATGGAGCCCATGCTGGCCTTGGACTCATGGCAATCTTACCTCAGCCTCCTGAGTGCTGTGCTGGGATCATAGGCGAGTGCTGGGATTACAGGTGTGCCACCACACCCAGTTTATATGGTGCTGGGGAATCAACTCGGTAGAGCTTTGATTTAGCACTTCCTAGGCAAGTGCTTTAACTGCTGAGCCATTCCTCCAGCCCCCTGTTACATTCTTTCTTGAGACAGGGTCTTACTGTGTAGTCTGTCTTGGTTGGCCCTGAACTCACTATGTAGCCCAGGCTGGCCTTGAACTCAGCACTCTCAAGTGATTAGGTAGTGCTTTGGGCTGAATGTGTGGCCTAGGCAAGCACTTTTATCACTAAGCTACACCCCAGCTCCTATAATCTTCTTATGAGGGCATCAGTTATAGTAAGTTAGGGTATCACCCCAATTATTTTGAGTTAATTACTTATAACTTTACCCCCATTTCCAAATACAGTCTCATTCTGAGGTGCTGAGTTTAGAACTTCAATATGAATTTGAGAAGGACACAGTTCAGTTCAGCAAACTTAAGGCTGCTCTGGCTTAAGGAGTGCAGTAGAGTTCTGGGCTCCTAATTACCCTAAGCTATAGGGTATGATAATCACCTTCTCTGGAGTCTGCCTGGGGTGGTAGATATGAGGCTGTAGATGGCTCTCTGGTCTTGTGATAGCACCACAGGGCTGGGTGGAGAGAGAGGTTTGTTCCTGTCGGTTCTATCTGGATTTGAGTCTCCTTGCTATTTTTTTTTTTTTTTTTTTAAGCCAGGGTCTCACTCTGTAGTCCAAGCTGGTCCTGAACTCACTGTGTATGTAGCTCAAGCTGGTCTTGGACTCTTGGGCAGTCCTTTGGCCTCAGCGTGTGCCACCATGCCCAGCTTATGTGGTGGTAGGGGATCGAACCCAGGGCCTTACACTTGCTAGACAAGTACTTCCACTGTGCCGTTCCTACAGCCCTTTCTAGCACTCAGTGCAAGAGTCTGAGCCTCTTTTGTTTTTCTGTGAAGAGAAGAAGAGTACATATGTCTCAGGATTTGTGGGAGTTGACTGAAATTATCTGGGTCAAGTGTTCCTAAGGCTTACTGTCACCATTGTCTGAGCTTTCATAGGTCAGTACGGAGCTGGTTGTTTGGCTTCTGAAAGGTGTTATTCTCCTATGGGTGGCTTTGCTTTAACTACGCTGCCAAAAGTGAGAGTTTGGGCCATGACAAGTCCAGAGTTTATGCACATTTACTTAGTGGACCCCTGTCCACTTCTCCTGGCCTTTACTGGTCCCTGACAGGTAGGGGACCTCAGTCTCAGAACAGACATGTCACAGAGAGGATTCCTAAGCATTCTCCTGTCCCCCAAAGGCTTCAAGAATCCGTATGTAAGTCGTCTTGACTTGTTTCTCTTGGCAGTTTCTGAACTTCTGGACCAAACAGGACACTTTGGAGCTGGAGAGCCCCTCGCTGACATCCACTCCAGTTTGTAGCCAAAAGGTGGTGGTCACTACGCCCCTGCACCGGGACAAGACGCCGCTGCACCAAAAGCACGCTGCGTAAGAGCCCACCTGCTTGCTGCGCCTCTCCCAGCGGTGGCCGGCTCCTGTGCTGTGGCGTGGCGGGAGAGTGCTCTGGGACAACAGCAAACTTGAGTCTTGGGAAAGTGCTTGCCTTTCTGCTCACTGTGTCTCTTCATTCTTTTTTTTACCCCTTGCACTCGGGATTGAGCAACAGCCTCGCTCATGCTAGACAAGCACTCTTCCCCCGAGCAACATCCCCAGATCACCTTCCTTTATTTTGAGACAGGATCTCACTGTGTTGCCCACGTGGGCCTTAACCTTGTGATCCTTGTCCTTAGTCTCCTAGAGCGTACACCTGGTGGCACCTACGTCTTTGTTAACTTTTTACCCTGTTTTGTCTTCACATTCCCATTCAGGTTTTAGCCTTTCCTTCAACCTACCAAAGTGCCCGGCTATTTTCTGCCAGCCCAGTTTGGTTTTCTGTGTTTCCCCCCTGCTGTGTCCTCTGGCTGGCAGCATCAGGTTTTCCACCTCCAGGCAGTCTGTCTTGATTTCTTGCTCCACTTCAGACTGCTTTTGAGTGTCGAGTGAATGAGTATGTGAACATGCTGAGCCGTGAGCTGTGGTTCCAATTATAAGGTGTTACATTTCACTACGCTTACCTGCCTTTCCGCTTCCTTACAGGTCTCTGGGTATTCATGCGGGAGATGTCACGGGGTGGGAAGACGCTGTGTAGATTCCTGTTTAATATCTAGATGCTGATGAAGGAGGAAAAGAATGGTCGGAATGGTCGCACTTGTTCTCACTTTTTATCTCAGTACAGAGTGGCTGTAGAAGCCGAGGGAAGAGACTGGCAGGTGCTGGTGACTATAGGGAATGGGCATCTGCCTTGTACGTCCTGACTAATGTCACATTCCTCTGACTGCCCTGGTTATGCCTAGATGGTCAGTGGGGCAAGGTGACGAAGGCCGAATGGGCCTTGGACAAGGGGTCCTGTTTGTGCAGGCTGGCTCCTATCAGCAGAGATGAAATTCATCATGGCCCTTCTGCCCTGACACCCAGCCTTGGTGCTCTGGCGTGTGAGGTGCCTCTTCTGTCCCTTCATCTTCCACTTCCCCTTTCTGCTGAGGGCTTCTCTCACAGGGAGAGCACGTGTAGGGGGGAGGAAGGGAGGATCTGTGCCTATTTTTTGTTTGTTTGTTTTTTAAGATGGGGCCTCACTCTGTAGTCCAGGCTAGTCCTGAACTCATTATGTAGCCCAGGCTGGCCTCAGAGGCATGTAGTTCTCCTGCCTTAGCCTCTTTAAGTATTGGGGTTACAGGCATATGCCACCAAGCCCAGCTTATGTGGCTCTTTAAGTGCCGAGCTATACCCTTAGCACTAGGGGTCTACATCTGAGAGAAGGGTCTTAGTGGTTCTACCTCTGTGTCCACCTTCCTGGTCTATTCACTGCTAGCTCAATCTTCACTCTCTGGCCTCAGCATTGTGCACCTGAGCCTGCTCACCACATGCTCTGGAGAGAGGCCACACAGGAAGGTGGTCTTCTGGGTCTCCCCACTGTTCCTCTCACCGTGTCCAGAATGTGTTGCAAGCCCACCTTTTTGGAAAGTCTGAGTATAGACTATGAATAAGCAGCATTCTGTTCACTGCCTAGGACCCCTGTCCTCTCTTAGACTCTGTCCTGTCCTTTCTCTTCTGGGGATGGCACTGCCTCTAGGCCGCTATCCGTACTTCCAGGAGGAAAAGAGGGGATTTGTGGGCCAGTGTGATGGAGGGTATCTGTTAAGGCCCTCTGCCCTCAAGCCCAAGTGCCCTGCCCTGACCCTGAGCTTCCTTCTGTGTGACCCCTGTCAGGTTTGTAACCCCAGATCAGAAGTACTCCATGGACAACACTCCTCACACGCCAACCCCCTTCAAGAATGCCCTGGAGAAGTACGGACCTTTGAAACCTCTGGTATGTTTTGCCATTGCTGTGAAGATCTCTGTGTGGTGGGTTTGCTCAATTGTGGGTCACAGGACCCTTCCTCTCTTAAGGTTTCTAAATTCTTTTCTCCCGAGAGTGTGCATATAACCTGTTTTTATAAGGAGACATGAAGGCTGTTAGTTGTCACCTCATCAATGTTTCCTGAGTGCCATCATAGTGCTAGAAAGATGGCATCTGCTGCTAGGCTTAGTGGATCCTTGTGAAACCTAGCATGTAGGACACTGGAGGCTAACATTAAGCATATGCCACATAAATGATGAACTGCTTTCAGCATATGCTGTGCTGGGAAGAAGGATCAGTGCTTGAAAAGTAAAGGAAGTCTCAAGTCCTAGGCCTGCTTCTGAGAAATGGCAATTGTTTCCCATGCCAGAGGCCTCTAACCCCCTGGTTCTTACAAAACACAGGGAAGCCACTCAGGCATGTTATGCATGGTGATGCCATTCCTCCCGGCATTTTCCCCCAACTGTGAGCAGGGTCCCTTCTCCTAGCTGGTGACATGGTCTTGTGTTCCCCCGTAAAAAGAGAAAGTGTGGGCATCTTGGGCATTCAGCAACAGGCGGTTTGCCTGGAGCCTCCAGGCCTGAGCAACGTGTATGGGTCCCAATGTCTGTTGGGTGGCACAGAGGGCTGCGGGAGTCTGGCCTTTGAGTGAGCCTAGGTTCTCACAGCAGCTCATGGCTTTAGGCACGCTCCTGGTCTCTTAGCCTGAGTGTTCACCCTGCAAAGCAACAGTTTACTACAGAGGCCCAGTGGGCTTACTGGTGCGTGTGGGGCTGCTCCCAGCCACTCAGGCGCATGGAGTTGAGGTCGTCATGTTTTCGTCCAGAGCAGGGCAGTATATGGTTGGGAAAGGTGTGTGGTGTCAGCATCCTGGCATAGGCCTTCCTCCCGGCTTGCCTAGCTCTTCCCAGCCATGGGTGGTCTGGCTTGCTGTCCTATGAGCAGGCTGTGTGCTGTACCCGAATAACCTGAGAGTCAGGCTTCACGTACCGTCTCTACCCTGCTGTAGCCCCAGACCCCTCACCTGGAGGAGGACTTGAAGGAGGTGCTGCGCTCTGAGGCCGGCATCGAGCTCATCATTGAGGATGACCTGCGGCCTGAGAAGCAGACGAGGAAGCCTGGGGTGAGCCCCTGGGGTGGGAGGTAGAGCCATGGAAATGGAGAAGGTGGGGTGTCTTACCCATAAACTGACAGGGGAAGCCCCAGCTATCTTGCCCGAACCCTAGGGTCTGCCCCTTTGAACACTGCTTATTTCCACAGCATTGCTATTACATTCTTGTATAGTGACCTCTGGGTGGGGCATGGTGGCTGCAGTAGCCATTAGGACCCAGACCTTCCTTCATAGACATTTCTTATCATCTGACTCCAGGCGGGATAAAAGACAGTTAAAAGGGGCATAGATTCCCCCAGGATTTCTTTTAGCTGGAGATAGGATGGTTGGGAAGAGCCAAGTAGGCAAGAGAGCTAGGCTGGGTGTCTAGGCCATGGGAGCAGAGTGGAAGTTGACTGTTTGGGTGAGGCAGAATCATCAGGGACCTCTGGCTGAGGTACAGGAAAGGGTCTGTTCGCAGGCTGCCACAGATGCCAACTCTCAGAGCCCATACCTTGCCGTTGGACTGCCTTTAGCTTTCCAAATTGTAGGTGAACTCCTTAAGTCCCTCCTCTTTTCCCCAGTAGAGGGATTAAATTTAGAGCCTTTATACTGAGCTATTTCCCTACCCTTTTCATTTTGAGACAGGGTCTCATCAAGTAGCTAAGTTGCCCAGGCTGGGCTCAAACTTGTAGTCTTCCTGCCTCAGATTCCCAGAGTCTGTTCCACCGGGCTTGGCTTCCTTTTGTCTTGGGGCTCCTCTCTCCCTAGACTGCTCTCTTGGAGGGAGAGGTGGTGGGGCAGGAGAATGGATGAAGCAGTTGGGCAAGGTGGGCATTCAGGTGGGCTGGGTCTCTCTTTGTGTAGACAAAATTAGACTTAGGGCCTGCTAGAGCCTCTCTGGCCCCTTCTCAGTATTGGTTGGTGATTCTGAGCCACTGTGGCACCTGCTTGAGTACTCTGCTTGGCTGAAGAAGGTGTTCTGTCCCCAAGCCCCTCCCTAGTATTGGAACAGAGAGACCCTGACCTGCTTCTAGGAAGTGCAGGGTTAGTGTTGGGATATTCCTCCTGAGAGGTGTACAGAGGAGCATGTCCTGTGGGGTTTACACTTTTGTACTACTCCCAGGTTGGTATTTTGGTGGTAACTTGGGTGATTCCCTGCTGGGGAGTATTTAGGGACATGTTTGGTATAGTAGAGACTTGGGCGGGGGGCTGTATCTGGCCCATTCGGGGATGAAGAGCCAATGGTTTCTTGGCACCTGGATATTCACATCGTGTCCTGCTTGCTGCTGCAGTGTCCATTTGGACAAGGCCTCCCCTGAGCACAGAGTATATTGGGGCAGAGGTCTCCCAGGCCGTGACCTTCTCAACAGCAAGTCCTCATCAGCTAGGCCTTGGTTGTGGTTTCTGTTGTGGTGAAGCTCAGTTCTGTGACCAGTCGTTAAGGTGCTGGTTGTGGGGCTTGCTAGTGTCCGCTCTTACATCTCCTTTCTCTTGAATCCCCAGCTGCGGCGGAGCCCCATCAAGAAAGTCCGCAAGTCTCTGGCTCTTGACATTGTGGATGAGGATGTGAAGTTGGTGATGTCTGCACTGCCTAAGTCTTTGTCATTGGTAAGGAGTCAGCTGTGACCACCTTGGCCTACACTTGTAGAGGGCTTTTCTGCTCAGGGAGGGTGGTCTCTCTGGAAACCATCTGCCTTTGAACCTAAGGTCTTAGAGGCCTTAATGGTAGAGAGGTTTTTGATTCTACATGTGGCTTTGAGAAGGCCGGGCTGGCAGGGCTGGGAGAGGCCTCATTCAGCAACTCTCTAGGCTGGTCCTGAACTCACTGTGTAGTGCAGGCTGGCCTTGGACTTAACAGCAATCCTCCTGCAATCTTGCCTGAGCCTCCTGAATGCTGGGACTACAGGTGTTCGTCACCTTGCCTGCACACCCAGCTTTATGTGGTTCTGGGGAATTGAACTCAGGACCTTGGGCTTGCAAGGCAAGTGCCTTAACTCTGTGCCATTCCTCTAGCCTCTTTTTTCATAGGTTTTATTCACAGGAGTTTAATTGCTAGGAGGCAATTTGGAAACCATTGATCTTGGTGCTCAGCACCCTTCCTTGTATTCTGTGATTCCCCCAGAGGGTTGGTGATATGCCTTTAAGCAAAGCCAGGTGGTTGGGGCACATCAGCCTTAAGGTATGGAATGCATGCGACAGTCTGGCGCCAGGTCAGAGGTCAGGTCCTAGGCAGGGCATGGGTCCCCAGAAACTATGTTGTGCTGCTGATCCCTTGCAACTGAGAGGTGATAGCATGAGCCTGGCTTGCCCTGGCACCTAGTAGGGAGGCAGTGAAAGCAGCAGTGAGGTCATGCACAGAAGTCAAGAAATACTCGACCAAATCTTGCAAGTAAAACTGTTGATCCTGACACCGTGTCCATGGATCCCCATTTGGCTGCGGACTTGGTTCTCGGTAGCCAGGCTGTCAACTTGTGTCACTGGGCATTTGGGAGTTTTGTTTTTGGTGCTGGAGATTGACTCCAGAGCCTTGTATGTGCTAGGTATGCAGTCTGTCACGGAGCTAGGTATGTGAAATAATTATTAAAAAAAACCTAAACCATTACACAAAATGGTGAAGACAGTTATTTGAGGTGTGGTGGGCCTGTGTTTGAGTTATAATGCCACCACTTGCTCTGAAATCTTGGCATTTTGAGCCTATTTCTTGACTATAAGAGAGGTTATTTGGAAGGTTTTTTTTTTTTCTTTTGAGACAGGTTTCGTTCTGTAGTGCAGACCAGTCCTGAAATTACTGCTATATCCCAGGCTGCCTGTCTCAGCCTCCCAAGTGCCTGGGATTACAAGAGTGTGACACCATGCCCAGCTTTATGTGGTACATGTGATATTGGGGAATTGAAGTCAAGGCCTTGAACTTGCAACGCAAGTGCTTTAGCTACTGTGCCATTCCTCCAGCCCTGTTTGGAGGTTCTAGCAGGGGAGTGCAGCTGCTCGTATACCCTTGTCTACAGAACAGCCCTCCTCCAGTGATGAAGGTTGCTCCCTGTGGCTGAGCACACAGCTTTGGGAGGCACATATGTGGAACAGTGATGGGGAGGAGGACACCCACCGGCCTAGCAGCCAGATTGCCCTCACATTCACGTCCTCTTGGCTTTAAGAGAGCGTGGAGCTCAAGCAGACTGACAGGAGTGCATGCTGCCAGGTAGAGCTGAGAGTGGGGAGAGGTGAGGGTCTGGCATGGCTCCACCATGATGTGGAGGCCCATCTGCGTCTCTCTTCATGTTTGTAGATGTTTCTGGTACCAGGGAGGCTGGAGCGCACACACCTTGGCTCTGCCAAGCCTTCACGTGAAAGGAGTCGGTGTTGCTGAGCACACATTAGTGCAGGGCTCCAAATGAGCACTTCTCCAATACTTGCCTAATCCTATAAGTAAAAATAAGAAGTAAATTCATTAAGTTCCACATCTGAAAGTAGAAACTAGGGTAGAAAAATTGGCAGCTTACCCAAAGTCTCTGCAGTCAGGAGGTGGTCGGACTGGGATGTGTTTATTTATTTATTTATTTTTTTCCTTTTCTGTTTTTGCTTTTCCCCCTCCTACTAAGATCTTTTGGCTTGGTTTTGATTTCAGCCTGCAAATGTCCCATCCAGCTCCTCCAGCCACACCCTACCAGGTATCAAAGAAGACAATAACCTGCTCAACCAGGGCTTCCTGCACGCCAAGTCTGAGAAGGTGGTGGCAGCCCAGAAGCCCCGGGGCTACTTGCCAGCTCCAGCTCCTGTGAGTCTTGTGATCTTCCTAGGGTCCTCTGCTGCGCTTCTCACCTTAGGGCCTTTGCACGTATGCTTTCTGTGCTTGTCTGATTAATTTATCTTGATAGCAGTCCAAATGCTACTTCCTTGATGACTTCATCATCCTTCCCTGGTAAGGAAAGCACTCTGAAGAGAGATCCTTGTCCCTAATTCCTTCTCTGTGGCCTAGGTCTTCCCTGTTACTGTCGCCATCTCATTTCATGTCCTTTCCTGAAAACCAGAGCTGTTGCTGGACTGCCCACAATCTCAGCATTCTCATCAGCCTGTGTGGCTGCAGCTTCTCATGAGGCTGACAGGGTCTGCTACCTGTGTTTTACATTTGAGGAGGCCCGCTGACAGGCAGTGACTTTCCCAGGGCAGGCCTGGAAGCTGGAGATGTGTCCAAGACACCCTGGGGCTTCTAGAGGGGAAGAGTCGTAGAAACACCCGCTTCTCTGCCCTGGGCTGCTTGCTAAAAGCATGTTGTCCTGCCTGCTTGGTAACCAACTTCCTCCTCCCAGATGACCAGCGCCTGGAAGACAGTGGCCTGCGGGGGCACCAAGGACCAGCTCTTCATGCAGGAAAAAGCCCGGCAGCTCCTGGGTCGCTTGAAGCCCAGCCACACGTCTCGGACCCTCATCTTGTCCTGAGGGGGCTTAGAGGGCATGTGCTGTTCTTATGTTTACAGGGGCTGGGGGAATCTGCATTGAGAGTCGCATTTCGGTGACCATCTGCAGGGAGCCTTCTGTTGCTAGCCCCTCCTAAGACTGGTCAGGGGCACAGGAGGGCTGTACACTTTCCTGTTGCCAAGTCCAGCTGCAGGCAGCTCCTGGTGCTAACGGAACGAAGCTCCACTCCTGGGTCTGCCTGTCTCCTCTCCAACGTCACAGCGAGCCCCATTAGTTTTTTCGAAGTTCTAGATAGGCCTGGCCTCATCTCAGATGTCTGCTTAGCCTGGGACACGGTTTGAGGTGCTGTTTTCCTCAACTCCTTGTGGGTTCACTGTTGTTTGGTTTGGTTTGGCTTTTTGGTATTGGATATGGAGCTCAGGGCTTTCACACTGAGTTATATTCCCAGTCCATTTTTATTTTTGATTTGGAGATAGGGTTTCACTAAGATGCTCAAGCTGGGCTCAGATTTAAGATCCTCCTGCCTTAGCCTCCTAGAGTACTGGTATTACAGGCTTGTATCACCAGACCCAGCTGGTATATTCTCTTGAAATAATAAATTGACTTTCTCTTTGTACTGCTCTGGATTCTGCCTTTCTCCTGGGCTCTGCTAGAGGCTTCCTGATGACCTTCTGGGACTTTGGCACTAGGCCCTCATCCTCAGAGTGCAGCAATGCCTGCACTGCCCAGACCTGGGGACTTTCCCTCTGAGGGGCCCAGTGGTCAAGACTGTTTCTCTTGGCTGTGCCCCCAGTGGTTATCACTGCAAAGCTCCCAGAGCTTTTGGCTATGGGATAGCGGGAGGGAGAGGGCAGTGGAATGGTACATTATGTAAGACCTCATTTGGCTCTGGTCATGGGTGGCTCACCTGGAAATACTTCCTTAAGCTGAGCCGGTCCTCAGCTCATACCCATAATGAAGAAGAAGGCAGGCAACTGGGGAGAGCCTTGTAGCTACAGTGGCCCATGTGAGCCTGGCAGCCCGTGTCCTAAAGTTCATAAGGTGGCAGCCTACCGCATTCAGACCCCATTTGTTGGAATCACTGGAGTAAGATGAGGGAGACATCAGGCCCGAGAAGGTCTAGATCTGGCAGTAATGTTTTCAGTAGTGGGGTACATGAAACGAGGGACAGGGCTGTCCCTGCAGACCTGGCATGGTCTGGCTTCAGAGTCTCCTTCTCAAGAGAACTTGGCGTGTGGCCAGTTCTCCTTGTGAGGGGCAAGAGACAAGAACATGCCTGCCTGAGAAGATGAGCACGAGATAAGACACCAGCGTGAGGACGAGATAAGACACCAGCGTTAGGACAACCCCCACCCCCTTGTAGATCTCTTACATGGAGTTCTGTCACTTGGCATAGCAGACCTCCACCCTCATAGAGGCCCCGCACAGCCATACCCAGTCTTGTCCTGTTTGAGTCTGGCTCTTCCTGCTTTAGAGCTGAAGAAGGGACCGGGCTTTGCTCCCCTCGCCTAGGTGAGTGTGACTGTGACTGTGTGTGTGTGTGTGTTACTGAGGATTGAATGCAGGGCCGTCACATACCTATATATCTGGCCCATTTTTAATTTTGAGACAAGTTCTCACTAACTTGCCCCCATTGCCCTTGAACCTGTCACCCTCCTGCCTCTACCTGGCAAAGTGCTGGGATTCTAGGCATGCACTGCTGGGCCTGGCCTCACCTGTTTCTTGCAGCCCATGTGATAGAGCCAGTGCTCAGGTAGGTGCCATTGTTGAGCTGTGTCTGCTTAGCCCATGCCTTTTAGATACTCAGCCTGGAATCCACCCTCTTCAGCATTTTCTTCTGTGGTCCGCAGGGCTTAGCCTGTGTCAGTGGGTGCTGCATGCTGGCCGTAACCACCTACCTGCCACATGGGCTGACCGTGTTCATGAGTGATCACTTCCCTGCAGGGAGCTTGGTGCAGAGCTGCCTTTGCCTCTGTGGGCTCACACCAAGGCTCACTGTCATCACCTGCTACTGGCTAACGTGAAGATCCCTGGGCCCAGTGGCCCAAGAGTGGATCGCAGACACCTGGGGCTATCTCCAGAGGACTGGTGACTCACTTGCAGCTGGTCTGTGGCTAGGCTGTAATAAACTGACCTGCAAGGCCCCAGGGGCTCTTTCCTCATGGCTTCTTTTGTCCCTGGTTTCCATTCTCTTGTTCTTCAGGACTATCCGGAGGCTCTTTCCTGTCCCTAGAGGAAGAAGGCTGTTAAGAACAGGATGCTGTGGGGATTTCAAGCTTGTTATATCACATCATCCCAGTCCACTGGATCTGCTGTGGAGCTGCTCTTTGGCTCATGCTTAAATAAACGGTGAGGGTGGGTCCCTGGTCCCTCCCAGCCCATATGCCATGAATGATTCTGGTGCCGGCAGTGCAATAGTTACAAAAATCTATGAACTTTAAGTTCTAGGGGGGACAGACATATGATACTAAGAACTCTAATAATTTGCTAGTGGTAGTCTGGGCTTGGCAGGAAGTGACTTCGGGGCCATGTGGGCTTGGTCATCCCTAGTACCTACCCCCGGAGGTACAGAGGGACCAGGCTTGAGTCAGAAGTGTTAGCACAGACCCTTTCTTCCATGTACACACAGACACACCATGATGAGAAGGAGAACCCAGCTGAATGGGGAGACCTTGTCCTTTTTTAATTGCTAGAAGGCCCAGCTATCACTTGACCATGAATTTTAGATCACCTTAGTTTTTGTGAGGGCCTTACAGCCTTTGGTGAACTTGGTCCTGGGACTGACCTGGGTTGCTCCAGGGTAAAAGTGAGAGGCTAGCAGAAGTTGAGGTTGGTAGCTTATTCCAGGAATGGCCACCAGTGAGTCACTACTTCCTGCAGCTGTGCCCTTATGGGTCACAGGGCTGGCTTGGTTGAGTGGGACTGGGTGAGTCTGCTAAAGAAGGCAAGAATTCTAGCTGCCCTGGTTGAAGCTGCAGACATGGGGCAGGGGCTATGTGAGGTTATACTGATCCACCCAGCTTTACCTGATGTTCGTGGGTCAGAGAAACTCTGCTCATCAATGTTTGGAGTAAAGGGAAATACTAGATCAATGGTTTTTTTTGTTTGTTTTTTTGTTTTGTTTTGTTTTGATTTTTTGAGGCAGGGTCTTGCTGTATAGCCCAGAGCTGGTCCTGAACTCAGTAGCCTAGGCTGGCCCTGGATGCAGGACAATTTGCCTGTCTCGGCCATCTGAGTGCTGGGATTACAGCCATGCACTACCACACACAGCTTTGTGTGGTGCTGGGGAATCGAACTTGGCCTTGCTCTTGCAAGGCAAGCACTTGAACCACTGTGCAATTCCTCTAGCCTTGGATCAATGTTTTTAAACTACTAAGTTTTAGGTGGTTTGTCATTTGGCAGAGACATTGGTATAAAGAATTAGGACGTGTGGATATTTGTGTGGACCCGAATATACTGACCAAGTGTCCTGGTTCTCATTGAAGGAAAGGGAGGCCACAGCTGATGCTGGAGTCTGCGTTTGGGCTGGCATAAGCTTGAAGGAGGAGGGTTTGACACTAAAGCTGCCTGAAGGGGGACTTTCTCCACTGAGGAAGCTGCAGGGCTGGGTGTGGGTCTCCCTGGTGAGGCAGAGTTGTTGAAGATGCCAGTGAAGTTGTTAGGGATGTGTGTTAGGTTTCAGGGTATTGGATGTTTGAGATATGTAGCAAAACATTTATTTGCATGTTTATATCTGAAGGAGGTTGTTTTCTAAGATGCGTTTATTGTGTATTTGCCTCTTCTCACGTCTCAGCTACCTAGGCAGCTGAAGGTTGAGGGTCACAAGTTCAAGACCAGCTTGGGCAACTTAGACTGCCTCAAAATCAAAAGTGCTGGGAAGTAGCTGAATGGCAGAACATCTGCTGATGGCATGTGTGAGGTCCCGGGCTCATTCCCCAGTACCATGTACACATAAAAATTCCTTACAGAAAACTTAAATGACATAAATTAAAGTGAAAACTTTCATCTACCTCTACCTATTTTCCTCAGGGAACTCAGGGGACTTAAGACTTATTTTGCCTTATGTTTTCAAAGTTTTTCAGCCATGGTTACTGGCTTCATTGCCTTTAGGCCTTTGTCATAGTGGAGTGTAGGAAAGCTCCTTACCACATGGCAGCAGGGAAGCAGAGAGAGCACTTCTGAATCCTGGTGTGCTCATGAACTAGGATCTTGTGCAGTCAGGCCTGACACAAGCTTCCAGTAGGCCTGTGATGCTGCACTTATGAGAAGCTCGTAGTCGAATTGTTCTGGTGATGACACAGAATAGCAGATGTGCTCAGTGGGCTTGAGTTATGATTAGTGGTTCTTGATCATCCCTAGCACTCCCCCCAAAAAAAAAAAAAAAAAAAACGGGTTACATCGTTCTTATTGAATTCAGTATTTGGATGTTTAAGGGTTTTCACTGGCTTTGCTTCTTCCTGGGTCTCCATATCACCTTCCAAAGCTCCAGTCTTTCCAAGCAGTCGGTCCTTGAGGTTCCCACACAGTTGCCACTCTACCTTTGCCTCAGGTGGAGGAGCGTCCTGTAGGGAAGGGGGCTGTCTAAGGCCGCAGCCTCCTGTATGTTGTGACCAGTACTGCTGGTATTCTAGGACTTCTGGCTTCCGTGGAGACTCCAAGTAAGCAAGGGCTATCTATGTCTTTTGGTTCACAGCTTTGTCTCTAGAATTCAGGCAGTGCCTGGACCATAGTAGATGTTCAACAAATATGTCCTGAGATGCTGAAAACCAAGAGATATCAGTAGTACCTTCCTCTTGCTTGCAGTACTTCTATCCAGGTTAGATGATGTCCTTCCTCAGTACTTACCTGTCCTGCGGTATCCAGGGCCCTGCAGGCTTGATTCACAATCTGCTCAGGATGGAATATCCCGTCTCTTAGAGGCTGGGCTCAGCTAGCCAGCTAGTTTTTTTTTAATTGTGTGAATATAAGATTTACCATCTTTACATAGTTCAGTACCATTCAATGCGTTCTTTGTTGTGTAGCCATTCTCCAGAACATTTTCATTTTGTGAAACTGAAACTACTTATTAATCAGTGTCACCCCATTTCTTCTCTCCCCAGCCCCTGGCAGCCTCTAGGGAGCCCATCTGTGTGAATTCATACTGTGGTTTTCCTTTACTGTTGGCTGATTTCATTTAGCAATGTCCTCATGATTAGCCCGTGTTGTAGCATGTGTTGGAATTTCCTTCCTTTTGATGCTGGCTAGTATTCCATTACACAGATAGGCTGCATTTTGTTTACCTGTTGACTGCCTGTTACTGAGCATTTGGGCCATTTTCGCCTTGTAGGTAATGTGAATACTGCTGCTGTACCTTGAAGACTCTGACTCAGTTCTTTTGGAACTCAGAAATGGGACCGGTGGACCATATTACATTTGTTTATATTTTATTACAAGTGCGTTTTTGTTACTTTTCAGGAAGAGCTGCTTGCTGGCTGATGGCTTGGCCATGGTGGTGCCTCTCTGTTACCACCTAGTGGCCACTGGTGGGTTTGCAGCACCTTGTAAAGCAGGCCAATTGAAGACCCTTGGAAGGCCACAAAAGGCCCTTCAGACTTTTCTGATCTGCAGACATCCTCCTTGGCAGCCTCATCAAGCAGTTTTCTGGCCTTAAGTGTCTCTCCTCCCCTCACTTATGAGAGAGGTGACTTGGTTACTGTGCTTTGGGTCTGTTGTTGAACAGCATTTGTGGAAGGATTGAATCTTTATCTGGAGGAAAAAATTCTGCTCCTTGTAATATCTAGAGAATTAAAGTGACTAAGGGGCAAGGGTTCCCAGGAAGCTTGTTTGAGGAGACATCAGGGACCCAGGACAGGTAGCTGACAGGTCCGAAGCAATCGTAGAACCTGAGGGAGCTGCTTTCTCAGTCAGTTCTGCATGCTGGTTCTTTCACCTGGTCCCTGAGGCTTTGATTCACTGATAAGACTCATTCAGCCCCCTCCAGAATGAATGTTATGTTTCCACCTTTGGCCACCTTTGTTTAAAAACGATTATAGATTGAGTTTTCCCTCAGCTTGGAATCTACTCGTCACCAGTGAAAAGTTTGTAGTCTCTTATGGCCAAGATTAAGGTGGTTTTCTTGTATATTCTGGGGCTGACCTGCAAGGATTAAGGTGAAAGTCATGTAACAGTGTGATGGGGACAGGTGCAGAGCTGGAGTCTCAGTGCACCTTAGAAAGGGTTCTGGAGGATGCTGTCTTCTTCCTGAGACGTTAAGCCCATATCAGCAAGCTCCACAGGCCTGATGATACACATAAAGTGTTGTGTTCTGCCATGAAAGAGTGTGGCAGGGGGAAAGTCTGGGGCAGCAAGGACCTAAGGGCTGGGAAAGGCTTTGTAGTGTTTCTGTTTTTAATTTCTAACTTAATTCTGTTGTGCTCTGGGGATATAGTCATGGATTCCAGATTTGCTTCATGATGTCTAAGCACCTGACCAGTTTTTTAAAAGTTCTGTGCATCTGAAAAGAATGTGTAGTCTGCAGATGGCTAGGACAGGTTCTCATTTTTGTCAGATCCTTTGCCCTTTATTCATCCTGTTGTCCATATAGATGTTCAGGTTTGTCTTCCTTTTTGTTGGTGCAGGGGATTGTATTGTCCAAATACTCAATATCCTTCCCTTTTTTTCCCCCTTAATTGCTTTAATTGTGGGCCTAAATTAAGCTCCACATGACACTATAAGAATGTTGCTTTAATCACTGGACATGGGACAGTTTTACTCAGCATTTTTTTGACAACAACTAGCTGATAGAAATGTTAAGACTTGTGTCCTTTAAAAAGCAAGGAAAATGAACGATGCATTCTGAGTTAATCTGGTTTCAACCATGTGAGGGAAGCACTTGAGAGCTCTAAGGTTCTAAAAGCTTTGCTGGAAACCTGTGGCACAAAACATTCTGGAATCCAAAGCACTGTGACTCTGCTGTGGCTAGGGTTGTTCCTTAAGCACCTAGAAAAAACAAGGGACTGCTGGCTTCTGGCTGCCCATGGTTTTCCTGGCAGTCCTACGTGAAGCTCTGACTTTGGATTTCAGAGATCAGCATAAGCGCAGAAAAGTGTACAAATCCCAAGTGGATGTGAATGAATCTTACTAAGTGAACACTCATGTAACAGGACCCAGATCAAAATACGGAACTCAGCCAGCACCTGGGAGCCCTCTCTCCACCCTGCTAAGGCTAACTACATCCATCTACCACCTTCTCCATATATATAATTTTTGGTTTTGGTACTAGGATAAAACCCAGGATCTTAGCACTGAGCCACATACCCAGCCTATTTTTATTTTTGATTTTGAGACACAGTCTCACTAAGTCATTGAGTTGCCCAGTCTGGGCTTGAACTTGTGATCCTCCTGTCTCAGCCTCCCAAAGTGTTGGAATTATAGGCCTGTACTGCCAGACTCAGCTTCAACATGTGTTTTTCTCTTTTCTTTTGGGGAGTGAAGAGGCCTGAGTGAGTTAATGGGGATTGAACTCAGCATCCTTGCACTGAACTGTATCTCTAGCTCGTTTTGTATTTTTCCCAAAATTATTTTAATTAGTATGTAATTGCAGTATATAATTACATTCAGCTTGAGGAATTGGTGCTCATTTTTACTTCCCTTTTCGCTCTCCCCCCCTCATTTCTTTTCTCATTTTTAAATTTTTTTTTAGATAAGATCTGTGATGCCCAGGTAAGACTCAAACTTAGCCTCCCAGTGTGCTAGTATTACAAGCATGTGCCGCTGTCTCTGGCTCTTCATTTTTTAAATATTGTGGAAACTACAGTTATTGTGAGATTTGTTAGTTTATTCATTCTCAGTTCATAATAGTTGTGCTTTTTTTTTTTTTTCTGTTGTTCTGGGCATGAAGCCCAGGGCCTTCACACTGAGCTTCAAGTCCATTATGGTGTGCACTGCCACACCCAACTTTGAATTCATTGTAGGGGTTCTTGCAGTGAAGAGTCCCATAAACTCTTTACCCAGCTTTTACTGTTCCCATATTATAAAATGCTTGTACCTTTATCGAAAGTCAAAAATTAACATTGGTACAATACTCAAGTCTGAATTTCATAACTTCTTCCACTTGTTTTTTTTTTTCTATTCAGGATTCAATCCAAGATTACCATGTTTTATAAAATTCATGGTTTTATTATTTATTTAGAGTCTCACTCTGTAGCCCAGGCTGGTCCTGAACTCATTATGTAACCCAGGCTGGCCCTGGACTCACAGCAGTCCTTCCACCTCCCCAGCACTGGGATTATAGGTGTGCTCCATCATGCCCAGTTTATGTGGTGCCAGGGAACTGAACTCAGGGATTTGTACTTGCTAGGCAAAGTGCTTTAACCACTGAGCTATTTATTCACCTAGTCCCTATTTTATTTTTTGACTGCAGTCCAGGCTGGTCCTAAACTCACTATGGAGCCCAGGCTGGCTTTGAACTCAACAGCAATCCTCCTCCTCAGCCTCCTGAGTGCTGGGATTACAGGTGTGCGCCACCATACTCCACTTTATGTGATGCTGGGGAATTGAACTGAGGGCCTGGAGCTTGGTAAACAAGTGCTTTAACCTCTGCACTATTCCTCCAGCCCATGATTGTTTTTGTTATGGAAGATTTCAAATTCATGTAAAAGTAAAGAACTGGAGAGCAAGATACACGCTTAGCATGTGTATGGCCCTGGATTCTATTCCCAGCATCAAAATCACTTATTTATTCATTTATTTATTTCCTTTGAGGCAGGGTCTTGCTCTGTAGTCCAGGCTGATCCTTGCGCTCACAGTGTTGCCCTGGCTGGCCTTGAACTCACAGTAGTCCTCCCGTTTCAACCTTCTAAGTTCCGGGATTATATGTGTATGCCACCGCTCTCTGCTTATATGGTGTTACACAAGCACTTTAACCATTGAGCTACGCCCTAGCCCTAAAATAAATAACTAGAAGTAGTCAGAAGAGTACAATAGTAAATTTATATGAAGGTAGAGGAAATAATAAATTACCACTCATCTTCATGACCAGTTTGCCTCATTCATACCCCAAACTTTTTTTTCCCCAAATGAATTCTTTCTTTTCATGGTCTTATTGGTGTAGTTAACTGATTTATACCCTTTACATCACTTGATTTCCCCTGGTTCCTAGATGGCAATTGTTTCGCTCAGACACTTTTTAAATTACGGAGTTCCTAGGATCAGTATCTACTTCCAAGAAAATAGTACTTTACAGAAACAGTTGAAGGGGCAGGAGTGACGGTGGTGGCAAAAATTATAATCAGTTTTTAATTATCAATTAATATTTCCTTATGAGAAACTTAGGAAAGACTTAAGTTTTCTATTATTTTATTTTTTTAATTTTTTGAGACAGGGTCTCACTCTGTAGTCCAGGCTGGTCCTGAACTCACTATGGAGCCCTGGGTGGCTTTGGACTCAGGCATTCCTCTTGCCTCAGCCTCCTGAATGCTGAGATTATAGGTGTGCACCACCGTGCCTGGTTTATGTGGTGGTGGGGAATTGAACTTGGGGTACTTAGTGCTTGACTTAGCACTTGCTAAGCATGTGCTTTAATTGCTGAGCCATTCCTCCAGCCCTTCCCATTATTATTTTTTTTAATACACATTTTAGTTGGCCAGATACCATTCACGTGCATTTCCATGTGAAGGTCAGGATCTCTTTCCTGTCCCACAGGTACTTAAGTGTCCTCCCTGGATATAACCTGGCGTTCGTACCTAGGTCAGCATACTTTTCCTGTAAGGATCCTGAGGTCAGCTTTTAAAGTGTTGAGGGCAGGTCCTATTCTAGTATATCTTTGAGGGAAAATATGCAAATAGTAAATCCATATATATTCATATTTTCTCCCTAAGCCCTGCAAAAATGACAGCATACTGCATAGACTGCTATGAACTTGCCTGTTGTCAGTTAAACTCAGGATTTGGCAAATTTTTGTATCCCAGTAGCCTAACTCAGTCTGCTGCCTGCCTGTTGGTGTTTATTGGAGTCTGTGTTTGTTCATTTACATTTTATCTGTATGCTACATACAGAGCTGAGCAGTCACAACAGTGACCACATGGCTGGCAAAGCCTGAAGTATTGACCGTCTGGCCCTGTGTAGGACAGGTTTGCTGGCTTCCGAGGTAAAGGATATGTCTCGCCTTTCTGCATCGGCACAGGAGCGCCCACACTGTGCTTGCGGCCGCGTTCTCCTTTGCTGTATGTCTGGCTCCAGTGCATTCACTTGACCCTCGTAATGAATATTTAGAATTTCTTGGCCCTTTGCTGCTGGCAGTGCCTCAAGAAATGCCTCTGTACTCATCCTCATTTTGTACATGTGTGAAGTGTTTGTAGGATGAAGTTCTAGAAGAATTGCTCAAAGCCTGTGTATACCGCTTGCCGTCCCGAGAGGTTGGATCAGTGCGTGTTCTCGCTAATGTCATGGACTCACCTTTACCGGCAGGATGTTTGTTAAGTTTTTTGACCCATACCAATCTGCTGTGAGACAAGATAAACCTTAAGAGAGGGTAGTTTAAGTCATGTGCCTTTATTCAGATGAGTGTCTTTTCCTGTGTTTGAGAGGAGAGGACTTCTCTTGCTGGCAGTTTACTCTCCTGGTCTGCGGGTCTTCTGAGGTTTGGTTTGCTGTCTGTCTGCCTCTCTCTTTCACTTTCACAAACAAGCTTTTGGGGAACAAAAGCCTTAAGGATGAAGATCGGATGTCTGTTACTGCTGTCAGCGTTCCAGATGTCAGGGTTGGGAAGCTGGGGGGACTCCTGTGTGGGGACGTCATTCTCCCCCAAACTTGTAGACTTCACGTTCAGAGGGTTTAGGCTGCCTTCTTCCAAGAGGCTTCTGTTCACGCAGACAGCCTCGTGTTCCTCCAGCTCTTTGGTGGGGACCACGTGGCAGGCGTTGTACTTGCAGCTGGCCATCTTTTTGGCCTTCTTGGGATTCTTTTTCCTGCATGATGCCAGGTGATACTGGAATCGACTGACTGGGATTCGGTGATTAGGATCTTAAGGGCAAATCTCGAAGGCTTCTGGCTCCATCAGAAGTTGTCCTTGAAGTTGAGTGTCCCACTGCCCAGAGTCTAACGGAAGTGCCTCTCAGAAGAGGCCTTTCACAAGAATCATGAAGCTGTCTGCCCAACAGTGGCCCTTGAAACTCTAGGCAAAGGTCTCACTCCTGTAGGGTCTGTCAGAGGTAATTAAAGGAGAACAAGGTTAGCAAATGGCACACCACAGGGGAGCCATGCTACGGCAGCTGCTTGGGACAAAGCTGTGGTTGCCTGTTGGTTTAGAGGAGTGCACTGTGTGATGTCAGAGAACAGCCATGTGGTCACAGTGGGCAGCTTATGTCATCAAGAAAAGGTTGCTCCTGATCTCTTGCTTGGGAGGGGTGAGTGGCTTTGGGGAAAGCTGTCATTCAAAATTAAAATTGTTCATAGCACGATTAAGCCTTCTAACTGGCCATATTAGTATAGTAAAACATATCTAGGCCAAGTGTCTTATTTTGTGCTTCCTAGCCGTAAGTTTCAAAGCTTTCTAATGTTTTTTTTCTCTGTCCTCTTTATTTTTTATCTATTTATCTTATTTGTTTTATTTTTATCTTATTTTTGACAGTTCTGAGGACCAAACCTAGAGCTTTGTGCATGCAAGGCAAGCACTCTACCACTGAGCTACACTCAAGTTCCCTTCTGTTAAAGAGACAGCTTAAGATTTACTTTTCCCTACTATTTTTCCATTAGTTTATTAATTGTAGATTAAAACATAGATAACAAAACTTAAAGTTGATATTTTGCCTTTTTCCTGGATACAGGTTATTTTCTTCATTTAATCTTGGGTTACAGGTGTACACTACCATGCCTTGTATGTGGTTCTGGGAACTCTTAACTCAGGGTCTTGAGCTTGCTAGGCAAGTGCTCTAACCATTGTGCTATTCCTCCAGCCCCTGCTCCTTGTATTTTAGACCTAATTTAAAAAATGTCAAGCCAGGCCTAGTGGCATAGGCCTATAATGCCCACATTCTTAGAGGTTGCAGTAAGAGATTATAAGTTAGAGCCTAGCTGGATACCTTTAGTGACAGCACAGTCCTGTTTCAAAGTCAAATCTAAAAATGGGCTGGGGATGTAGTTCAGTGTGAATGCTCTGATTTTGGATCTCCAGGACTGGGGTGGGGGTGGCTTTATGGGCATTTCATCTTTTACTATAAAAGTTTATTCACATTTGACCCCATATTTAGTCCTTTCTTTGCTGTCTTATTCTTCCTTGAGTCTCATACCTACTATGTAGAATAACTCTCCTGCTTGAAGTTTTTTTATTATTTTATCATTGAAACAAGGCCGCATATGCTGTCCATGCTGGCCTAATACTGGCATAAGCAATCTTCCTGAGTCAGCCTTTTTAATAGCTGGGATTACATATGTCCACGACCACACCTGGCTGAAAGTTTAGCTTTTTGAATCTTCTGTTGACAAACTCTTTAGGTTTTGTTTGCCCACAAATGAATAAGTGAATTTTTTTAATGTCACCTTCATTCTGAAAGATAGTTGTACTGAGTATAGATGTGTGACTTTGTATCTTCACCTTGGAAAGGAGACTAATTTCTTTTCCACTGTTGTAGACAAGAGTTAAGTTGCTACTACTATCTGACGTTTTGGGAAGGTAATCTAGTTTTTTTATTTTTCCTCCTTTGATGCTGGAATTGAACCCAGGACTTCAAGCATACTAGGCGAAGCATTGTACTGCTGAAATACATTCTCAGCCCTAGCATTTTGAGGTTAAGGAAGAAGATTGCAAGTTCGAGCCCAGCACTAAGTATTAATAACAACTTAGCAGTGAGAACCTGTCTCAAAATCAAAAATAAAAATGGGCTTGATCCCCGGTACCAGGAACAACAACAACAACAACAACAAAAAAGACATTGTCAGGCCTGGTAGTGCAGGCGTGTAATCTTAGCTCTCTGGGAGGCTGAGGCAGAGGATCACAAGTTCAAGCCCAGCCGGTTCAACTTAGCGATTTAGTGAGACCATGTCTCAAAATCAAGAATGGGCTGGTGATGTAGCTCATTGTGAAAGTCTTGGGTTTAGTTCCCAATACAAGAAAGAAAGGAAAGGGGAAAACAAGAGAAAAGAAAGAAAACAAAACAGCAAGCTCGCTGGCTGAACATGGTGGCACATCTGGGAGGCTGAGGCAGAAAGATCTCAAATTCAAGCCCATCCTCAACAACTTGGCAAGATTCTCATTGTTTTGAAGTTAAACACACAAAAAAGAAAAAGAACCAAAAAGAAGTGCTGGGATGTCTCAGTATTACAATGAGAATTTTTCTTTTTTTCTTTTTTTTTTTTTTTTTTTTTTTTTAGTTTTTCAAAGCTGTTAGCTACATTTCAGTATCTCATTCCCTGCTGGTGACTCTTACCTGTTCACTTAAACCTGGTAAGCTGGTGGTTGCAGTCTGTGCCAGAAGCCGGCACGTGTCTGTTTCTGCAGGTTTCACTAGTGTGTCGTCTTCATGTGCACTGTTTCTTCAGTGACTTGTTGTTCATTGTGCTTGAATATTATTTATGGGGTTTTCCCAGAGGCTAGGATAGGAAGGACATGCCTTCCATTAGGGAGGCTTTGCCAGCCAGAGGGTGCTGTGGTCAGGAGTGCCTCACTCCAAGACATTGCTTCTTTAGCTGTGCCACACTTGTGCACATGGTTGGCGTAGCACCTGGCCTGCAGGCACGAGTCCCCCACCTGTCTTTATTTCTCCTGCTGCCCCACAGAGGCCCAGGGTGGCTTTTCAGTGTCTGTGGAGTTAGTGGAAAGGTTTGCATCTGTTCGTATTCCTAAGAATGGAACCGTCTGGTGTTTCAGTCACATGGGAAACATTGCCATAAATTCCTTCTACTTTTGTCCCTACATGTCCCTCACAGGACTTAATTGAAGCCAAATGTGTGCTGTTGACAGCTCCATCAAGGTGAATGTGGTTTTGGCCATCTGACCTTCAGCTCACTTCTCGTTTCAGATTTTCATTTAAAAATTGGCCTTGACTATCTCACTGTTAAACTGTTTCTCAACATATATTTCTTTACTGAATAGAGAAATACCATACCCCTACTTGGGTGGGTTAAAAATGCAAATAAAAACTGTTTCCCTAAATGAAATGACAAATTATATACTTACCCTAAATTAATATGTAAATATATTGCAATTCCAAATAATTAACTATGGCAACGTTATCTTATGTATGGTCGTTCTTCAGACCAAGCCCTGGATTGCTTTTTTTTTTTTTTTCACAGAACTACAAGGGTTTACTCATCTAGATCAGGTGTCAGTAAATCCCATGGGCCAGCTGGGCCTGGTGGCACAGGCCTGCAATGCCAGCACTCTGGGAAGCTGAGGCATGAGGATTAAAAAGTTCCAGCCCAGCTTGGGCAACCCAGTGAGTTAATGAGACTCCACTAAGAATGAAGAATAAAAAGGGCTAGGGGTACAGTTCAAGATGAAGCCCATTGGTTTACTCTTTGGTACCAGAAACGGGGGAAAAGTCCAATGGGCTAAATCTAGACAGCTGCTGGATTGTGTAGATAAAATCTTACTGGACTGCCAAATGTACCAGTTTGTGTTCGTGTTGTCTCCGCTGCTATAGAACGGCAACCCAGTGCTGGAGGATCTGTGACGTTGTCTTTGTGGGGGCCATAGGTAGTGGAGCATCTTCTCTTTGAATGTACATATAACAGGGCCTTTGTGTTCTGTCTCTGCCTTGTTCAGGGTCATGATCAGGCAGTCCAGGCCAGACTACTCAGCCTCCTGTGCATCTGCTCAGAGAGATCAGAGTGAAAGCACTTTGTTCACCATGGAATGACATCACTAAGAGTCAGGCATTAGTTATTTCAGGTGGTTTTGTGCCTGAGCACCCATTAGCCGGCAGGCAGACATTAGGTCCATTATGAAGAGAGAAGGGTGGACGGTTGTTTTGTGCTCGTAATGAGCCTTCTGAATGGTCCTCAAGCCTTCAGCCTGCTCCAGCATCTGCTCTGAGCCAGGACCTGACAGGTTGCTCACCATAGCAACCTGAGAGGAATGCACACTTACCTGTCTATGCAGCACTTGCCAGGCCTTTGTGGATGGGGCCTAATAATGCATATGGGGTCAGATCTGCTTCCCTCTCACCACCCTGAGAGATGTTCTAGAGAGGTGGTGATGTGGGCATGGAGAGGGTTGGTCGAGGGCATGCAGGTGAGAACTGTGTGTCCTAGTCTGCCAAGCCAGCAGACGTGATGGGGTGGGATGAAGAGGTTGGGAAAAGGGAGTCGTGAATCTGAGTTCTTCAGACATGAGGAATTCTGATGTTAAGGCCAGCTCCCGTCCCAGTGCCAGGGTCATTCGCGCCCCTCCTCTTAAGGATGTGCGTGCATGCAGCCACAGGGAGCCCACTCTCCACACAGTTCAAGGATTAGATTTTATAGTGAGCAGACCTAACTCTTTAGGCCGGGCAACAATTAGTATAAACACTGCCCTCTGCTCAGGAACCTCCTGTGGGTGTAAGGATAACGAAAGCGAGCCAAATTCATGCCGAGTGTATCAGACACTAGGGTGGGAGTGATATTTTTTTTTTTTTTCTGAGCAGTGCCTTTATTGGCCAGGTGTTTACTATGGGAATGAAACTAGAGGAGTGGGTGGCACCGATGCCTGCCTGGCTGTGCTTCACCGGCTTATAGGTGATGGAAAATCGCCCAGGTAGTGGCCAATCGTCTCAGGCTTGGTCACGTTACGCAAGCGTCTCCACTTCCGGCTTCTCCATGGGCGGCGCTTTCTTTTTGGCCTCAAGCAGGCGCTTCAGCGGCAAGCGCTGCTTCCGGTGCAAGACTGCTTCCGGTGCAAGCCTGCTTCTGGTGCTTCCGGTGCAAGCCGCGGTTTGGTCGTCGACGCTGCCAAGCGCTGCAGAACAGCGTCCACAGGACATGTCCAGCAGCTGGTCGAGGTCCACGCCATGGTAGGTGAGCTTGTGAAGGCTCGCTGCTTTTTCTGATCCGCGTCTACCATCTTGCCGGATCTTTAGGAATTCTTTTTTTTGAGTCTTTAGTGCCAAGTGTGAACAGCATAGGCCACGCTGGGAGTGCTGGTGCTCTGCCCCAGGGCTTATCCACTGCCCTTCCATGTGGGCTGCTTCGTGCTGATGCTACCCTGGTCTCAAGACATTTGGGATTCTGCTAGTTGTTTTGATTTGAAAACCTTATTTTGAAAACTTCATGCTCAGACATTCCCTGCAGTGCCCTGTGGCACTTCTCAAACTGTGATGTATGTAAAAAATCACTTGGGATCTTAAAATGTTCAGCTTGGTGACATTTGGTTACCTTTGGCAGGCTAGGTGTCATAGCTGCGCTGGCTTCACCAAATGAAGTGGAATGTATTCTGATTTTATTCATTGGCCAGTTTAAACATTTTCTGGCATTTTGAAAGAACTTGCCCACTAACCTGTCTGATCTGTTCTCTTTTTGGAAACAGTTGGCACTTTTAAGATTCATCCTACTTGCTTCCCAATCTCTTGGTTAAGACCAAGTGTAAGGTTGATTTCTGTGGTTTTCTCTTTGTTTTGGAAATTCACATTTTTCCAGAAATCATCCTGTTGTGGACTGAGTTGTGCCCCCCTCAGATTCACAGACCCAACTGCCTGTGTGCGAATAGAGGGACCTTAAGAAGGAGGGAAAGTTGAATGAGGACAGAGGATGTGATCTAATCAAATAGGACCAGTGTGCTTATTAGAGGAAGAAACACAGACTGCTCTCTCCCCTCATGCACAGAGGAAGGTCGTGTGAGAACATGGGGAGAGGCTGATGTCTGTGAGCCAGGCAGAGAGACTCACCGAAACTCAGCCTGCTGGCACTTTGATCTTGGATTTCTGGCTTGTAGAACCGTGAGAAAACATTTTGATGTTGTCTAAGTCACCGAGGCTATGGTATTCTCAATTAAGACACACTCATTTGGATTCCTGAGTAAATTAGCATCTCGTGAACATTTAGTATTCTTACCTGAAAAAATGTCCTCTGTACTTGGCTTAAATTTCTTTTGATTTTCTCCTTCCGTGTATGTGTGTGTGTGTGTGTGTGTGTGTGTGTGTGTGTGGCTTTTCCACTCCTTTCCAGGGTCCCTCTCTTAATTAGGCTTCCACAAATCTGAGTATCTTTCAGTTACTTACAGTAGCCATGTCTTAAATTGGTGTGTTGTGCAGATTTCTTCTGTGGTTTCATCAATCTTTATCTTTACTTTGATCGCTCTCCGTGGGTCCATGCTGCTCCTTACTGTTTCCTGGCTCCTTGGGTTGGAGGCTTCAGTTACTTCCAGTGTTCCTTGATTAATCACCAAAACACGTAGAGGGATGAGAGTACTTTAGTTATATTTCCTAAGATTTGGTGCATAGAATTCTATTTGTCATGTTCCTAATGATCTATAATTGTGCCTTTCTTCCCTTTTTGGATTCAAGTTATTAAGAAATACATTTCCAAGTGATTTGATTTGTTTTCATGTTTATTTAAAAAATTTTTTTGCACTCTGGATAATGTGGCTTGAAAATCACTGCTTGTTAGTACCACCAAGGTCCTCTTTGTGGCCCAGAATGTCATCAGTTTCTGTCACTTCATTACAGACATTTGATTTAAGTGACTTTTTTTTACTTGTTCATCTCTTGAAATTAGGCTTATGTCTGCAAGCTGGCATCCCTCAGAAAATGAGCATGCGTTCTAGAAGCTACTCTGGGAATTGGCACACTGTGCCCTGTCTTGTGGACTCTCTAGACACATTGATGTGGATCTGATAAGTCCCAGGGGAACAATCTCTGCCCTTTGTTGGACTCAGTGCTTCCCAGGCCTAATCTTTTCTTCTACACCTCAAGTGTCCTTAACGGCACATGTGTTGAAGGCTTGACCCCTGACCCAGCCTGCGGAGTAAAAACTAGGAGATGAGGCCAAAGGGGAGGAAGAAAGGTCATTAGCATGTTCTTGACAGGAGGTAGTTAGCTTTCTCATTCTCATGTGTGTGTGTGCACGTGTGCATGTGTACACACAGACACACACACACTCTTACTCCTTCAGAGCTGGGATCAAATCCAGGACTCTTGTGCCAGCAGTGGTGCTGTGCCACTGAGCCATACCCTCAGCCTGTTTCTCGTACTCTTGGAGGAACAGCTCTTCACACAGAACTCAGAACTCAGCCCTCAGATAGGACCTCTCCCTTTGAGCCTCTGTGTCCATCTGTGAGGGCAGAGCTGCTTCTCTGGTCGTTTTCTCAGAAGGAAGGATTGGCCTGGGAAATGTTTGTGTGCCTCTGTATGGCACTGTGCCAGGCTCTGCTCAGGTTGGATGTGCTGTCCCCCTCGCCATCTTGGAGGTCCTCCCGTCTGAGGGAAGCTGGCTGCAGACGCGGCTGCAGGTAGTGATCTTGCTGCTGCTCTCAGGGCTTCCCTCGCGCACCTTGGCAGCCCAAAGTTAGCCAGACCTCTCTCTGTACTTGGCTTCAGCTCCTTCCAGTGCCAGCAGAGAAGTGAACAAGATGGGGCCACCGTCTGCAGCTCCAAATGCCACTTGTCCTGCTCTACTAGAGATGACTGCACCAAGCATCCAGCGCCACCTGGTGGCATTTAATTTCCTGCCTCCTGCTGCTGGGAGCTGGCCAGCCCCACCAACGCCTACTAGTAAAAATTTTCCAAAGCACATATTGTGGAATGTCCCCCAAAAGTTTCATGTATTTGAATGTTATAGATTGTCTATGAAACTGTGTGCTGTTGGGAGATGGGGGCATCGTCTGGAGCATTGAGTTTTATGCATGTCAGTTGAATTACAGGTGTTTAGTGGGGGCTTACCACACCTTCCACACCTGGATCCAGGCGGGGCTGATCACTGGAATGAGAGCTGGAAGGATATATAAACTGCTCCCTGCCTTCCTTGGGGGCTTAGACTCAGTTTGCCTTGACTTGGCTTCCTGTTGTAATGTCAAGAGCTGCCCCCACCTCTGTCTGTGCCGTGTACTTCCACTCTTGCTGGCTGCCCCTGAATGGACTGTGACCTTCTGAAAAGCTAAAATAAACTTTTCCTCCCCTAAATTTCTGGATGTTGGGTATTGAGTCACAGCAACAAAAAATTAAAACAGAGCACAAAAAAGTCACAAAGACATGAACGATAGACTTATTTCTGCTATACAGTCTGTTCAATTTAGTCTTACTTGTTTTTCTTTGATGACTTATGAAGAAAGCAGTTCAGCAAATGTTTAATAACCGGTAGTAATAACCAAAAAGAAAAAAATGCCGATGTGTAGCATCTGCCAATTTCCTTTCTGTAAGTTCTCCCACCATAGCCAGTGGTTTAGTAACCATTTAACAGCCATCAACAGTGGGGAGTGAGGTTTAGTCAGCTCCATCCAGCTCACCACAGGGCCATTTCTCAGCAGGGTCCATCCTATGTAACATTTCACTCAGGGTCCCTGACATGGGGTGTGTCTTCCTCCCTGGGTTACATGTGGCTAACATGGATGTTCCTGTGTTTATCTTAGCAGACATTTTACACGGGGGCAGTAACATATAAAATAGGTCAGTCATCTAGATATTCCTTTGCTCTGACCTTTATGCAGCATTTCACTGGTCATGGGCCCTTTGTAAGCAGCAGTCTTTTGTGCCTTGGGAGAGAATCTGCTGCCTTTTCCTATGACTTCTCTCTAGGCAGAGCGGCCATCTACTTGGCCACATTCCAAGTTGAGGAACCCTGTAAGAACCTCCTTTTACTTTCCTTAGGAAGCTGGGTGGGTAACATCTACCTCTCTCCACACCTGTTATCATGAGCAGGATTGGGTAAAACCCAGGATGCTCAGATGACTCTGAGTTTCCATTTAATAATGGATACCTTTTTATCATACTGCCCCAAATATTACCTGAGGCATACTTTTACTGGAAAATTATTCTGTGTTTCCTGAAGTTCAAGTTAAACTGGGCATGTTGTACTTTCATTTGCTAAATCTGGCCTTTCCACCTGGTGAAATCATTTTATTTGTCAGACTGAAAATGAAACAGCATAGATTCCCACCCCATGCTTTTATTTCCTTCACATATTTCATAATTTGGTAAATCGTCTGGGACTTACAGAACCAGATGATTGCCATAAAGTTTGTTGATAATTTATTTTAACATCTTGCATATGTTCAAGTTTAATATTCATGATATTTTGCATGCCTCCTTATTTGTATTTGGGCCTATATTTTTGCATTTTAGTTGTTAGTTTCTGTTTCCTTTGTATGGCTTCTTTATTCTTTAATTTGCTGTGTGGATGCCCAAGTGTTGTGCTACGAGGCCATTGAATGTTGGCATCCTCCAGCCTAGGTTTCTTTTCTCATGTCAGCATCTAGATAACTCACCAATACACATCTCAAGATGAAAACCATTTGCTTAGTGTAATCCCATGAATCCACCTTGCTCACTAACCGCTCCCCTTGGACATCTCATGGGTACCTAATTCTTAGCCAGCCCCAACCTAGTATAAGCATAGCACCTGCTCATAGTGGCTGCTCCAGAAAAATATTTGTTGATTGTATAAATGAATGACTCAGAGCTGGTTACTACAGTGTCTTAGTCCATTTTGTGTAACAATGCCACAGACTAGGTAATATATAAAGAAAATAATTTTATTCAGTTATTTAGTTCTGGAGGAGGGAAAAATCCAAGATTGAAGGGTGGTATCTGGTAAGAAGATTCTGTGCACTCTGACATTATGTAAGGCGGAAGTCAAGAAGGGCACAGTCTGAGCAAGGGATGGAGCCTAGGACGTGCAGCCGTTTTGTCCTTAACTTTAATCCATTCAGGAGGACGGAGTCTCCCATAAGTCCTCGTGTAACAACGCTATTGCATTGGAGATTAAGTTTCCAACACAGGTTTTTTTTAGGAGACACAGTCAAACCATAGCAAAGTACCACTAAAGATCATCACTATCATCTCATTTATTTATTTGAGACAGGGTCTCCCTCTGTAGTGCAGGCCAGTCCTGAACTCACTGTAAAGTCCAGATCAGCCTCAAATGAACAGCAATTGGGATTACAGGCATGCGCCACTATGGCCAGTTTATGTGGTTCTGGGGAATCAGACTCAGGACCTTGTGTTTGCTAGGCAAGCATTCTAACTGCTGTGCTATTCCTCCAGCCTCATTATTATTATTATTATTATTATTATTATTATTATTATTACTGTTGCTACAGTCATTTTGCAGTGCTGGGGATTGACATCACTGTTATTAAAAGTAGGCCTCAAGGATGAGATCCCAGGGGGTAGACCCCAGAGAATCCTGGGAGGGTTCTAATTTCGGAGTTTGAGTCTCTTATTTTTCTTGAAAGCCATATTTTTGTTTTTGTTTTATTTTGCTTTTAATTGCAAAAGCCAGATACTGAGAGAGAACAATGTTCTTGTTTGCTTCTTTTCACTTTTCTAAGTCTGGCTTGGCAAATTACCCATAAAGTCAAGGGGACCCAGAGTATCCTATTATATTTGTGGGGAACAGTGTGGAGAATGAAAGTTCCCCTGATTGAGGGAGAAGAGGTTAATAGTCAGTTGGAAAAGGCCTAATGAAAGAGGTGTGAGTAGGTTGATTTACTGGGTCCCTCAAAATGAGTCTTGCATCCCATTTTCCCCAGTGATGGAAACTCAAGGTTGTAGGGATCCCAAAAGAAGCCTCAGAGAAACCCAGTGTGGCACCCAAGGGGAAGGTAGTGGGTTTGGAAAGGAATGAGTGGTCTGAGGACAGCCTCATTGAGATCAGGGCTTCCCTGCCCAGTGTAGGGCAGCAAACTAGAGTTTTCAAGCACTCCGGGAGGCTAGAGTAGATGCTTGACATTAGTGGGACTCAGGGTCCCAGAAGTGGATCATCTGGGACCACAGTAGAATAGTCACCACTTCTGCAGAGGCAGCAGTGATCAGAGTGACTTAGACTCCTTGGAAATCACTGAGAACTGATGACCACACCAGGGGACAAGTCCTCCCCTTACCAGCTGAATCACCTCTGAGTGGGGCATACATGCTTGTGCATGCATGCATGTTTCAGATCCCAGCACAGTGGGCTGAGTCTAGGGGCTGTTCTACTTTTCTTTGCGTCTTGGTCCTCACCTTCAGTGGAAATAAGAGCTTAAAAGCTCAGTTGTGTTCATTCTGAAGAAACAGGGAAATGAATAGGTTTTTGTCCCTGAAGATGTCTGGGAAATTTTTCCCCGCTGTCTAGAGCAAGGAAAAGAATCCATCTCAGATTCATGGACCATTACAGAGATGTGGGTGGGTTCAGCCTGTGTTTGAGTAAGGTAACTCTATAAACTGTCCTTTGGGAGCCAGAGAACTACCCAAAAGCTGTCTTACCATCAAGAGACAGCTGTCCAGGGCCACATCCCTATTGTCAGGTGTATATTTATAAATTGCTTGTATTTCATTAAAAAAAAAAAGTAGAGTGGTGTTTTTCATTGTGAGATGCAAAGCAATAGGGCAGATGCGGTAAGCTTCTGTGCATGGTTAATGTGGTTGTGCCCATTTCTTGGCATACCCCTCCTTTCCAGTCATAGTCCCGTCCTTCGCCTGCAGCAGTAGCTACCCTTTTATAATACTGATGGCTAGTAATAACCTCTCACTGTTCTTTATGGTTTCATGGCTTAGGAAAACCATTTTTTTAAGTGAAAAAAATTTTAACTGGTGATTGTGATTTTATTTTCATTTTTCACATCATATCTCCAATTTGTGACACATGATCTTTTTTTCCCCACCTACTGTGGATACTCAAGTTGATTTAAAACTATATGCATACACACGTACACATATAATATTTCAGGTAGCATTTGAGTGATATGGGCAAAATGCTTGTGGTAGCTGAAAAACTGATTTGGGATACACTGATTATGTTGCATTATGAAGAGAAAAAATAGTCTCAAAGAGTTCACGGGAGCATCAGGGATTGAACCCAGGGACTCTGATCCCATGGAGACTCAACAAGGACCTTGCTGGTGCCGTCCGGTGGCCCGCATTCTGGTGGCCAAGCTGCTGCAGCTCAGCTGTTTGCCACCAGAGGACAGTACGGGCACAGTTACCGATGTGGCAGCTCCTGGCGTTGCAGGTGTGAGACTGAGCAGTGGTACTGATGGCCCCTGTTCACCCCAGTTTAGGGGCTCTCAACAGAGATCTGTGTACTTTAAACAGTGTAGATTTAGATGCTGTCCTGGACTCAGTAACTTGGGAGTCCCTAAAAGCTGCAGGTGTGGGAAGTTTGGGCAATGAAGCTATACCGCCAGGGTAGTTTTGAGAACAATGCCTTAAGGAAATGGGCACTAGGTTCCAGGGTCAGAGCTGGTGGGGGGGGGGGAGAGGGAGAGAGAGAGAGAACCCGCACATGCACACATATATGCATGCAGAGTTATTCTCACAGCAAGTAGGATGGACAGTGGAGACTGGGCTTGCATCTGGGCCACCTCTTACTTGCATAAGTGACTTTTCCTTTTTTTTTTTTAAGAAAAGTATTTATGTTTTATGTTGGTGGGACTCATTTGAATTTATTTTTAAAAATGTCTTATGGTAAGTATGAAGGGCAGAGCAGGAAAGTATCTTTTGAGTTCCTTCAGCTACTGAGGCATGTACTACAATAAGAAAGTTCAGTATAAGCATCGTGTCCTTGTCACCATGGAGCTCCTGATGGAGGTGTGGAGCAAAGACAGCTCTAGCTTCGGTGGATAAAAAAAGTACGTTATTCTCCATCGATCCAGTACCACTTGATAACCATCTGTCCACTCTCCGCCAATATGAGGGAGCTCCAGTAAGGCCCTCTGTAGTCTTTAGAGTTGTGGGGATACAGTGGCAGGCTGGACGGGCATTCTACCCTCTGATCTTCTATGGAGGAGCCAGGCGGCAGCAAACCCCTTAAATATGAAATTACAGTTGACAGTGGTGGCCACAGCGGAGGAAATGAACATGGCTTTGGGAACTTGAGGGAGGGTATGAAGAGTTCTTCCTTTAGAATTGTCCTGGGGCTGAGATGTGAAGGGTGAATAGGAATCAATTAGCCTGAATGAGGAGAACAAGTTTCAGGCAGAGGCATCTGTATGCAAAGTCCCTGAGGTAGAAATAAGCTCACTCTAGAGGAAGTGCAAGAGGGCAGGATGGGAAGGCAGGGGCCACGGGTGAGGGACATGACTGAACCTGGGTTTTGACAGGTCAAGGCTGGTCCCCTCGGTGTCTGAAATTAGAATCAGCAGTAATTCCTGTCTTGCAAAGAGGATTAAACGTGACGATGGGTCCGAAGCATTCAGTGTAGTGTGAGCGCGTGGTTAGTGCCAGTGGTGTGAGACAGAGTGGAAGGACATCTGGGCAGGGGCACAGGCTCGCTGGAGTGTGGGCCTCGGGGCCGCACCGGCAGTACCGGCAGGTGTGGGGACTGGTGCTGTCTTGGTTGACTGCAGGGACCAGCTGAGAAGCGTGTTTTCAGCAGGGTGAAAATTACCGTTGGCATCACTCTCCTGCTGAAAACAAAGCGAAATTGGAGAACATTCTGTTTTCTTTAACTAGGCCAAGATGACTAATTATTAGACTAGTTTCAAAAGGTTACCATATGCAGACACGCGATTAGCGGGGAGAGGAGAGTGTGGAGCCCTGATTCATTCTGAAACCCAAGATGGAACTCGTGTGTGGTTTTTGAGCATAATGACTGTGAACATTCGGTTTAACTCAGCTGTCACCACAGGCGTGACACAAAACAAAATGCTTTGCATCAGCTTCCTGGGGGGCTGTGGGCCGCACTCAGGAGACCTCTGCCAGGCTGTTGCGGTGTGTGACAGGGAGCTAGAGCCAGGGAAGACAGGTGCTGATCCTGGATCAAGGTGATGCACCTAGGTATTGACAGCAGCACCTTGCTGTCTCTGGGACTCAGTTTCCCAATCTGGAAAACAAAGGCCTTACCTGTGAGGGCCTCTCCGGCTTTCTTGCTCTGTTACATCTGTCTGTAAGTCGTGTGAATGTTGGGCATTGTCTTCAGCACTGCAGCCTTTGGTTTACCTTTGATCATATTCAAGTTTCCTGAGTTCCTCTTTCGTTCACTGCTAACTGTCTGTCCCTTCCCCTGAAGCCCAGTGACTCTTGAGTGCTCCATGTCAGACTCCACTGAGAACAAACCACCCCTGTTTCTTTCTCCAGGAGTCAGTGGTTTAATCTGGTATGCACAAAACGACTGCGGGCCAGTGTGGCGATGTGAGCCCAGTGAGTGTGGCCTGATGTGGGAACGTCTGAGTCTGCTGTGTGTCTAACCTGGGGATTGCACTATCTAGTACAGTCCCAGCAGGCCCCTGGACACCCCTGAAGCCCTTCAGAAGTCGTCATATCTGCTGGGCTCAGTGGTGTAGCCTATAATCCCAGCACTGTGAGAGGCTGAGGCAGGAGAAGTTTAAGTCTGCGCCCAGCCTGGGCAGTTTTGTGGCTTAAGGAAAATCCTATCTCAAAAACAAAACAAAAAATACTTGCATTACAGCTCAGTGTGGAGATCCTGGGCTCAATCCTTAGTAGTGAACATGAAGAAAGGAAAACAAAAAAGAAGAAAACAAGCTGCTTTCTGACTCTAGGACTATCAAGGAACATTCATTGAAGCTTATATCAGGGCCAAGGATGAACTGGAGCTTTCCTTTTTTCTTTTATCCATTTTTCTTCTTTCTATTTCTTTTTCTTTCTTCCTTCTTCTGTGGTACTGGGGATTGAACACAAGGCCTTTGCACTGAGCTACATCCTCAGCTCTTTTTAGTTTTGATTTTGAGGCAGGGTCTCACTAAGCCACGTGCGTCAGCCCCCCACAGTGCTGGGATAACAGGCATACCCTACCATGTCTGGCTTGAACTGGGGCTTCCTAAGCCCATTGCAATGCTAGGCACTGAGTGGCCGCAGCTCATTCCTCAGCTGCCCACATGATGTATATGCTGTTACTCCCACCTGAGCGGCTGAGGACATCTCCAGGCCATGTCATGAGGTGGGGCAGAGAGGACATTATTCCTTCAAGCCTCTCTGATTCTGACCCTCTCGACCCTGTGCAGTGACTCCACCGACTCATTTAGTCCTTACAATAGCAAATAAGGCTACTAGCTGATGACAAGAGCTAGAAGCTTCTGTGCAGAAGCAAGAGGTGACCTATAGATGAGCAGGAAAGCTTGCTGGTTGCTCCATCTTCCTCTGCCTCCCAGTCTGGCTCAGAGGGCTGGGAGGCTTCACTGCCACAAGGCTGCACCGAGGCTTTCCATGTGGCCTTTCCTAGGGCCAGAGGTGCTGGTGTGAAACTTCCTGTGGGTAAAATGAATGGTGTGAGAGCATTCCTGGGTAGGGCCGTGGCAACTTTCAACAACTTTATTGTCTAAAGCAATTTGAGAGTGATCCAAAAATCTAATGCCTGCCCTGACTCTTGGCCTAGATCCTGTGCCATGCTGGGCACATCTTTATGAGCATCCTGAGGACACTGCCTGCCATTTGGGTGTCTGGCACCCAGTGGGGAGCAGGATGTATCTAGACCTGAGTCAAGTAACTCACTCCAAGGAACAGGGTTGCCGTAAATTGTAGTGCCCTGGCTCATGCTTACCAAAATGAAAAGCTCACTGGAATTAAATGTGCATCCCTGTTAAGTACTATTTGGAACATACTTAAGAATATAATGCATTTTTGAGACTTTTTTTTGAGGGTTTCATTATGTAGCCCAAAGAAGCTTATAACGTCATTTTCTCTGCTTTGAGGCTAGCCAGCCATTTCACAGACTGAGATCTCTGAACTGAGAGTGTCAGCAGGAGCCCTGGATTCTAAATCCTCATGGGACAGACTCAGCTGTGTCTGTTGGGCCCCTTGGTGCTCTGACATCAAAAGTGCCCTGGCTGGCGGAAGGCTCAGATCTGTTCACTTTGCAGGGCCTGGTGAGTGCAGGGAGGACTCTGTTTCCTCTGAGCTGATGACCACACTTCCATTTACCTCCTCCATTCCACAGTTTGGTGGAGTCTCTCCTCTGCCCTCATCTCTTCCGTGACATTTGTTCTCAAGAGTTTAGCCTCCCAAGCACTTCCTTCGCGCGATGTCTTTCACCTTTCAGCAGATGCCTCAGGAATTCACTCCACTCATGACTTCAGTCACTCCGTCCAGAAACGTCTTGAGGGTGTGCATGCTGCAGAAGAAAAAATAATTTTTTTTTCTGGGAGAGAGGGTGTTGCTCTGTAGCCCCAGCTGGTTCTGAACTCACTGTGTAGCCCAGGCTGGCCTTGGACTGAGGGCAATCACCCTGCCTCAGCCTTCCAAGTGCTGGGATTACAGATGTGTGATGCCATGATTGGCTTATGTGGTGCTGGGGAATAGAACCCAAGGTCTAGAGCTTGCTAGGCAAGCAATTTAACCACTAAGCTATTCCTCCAGCCCCGGGATTATATTTTTGTGTAAGCTGGATTTTTATTTTTTTGTCTTTTGGGTGCTTTTTTCTGGAAGTTTTATGGGGATAATTCTTGCAGAGTTGCCGTCTGTCTGTCACTTGTGTTTGGGCATTTCTATTCCAATGTACTTTTTCCTGTGAGAAGATTTTTGGACTCCTTTCTCACTGTATCCTAGACCCCTGTGATTATAGCTGGAGATCTGGGTGTTTGTGTTCTGGATATTTCACTCTTGGCCTGAAGTCATGGTGGGTTGCAGGCAGGAAAAGGGAAAAGCCCACTGGAGTCAGCAGTGTGTGGAGGAAGCATGTTCCCCTCTTTCTTGCTTCTGAGTTGTTTTGTTTTGTTAAGACAGGGTATTGCTCTGTAGTCTAGGCTAGTCCTGAACTCACTTCTTAGCTCAGGCTGGCCTCAAACTCACAGCAGTCCTCCTGCCTCAGTCTCCCAAGTGCTGGAAATATAGGTATGCACCGCCTCACCTAATATATGTGCTACTAAGGAATTGAACTTGAAGTCTTGTGCTTGCTAGGTAAGCACTCTAACTGCTGTGATATTCCTCCCCAACCCCTTTTTTTGAGAAAAGATCTTGCTCTGCAGCCCAGGCTGGTTCTGAACTCACTCTGTATCCCAGGCTTGTGGGTCTAAGCCCAGGCTTGGACTTGTGGCAGTTTTCCTGCCTCAGCCTCCTGAGTGCTGGGATTACAGGCACGCATCACCACACCCATCTTATGTGGTGCTAGGGAATCAAACATAGGGCCTTGTACTTGCAAGGCAAGCGCTTTATTCACTGTGCCGTTCCTCCAGCCCTGCCCCTCTGAGGTTTTCTTAAAAGTACTTTATGCTAGAGTTGTACATCCCTGTAATTTTCTGAAAAGGACCACATGCCTCTACAGTGTAGGGTATTGAGTACACGGTGCCTCCAGCCTTCATGGGGAAGGATGCAATGAGAAAAAAATCCATGTAGAGGTTTGAAACAAATTAGTGGAGGTGCAGGGTGGTGCCCATGGACAGCTGATGGCCAGGGAGGTGTGGCCGAGGCAGTGCTGGGAGAGCTGCGCAGCAGGGTGCCTGGTCTCCTGAGTGCTGCCATGCGAGTGTGCACATGGGGCCAGTGGGGGCCCGTGCACCTGGACGTGCCAGCCACGGATGCGCCCCTGTGGCCATTTTGGGAATGCATGCTAGAATCAGAATCTTGTAGCTGAGGATTTGGGAGGTTCTGACCAGGTGGCTACAGAATCCCGCTCCGTAATCAGGTCCCATCACCAGGGACCATCTGTGGCTATTTCTAGGGAGAGACGGGAATGTACACAGCTGGACAAGATGGTGCGCATCTGGTGCGCACATGACACCTCTCCAGGCTTGGGAAGCATTCACTTTTGTCTAATTAGCCATTGTAGCCGTGTCTCCCTGGTGACTATTATGTTAGGGCTCACAATAGACACGTGTATCTCCATTAAAGGGACACAGTTGCCACACGTCAGCTGCGGGCCAGGATGGGGTGGCATTTCATAGCACAGCCATTGGGGCTGCTTCAGAAAGTGTCAGGACGCAGGCAGATGGCTGCACCGCCCCCTGAGGAAATGCTTGCTGTGTCCTAGGCCCTGGACTCGGGGTGTGAAGCCTGTGAAAACTGTGTGCTCCTGCTGTGATGAAGACTCCAAACAGACTGAACCGCTTTCTTATTTTTTATTTGTTTTACACGTGTGAAGGAGTTTTCTTAAACAATTTACTACTGAAGGAACCGGTGTTAGTAAGCAGGAGTGTAGAAGTGAGAGGCTAGAGGTGTGGCTCGGTGGTACAGCGTGCGCTTAGAATGCACTAAGCTCTTGGGTGGATAACTAGCATCAAAAAAAGTAGAAATGAGTTGTTTAATATGTACAAAAATCATCTTCCAAGAGGGTAAGAGGAACGGGGACAAGATTTGGTTTTAAAAAGCAACAACAACAAAAACCCCTTGAGCCAGGCATGGTGGTGCATGCTACAATCCTAGCTACTTGGGAGGCTGAGGAGGGAGGATTGCAAATATCAGGCCAGTTTGGGCAACTTTGCAAAACCCTTGTCTTAAGGGGAAAAAGGGGGGGGGGGCGGTGACTGGAAGCATGGCACAGTGGTAGGATACTCACCTAGCATGTACTGGGCCTGTGGTTCAGTCCCTAACAATAAAGCCATTGAGAATCAAGAAGTGCTGGGGGAGTGAATGCGCAGGGGGAGGATGGAGCAGCCGGGTGGGGCGTAGTGACACCAGCTACTCAGGCCTGGGTCTTGTAGGAGAGTTGCGCAGCAGAGAGGGAAGGGGCTGTCAGGGAACAAGACTAGATGCATTTTGTCCTGTTTCTGCCAGATGTTCTCAGAACCCAGCAAAAAGCCCCAAATATGGTCAGTGCCCTGCTCAGTGCCGTGACTTTGGGTGAGGGGACCTCCCAGAAGAGTGGAATGGGGGCCGCCAAAGTCCCAGCCTATGGGGTGTAGCCCTCCATTGGGCAGGAGTCTAGTCACTCTCAGCCCTCACTCCTGGCGCAAGCCTAGGAGCTACAAAAGGCTTTTGTATGTTTCCTGGCTCTCTGTCTGCTGGGCTTTCAGCTCTCACAAGACCTCAGCCGCGCCATGGGCGGCAGACCTCTGCACAGGCTGTAGGGGCGCTACAAGCATGAAGCCCTCAGACCCATGGCTGGTCATCCGCAGCAGAAAGGCCTGCCAGTGTGGTCCAGGACTTGTTTAGAAACAGCTCCTACATGGACTCGGGAAGCAAAACTCACAGGTGTCCTCGTCTCCAAACACGTGCCTGGCGAGCACTTGCTCACAGCCATTTCCTTCTGTTTTGCGTATGATTCTAATTACTCTAGTATTTTTGGGATTGAAAATAAAGGAAGAGCTGTGGCGTGACGATTGGCAGGAATGAATAGCGGACAGCACAGCCGCGAGGCTGGGACCTGCACGAACACGGAGCAAGTGCATGAAGCCGAGAGAGAGTGCCAGGGCCATGTAGTGTTGGGACACAGAGCTCTGTGCCTGCCTGTGGTGTAGTGCAGCTATTGCCTGAGCCTGTGACGGCCTCCAGTCACCCAGGACAGTGGTACCATGAGGTCTGGGTTCAGCTGTCCACTCACTGTGGGGCTCCCGGCAAATCAGTTACGTTAATGCCTTTATGTTAGAGCATTGGGAGGGCTCAGTGAGCTTCAGAACATACACAGTAGTAAAAGCTCACGGAGAATCAGCTGCTGTGAGCAGTGAGGTGCATGATGATCAACTTGCTACACCGTGGACCTATCTCAGAACATGACGGAGCGAAGCCGACCGACACCAAGGGGCACCCGCTGCCTGGCTCTGTTGACAGAAGTCGTAAACACAAGTAAAATTAATCTGTGACATGAGTGGTCAGGATGTTGGTTATGAGAGGCAATGACTCAAGAAAGCTTGGGTGTTTTTGTCATACAGTAGGACAGATATAGTCATGGGAACAAACATGCAGCACTTACAGGATTGTTGTAAGGCCACCCAAGGGTAACACTGAGCTCAGCCGTCTCCTTCTGCCACCCGTTTTCTTCTTGGTATTGGTGTCAGGAGTGCAGGGTGCTTGCTTTACGAAAAGTCAGAGATTTCCACACTTACATTGTAGACACTTCCAACATACATATGCTTGCTAAAAGGTGTAAAATGTTGTTGTTGTTTGCAGTGCTGGGGATTAAATGCGTGACCTTGCTCGTGCTAGGCAAGCGCTCTACCACTGAGCTACACCGTCAGTCCTGTTATAATTATTACTGTTATTATCACTTCAGGTTCTTTGGATGAAGATCCCTTTTTTGTGGGAGTTTTAGAAAATGCAGTATGCCCAGTATTCTCATTTGTCTATTCAACAGATACCCGCTGGGTGCCGGTGGGTCTGAGCACTGTTCTGGGTGCTGATCAGGAGCAGCAGGCAAAACAGACCAGAACTGTGGGCCTGCACGCTCAGCAGGAAGAGGACTGCTAGACATTTGACGGAATGGGACCATGGTCCCCTGAGCGCACCCTCTGGCTCAGAGAACAACGCCCTGGACACATCTCCATCCCAAATGGCATGGTATGTTTGGTTGGCGGGTTTTGACTTGGCCCCTTAAGTCAGTAGCTTCACTTGTTAGGAAACTTTGCTTTGAACAAAGTCAGATCAGTGCAGGCTTATGCATGCGTGCCTGGCGATGCCTCTTTTCTAGTATTTCTGGGTGCGGGCACATCGAGCATGAGAGCAAAGCACCCTTCAAGAGCGGCAGTGTGGAGGGCTGAGAGACAGGGAGCCCAGCCCAGAAGTGCTTTCTCCCTCCTGCCTGGAGGAACTGTGAGCCCTGCAGGCAGGAAAGGGTTAAGAAAGAAATGTGCATTTCCACTGAACAAGAAAATCAACTTAGAAAAGAAATGTGTATTGGAAAATATCTATTTGCCTGCAAAATAATGTAAAAATAATGAGCTCCTATTCCCCTTTGATGTGCAGCGCACGCTTTTAAGGAAAGATTCTGCATTTCTGAGATACTGGGCCTGGCGTGTAATGAAGTGGTTGTTATGGCAACAACTTTCAAAAGCAAGTATTTTCTGAGAGATGTGCTCCACACAGCCAGCGTGAGAGAGGGAAACATGAAAACAGAGACTGGGAGGCGAGCTACACAGAGGCATCAGATGCTGTGAGCGCCCACTCTGGGTCTAAGGCAGGAGGAAGGTGTCCCCTCCCGTCTTCTCTACCCTGGCCCAGCTTCCCAGACCTGCAGGGAGGCCAGGCCCCCACCCTGGGAGTGGCCCCAGGAGGAGAGCGAGGGTCCCAGATGGGGGAGGGTGTCCAACCACCTGAGCCTGGGGCCTCTCTTGCCAGTTCCTCTCTATGGTACCCCTCTCCTGGCTGGCCTCCTGCCTCACCCTCTGCTCCTCCCAGCCTCTGGCTTCCCTGTCCAAGAGCACAAGAGGCTGTTCCTTATTCCCATTCATCCCGGAGCCAGCCTTCTCTCTGGCATTCAGGCTGCCTACTCAGTCCAGTTGCTCACCAGCCTGAAGACTCTGCCAAGTGAGTCTGGCACTTTGAGCTGGCGTCTGCCATCTCCTTGAATTTGAAAAGCAGCTCCAAGTGCCGGCAACAGGGCCTGGCAAATAGGAGCTGCTCAGTATTCACCCAGTGAATGGGGATTCTTCTTCCATGGCCATCGATCAGCCCTGTGCTGCAGATGAGGACATCGAGGCTCAGAGCTGTTACATGGGCCGTCCTGGCTCCTCAGCCAGTGGACAGTGGAGCCCAGCCTCCCTGCCTCTTAGTTTCTGTCATGTTGGCCTAGTACACCCTCTCTTGCCTTGGAAGGCCTAGCCCCAAAACAAAGGCCACCTTAACCTGGAAGCCAGGAAAATTCCTCTTCTAACTGAATGAGACTCTTGGGTGTGCCAGGTCCAGAATGGGGCCTCTCTGCCTCAGGTAGTCTGGGCTGGACTGACAGGCTTGCATCTGGGGACTCCCGGGAATTAGGCTGTCTCTAGTGATGTGTCTTACCTGGTTCTCCATCCTCCTGCCCCACAATGCCCGGTACTGGTAGACTTTGGAACTCAGATAGCCCTGGAAGGTCTTGGTGGGTCAGGAACCGGTTTCCAGGGTCCTCAGGCCACTCGTACTTTCTTGGGAGCAGGAATCTTAGTTGGGTCAGCAGGACCCACGGTTGGCAGCAACTGTAAGAAGAGGTGAGGAGCATGTGGTATGTGGCTGGGGGTGTGTGTACATGTGCTCGGCTGTAGTGTGGGGTTCGCTGTACAGAGTGGCTTGGGGCCACCTCTGTGTCTTTGTGTGTTGGGAGAGGGGGACTGGGTGCTCACAGCTCGAAGGCCTGCTCGCTTAAGGAGTGTGTGTCTAAGTGTGTGTGCCTTGGGCAGACTTGTTCTGGGCACATGAGTCATGTGCATGTGTGAGGGTGCATGTCAGTGAGTGTGTGCACATAGCCGCAGTATAGTGTGTGTGTGTGTGTGTGAGAGAGAGAGAGAGAGAGAGAGAGAGAGAGAGAACACAAAGGCATGTGCTACCTGCCCCAGAGAGCCTTGTGAAAGTGTGCGTTAGGGCTGTGCCTTGGTATGTGGGGCAGGTGCTTGGGGAGAGCCATGGATCATTGGCCAGCTCCAAGGGGCCCATTGAAGGAGGTGGGCCATAGTTTCACTTCAGGGCCACCCACACAAGAGCTCCTGCAGCCATGCTGGCTAACCGTGAGTCACCATAGAATAATTAATATCAGGCACAAGTATTATACAGCTCCATTCCCACTTTCATTAGGGGAACCTTTAAACAAAACCAGAAATCTTTGCTGTGCCAATTAGTTGATTGACTATCATTGGTTTCTGGGTTAGGGAAACTTGATCTGCAGTGAATGAATTTGTCAGAGAAAGGGAGCTGGGAGATGGAAAAAGAAATTCGATGAAGCGTCATGCTGCTGAGTGACAGGCTGCATTTGATAGGACTTTTAGCTTAATTGCTTGTATTTCATTAAGAGATTTATTTATCAAGAGCATTCTTCATTTTAAAATCTCAGGCGGCATCTGCAGGCTCAGGCTGTTTTTCTTCATCCATGGAGGACCCTGAGGTGCGGACCTGAAGGATTACCTGGGACCTCAGTGACAGTCTTGTCTGGGCCAAGACTCTCCTTTGTCCTTGCTCTGTGACCCCTCATTCTTCCTGTCACACAGTTATAGCCAAAGTTGGGTGTTACAAAAATCTATATTTCTTTTTATATCTTTTCAGAGGGGTAAGAGTCCCAAAGAAAGTCACACCCAGCTGGCCCGGCCACCTTCCTTCGCTCTTTGTTACCTTCTGCCCTCCCCACAGAAACGAATTTAATTGCATGCACATTTGTTGGAAGTGTACATAAAGTCAGTGCTAGAAACCAAATTAATATCACTCTGCATTGACAAAAATGGCTTTCAAAATAAGCATCTTTGGGAATAGAATCATCCCTACAAGATTTAATTTAATTAGAGAAATGATTACTACCAGGCTTTTCCAAGAATGTCAAGGAAGCTAAACAAATGGATGCATTCTAAATCCACTGGGCCTGGGGAGGCCTCAGGTGAATAGAAACTAGACGGTGGAACTTATCTAAGTGATTCAGTTTCTGTCTTTCTTTCTTTCTTTCTTTTTTCTTTCTTTCTTTCTTTCTTTCTTTTTCTTTCTCCTTTCCTTTCATTCTTTATTCTTTCCTCTTTTTTTCTACTGGGGATTTAACTCACGGCTGTCACACTGAGCTGAGCTATATTTCCAGCTCATTTTTAATTTTTTAAGTCAGGGTCTTGCTAATTTGTTAAACTGCTAATTTGCCCAGGCTGGGCTCAAACTTGTGATCCTCCTACCTCAGCCTCTCAGAGTGCGGGAATTGCAGGTCTGTGCCACCATCTCTCAAGTGACTCATTTCAGAAGCCCCCTCCATGCTTCTGGTGAGGAGAATTGTCGAATTCATGACATATTATAGCTATGCAGGGAGATTACCTTGTTTTGTAGATAAGTAAATCGAGGCCCAAGAGGACAAGAGATTTTTCCCATGGCACAGCCAACTACAGGCAGAGGTGGGGCTAGCATCTGTTCATCCTGCTGCTTATCCAAGAACCTGACTCTGTATCTGACTCTGTAGAGGGCCTTTAGAGATTCTGGCTTGGACTCTGCAGGGGCAGTTTGGTGGAAAGCTTTGTCTTTTCCTTTGGTCTGTAAGGCCAATAGAGCAGAGCAGTTGGGACTCCTAGCACCACCTGGGATTAAGCCTTGGTTTTACTGTTTACCATGTGACCTTGGGCCACTGCCTCAAACACAGTACTGAGTTGGGAGTAGTGCAAGGACCTGTGTCTCTGAGTTGCTGGCCAGATTCCAGTATGACTGAGTAAAGCCCTTAGGCTAGTCTTAGCATAGACAGTCAGTACTCTCTGGATGTCACCAGTGATTGTTCTTGTGCTTCCAAATAAGATTTTGAAAGAAAAACCCTGATGGTAATCATTACAAGTAATTGAAGATCGTTTCCCTGCACCAGGAAGCCCCTTCCCTGGGGATGGAGGGAGACAGAGGGTAAACAGGGGAAGAGGAAGTAAGAAACAATTAAGATATAATATATGCACAAATTCCCCAAGCTGAATGTAACTATTCTGTAAAACAAACACATATTAATAAAGATAGGGGGAAAAAAAAGCCCCTCCCAGCCTGGTCCTTAAGAGGACCTAATTATTCCAGGAAGCAGTCAGAGTCCATCCTTACTCACCGTCAATGTGGGAGAACCCAGGGCCCCACCTCTGCAGGCTGCGCCTCCCTGCCGCTGTCTGGACCTGAGCACTTTGATTTTCCTCCCTGGGGCAAACATTTGTGCTGTGCCTCCTCTGTCCCGTCCCTCCGCCCATCCCTGGACTCCTGAGCTGCCTTCTGCAGATTCCCAGGGCTGGGTTACCCTTGGCTTCTCACACTACATGCGGTCCTGTTACATCCGAGATTTGAAATCAGCCGTGGTGGGAATGTTTACACCATGGAAATTGGAGGACACTACAGGGACTGGCTTTTTTGGTTGGTTGGTTGCTTGTGGTTAGCTATTTCCCACACACTGTTACATCCATCCACCCCTCTCTCATGCAGCCATCTCCTTGTATGTCTGGACATCCAGCCACCAGACCATCACCCACAGAGCTGTCCTTTTATGCAATTTTTATTAATCGCTTCTTGAATGTGCAGGGCCCTGTACAAGATCCACTGAGAGGGCAGGATTGGCCAGAGCCTGCTCTCTGCCCTTGAGGAATTGGCAGCTTAGTGGAACAGACACCTTACATCTGTCTCGTACTCAAAGGCTGTCCTGGGCATCGTCTCATTTGATGATCATGGTCAGTATTGTTATCTCAGGGTAACGATTGAGGAGATTAAGGCTCAGAGAGGTTAAATGAATTGCCTGAGGTCACACAGCCAGCTGTACATTCATTTGTTTGCCGATATGACAAGGCATGAGATTCAGCTTACCAAGGTGTTTAAACCCAGCCTGAATGTCAAGGTGAAAAGAGATTTTCAAATCTGTCCTTCAGAAGTAAGCCTTCTTTGAGAGAGAGAGAGAGAAAAAAAAAGAACGAGAAGAATAGGGAAAGTTATTTTTCCATCTTGCTTAGATGGGGACAGTTTTGAATTTATTTTTTCAGATTGAACAATCGTTCCTCAAATGGATAGTGATAGGTGATCTTAAAAATAATCTTTAAAAACGTCGCCGAGTTGGGCATTTCCTCTGGGTGACATAACTCAGTGTGACAGAATGCATTTAAATTCACAGAAAAGAAATGGCCAGGCGTGCGGTGTTTGTGGGGGTTGCAGCTCCTTAACTCTCTACCAGCTTCGCCCTTCTTCCACTGCCCGTGGGGGTGGGTGCCTTCTTTCTCATGGCTGCCTGCCACCTGTCTCCTCAGGCTCCAGACCTTGAAAGCAGTAGTTTGTTTGTTCTCTGTCCCTCTCAGCGTTGGGGATCAAACCAAGGCCTCCTGGGTGCTAGGCAAGGGCTCTACCCCTGAGCCACACCCCAGGCAGCTCCTTTGGAGCTGCTGAAGAGGCTCAGAGGAGAGGGTGTGGGTTTTCTGGTAGGCCAAATTAAGAAGTGCTGGGGTCTCCTGGACAAAGAGGCTGTCTCTCTAGCTTCCTGTGTGTGCTGCTGCCTTTCTGTAACCCCCTCCTCCTTGGCAACCATGGCAGCCAGGAGTGCTTGGGAAGGGTGCGGCAAGGCCAGGTGGGGGTCCACGGATGAGGGCCTGCTGTTAACTCAGTGCCCAGTGCCCATGAGACCTGTACCACGTTGCTCATGGCTTGCTGGGCAGCTCCTGAGAAAAGGCAGAGTGCCACCACTGTGCCAAGGTTGTAGAGGAGAGGAGAGCTCTCAGTCCCAGTGTCCCTTTGGGTAATACAGTGGCTGTCCTTCCCGAGGTGTGTGCTGTTACTTGCACACTGCTCTCTTTCCCTGAAGCCCACCTACCATTGTGGCTTTGGAGAAGTGGGGGTGGACCCCACTTGAGGAAAGAAAGGGATCCATTTGGTGGAGGATGCCTGTGCTCAGGTCTCCTGGGAGGGGTTCTAGTGACAAGGGCTCTTAGGAGACAGGGAGCCCAGGCAGGATGGGGAACCCGAACCTAGAGACCAGCCTCAGCCTGACCTGCAGAGAGGGCTTAAATCTGAAAGGTGCCATGGATCCGTCCGACTGGAGGCCAGAGTCTGGCATTTGTTCTCCTGTATCAGGCAGGCACTAGCTATCGGTAGTGCTGGTAGAAGTGACATGGGAGGAAAGTAGCCTCAAGGCAGCATGAATCTGCCAGAGGCATGTCTCCACGGAAGAGGACAGTATTAACCTTTAGCCACTGATGCTCAAGGATTCAGGGGCTGGGGACACTGGTCTTGTAAATGGATCTAGGCTGGGAAGTAATGGTATTTGCTGAAGGGAGATCCCTGGCCAAATAGGAAGAAGGTTTGGAACTGCCCTCTTCCTGCCTGGTAAATTATGGGATGGGGAGGTGGGGGGGGGGGGGGGGGGGGGGGGGGGGGGGGGGGGGGGGGGAGGAAGGGAACAGAGGGAGGGAAGCAAGCAGGTCCAGCCTGCCCTCCTTGGCCCAGAAAAGGGTGATATGGGAGCCAAGTTGGAGATCTCCTGTTGACTTCTTGGTTGGGATTCCAGCAGGAGGTGTCTGTGTAGGGTGGGGAGGGCAGAAAGGTGGCAGAGAGAAGCCCTAGCTAAGTGGGTTCAAGCTGATAGCCTGTCCTTGGCAGTTGTGGGGACCGGGAGGGGACGTAAAGCAGAGGTTCTGGCTAGACGTAGATGGGCCATATGGGGAAGCAATGGTACTGCTAAGTGTGCAGGACAGAGATTCAAGGAGCATGTGTCCTGGTCTGCTGAGCGGATGAGCCAGGGTCAGGCCTCATGGTGGAGACGGCTAGTGACTAGCTATCGTTCCACAGTGGGGAGTTTTTGCTAGGAGGTAGCTGTCTAGGGAGGGACTACATTTCCTAGTAACCTTGCATCTCTGGCTGTAAGAGTTGTGAACAAGATAAATGCTAAATGTTTAAATTAAAAAGAAAATTTGAGACAGGGTCTTCCTCTGTAGTCCAGGCTGGTCCTGAACTCATCATGTAGCCCAGGCTGGCTTTGAACTCAGGCAGTCCTCCTGCCTCCTGAGTGCTTTGATTGTAGGCATGCACCACTCAAACCCGGCTTATGGGTGCTGCAGAATTAAACCCAGTGCCTTTAGCAGGCTGGTAAGCACACTAACCACTGAGATACACCCCCAGCCCAAGAGACTTCTTAAACTGCTTCAGAGTGTGGCCAGAATGGCGGGACAGTGTGTTTGAAGGAAGGTGCTGTGGTTTGGATCTGGAATGTCCCCCAAAGCGTCGTGTTTTTGGGTGTTGTGGGATACCTATGGAACCATGTACTGTTAGGATGTGCGGCCTGGTTGGCAGGGAGGAACACCGGGACTTGGCCAGGAAGGGGCCGGTCGCTGGGACATGACCCGGGAAGGCATAGGCCCGCTCTGCCCTTCCTTGCTCGCTTGGCTTCCTGTCAGCCATGCTGTGAACAGCTTTTCCCCCTGTGGCGGGCGCCTCTCTCACATGCTTCCGCTATTGCCAGCTATTGGAATGGACTGAGATCTCCTGTGAGCTCAGGTAAATCTTTCCTCTCTTAAGTTGTTGATGTCAAGTATTTTGTTCCAGGATTGAAAAAGTAACTTAAGACTAAAAGGGTAGTGTTTGGAGGGGGATTCATGGCCATGTGGCTTTTACTGTAATAAATTTTAAAAATTTAAACATTCACTGTATATTTCCGACACACCTCGTCAGCAACAAAATGCGGGGAACAGTGGCTTCTAAGAGATGGGTGGAGCCTCTCATTCTTTATTCTCTCAGTGGCTGAAAAAAGACTGCAGTGTGAGAAACTGGCAGGACCCATGGGGGACAGAGCCTGGGTCCTGGAATCACCACAAAGCGGAGAGCGGTCCACGTAGTGGGAGCTGCCATGTTGTACTGTTGCGTCAGCTATCGGGGAAACGTCTGTTGTGTTAGGCCACGGGAGTGTGGTGGATTTTTGTTACAGAAGCTGGTGGTATCCTGAGTGTTTCAGGTCTGGCAGGCATTTCTAGCAGACCAGTCCGTGCACACCCAGGACAAGCACAGGGCCAGCTCTTCACTCACAGCAGCCTCCTTCCACACCTGTAGGGAGAGATCACAGAAAGTCCTCTTTCAGTAGCAAGGAGGCAAGAAGAGATCTGAGATGGCCTCTTAGTAGAGCCAGGTGAGAGATTAGTAACTGTGGCTCCGGGTGAGGCCCCTGGGCCAGCAGCACCAACAGGAGCCTCACGGGAAGCTGGTCCAAAATACAGTCTCAGGACCCAGCTGACTCAGAACTTGCATTGTTTCCCCCCCAAAAGTCTTTTTGTTAGTATGTGTTTGTGATACACAAAATTACATTCAACTTGGGGAGTTGGTGCACACACCTATCATCGCATCTCAGGCATTTTCACTTCCCTGTCCTCCACCAGCCTTGCCTTTTCCCCAGATCCTCTTCCCATTACCACAAGAACTATGTCCCTTTTCCTAACATCTCTCTTTTATTTTTTTTTTTGTTATTTATATTGGGTTTCTTCTATAAGAGGAGCCATGTGATATGTAACCTCTGTGTGTGATTTATCTCACTTAGCATAATGGACTCAAGGTGCATCCATTTTCCTACAAATGACACAGATTTGTCTGTTGATGGACACAGAGGCTGTTTCCAAGAGTTAGCTATTATGAGTTGTGCCGCTATAAACATGGATATGCATGTATCACAGTAATATGATGTCTTTTAACTGTTTTAGAAAGATACCTAGAAGATGTATAGCTAGGTCATATGCAATGTCTACTTTCAGTTCTTTGAAGAATATCCATACTGATTTCCATAATGGTTGTCCCAATTTACAGTCCCACCAACAATGTAGAAGGATTCCTTTCCCCCCACATTCTCATCTGCGTTTTGTTTCGTTAGTTCTTAATAACAGCCATTCTTGCTGGAGGAGGATGGAATATCAGTGCTGTTTTGATTTGTATTTCTTTAACAGCTAAAGATATTGAACAGTTTTTTGTGTAAAAAATTTCAGTTTTTTTTATTGGCTGTACTTATTTTTCTGAAAATATTTATTCATTTCAATTGCTTATTTTTCTATTTAGTCCTTTTTTTTTTTTTTTTTTTTTTTTTTTTTTTTTTTTTTTTTTTTTTTTTTTTTTTTTTTTTTTTTTTTTTTTTTTTAGTTTAGACAAGAATCTGCCTTTTAACAAGAGCCCCAGGTGGTGTGGACACGCTTAAGATGTGGTCACTTGTTCCTGAGAAAAAGATGTTATATCCCTCTTGGCTAGACAAATAGCTGAGGAGCAGTGCAGCAGCTCCTTCGTTCACTCCTTCATTCATTTTCCTGTCCATTTCGTTTGCCCTTTCACCCCACCACAGCACCGAGCACTGGCTCCCCAGACCCTGCCCTGGGGAGCCAGGGGAGCCAGGCAGATCTGGCCTCTGCCGTTGCGTACCTTGCTGTCTACTGGGGGAACACAACATGGGAATGACGTATTAGATTTTCTATAAACACTACAAAGAAAACGTGTGAGTGACAATAAATGCACCACACAGGCAACCTGACATGGTCTGGGCCTCAGAGAAACCTTCCCTGAGGACGCAGTGTTAAAAGTGGAACAGGAAGAAGTCAGCCAAGTGGAGCACAAGGAAGGCTCGTGTGTCTCAAGTGCAAAGGTCCTGAGGCGAGAGGGAGTCCAGAGAGTCTGAGGACTTTAAAAACCTCTGGACTGGAGGGAAAGGTGACAGGGCCAGAGAGGTGGGATGGACAGAGTGAGAGGTTGGGCTGAGGAATGCAGGGCTCCTGTAGGCCCTGATAAAGATGTTGGATGCTATCTCCTACGACTAGGAGGGAGCCTGTGAAGAGGATGTTTGGTGTCTGGCGAGAGTGCAGACCTGCCACTGCTAGCCATGAGATGTGGGAAGGTTACCCCTCAGCACCCCAATTTTCTCCTCTGTAAAAGGAGAATCACTGGGGCCTGTCTCAAAGGAGGGGTTTCGGAGTAGAAGAGGTGATCAGTGTAAGACTTAGAACAGCAAAGGGCGCATAAGATTTTGTAATTATTGTTGAACAGTTTTAATTGGGAGAATAATGTAATAAGATTTGTGTTTCAAGAAATCGGTCTGTACTGCAGAAGGGAAGGTAAAGCAGAGTCACGCCGGAAGAGGCAGCCACCTGCAGGGAGAGGGCAGCAGCTCAGAGCAGAGGGCAGGCAGGGCGAGGGAAGAGGGTGGATGGGGAGGGTGGGCGGCCTGCCGGATGTATGCGTTGCGCTGTGGGCTTTGGGGGTGCATCTTGGTGGATGGAATGCCTGGCTTTCCCTGGAAGGCAGTGAGTTAAATTTTGAACTTATGGAACGTGAGATGCCTGGGAGACCCAACAGGGAGATGAGTATGGCGGCTGCAGACAAGTGTTGAAGCCACTGATAGAAAGAGTGCGGTGAAAGCCACGAGAAGAGCTGAGGCCACCAGACAGAGCATGAGGGGTTTGAGGAGTCTGGAGCCACACGGCCCTGGGCCTGAGCCTCCACTGTGGCCAGCTGCACTCAGGGGTGGGTGCCTGATCTGAAAAGTGAAGGTAGTTATTCCACCACGAAAGGACCATTGGGAGACGCAAATGAGACAGTGTGTGTAAAGCACCTGGCACACCTCGGGGCCTGGTCACCCCATGTCTTCTTTAGTTGCCCTTCCTTGCTCACCACACAAGTGTTTTCTACCACCTGGACTCTGTAGTCCCTCTGTCCAGAGATACCACTGACATGTGAGCCTTTGTCTAGGTGCTTGGCCCAAAGCAAGCCAAGTGCAGGACCATGCTGTCCTGGGTCAGGCTCCACACACAGGAGGCCAACTGTCTTGTCACAGGAATGCTACTCTCTAAGTCCTTTGCGCCTTGGTTTGGGTCTTAACCCTTCCTCCAGCTTGCTGGGGACTTGAGGTGGGTCGGTGCTACTGCCAGGGCCTCGGCATTTCCTCTGGGAAGTGAAGAGTGAGGTGTGCCAGCTCCGTGTCAGTGTGCTAGGGCTGCCGTGACAAGGTGCCACCTGCCAGATGGCTGCAAACAACCGCAGTGTCTCCACTCACAGCTCTGATGTTCAGACATCAAGTTAGGTGGCACAGGCATGTTCTCTGGGACTCTGGGCGGAGTCCTCCTGTGCCTCTTCTTAGCTTTAGGAGGAGTCAGCAACCTTCCATGTTCCTTGGCTTGCAGCTGTGACTCCCACCCCTGCCTCTGTTGTCACGTGGTTTTACCTCTAGTGTCTGTGTGTCACTTCTAATAGGAATACACGTTGTGTTAAGAGCCCACTCCACTTTGGTATGACCTTGTCCTAACTGTCACATCTGCCATAGCCCTGTTTCAAATGAGGGCAGATTTTCACTTCCTGGGATTGAAACGCCTGTTTTAAGGACACAATTCAGCTCACAACATACTCCTAATAGTTTTTTCCTTTCAATTTATAGAATTGGGGGAGGGCAGAAATCTCCCTAGAGAAGAGAGCTGGGGGATGTTGATTATATTGTTGTTAGAAAACAGTTTTCTGACTTGGACAAAGGTGAGTTTCCTCGGATAAGTTGACCCAGGAGGCAGGGCATTGGGGTGGGTGGAAGCCACCTTTCTTGCTAGGAGAAAACACACAAACCTGCAGCTCCGGGAGAGAGCAGCTCTTGCTGAATTGGGCAGCAGTGAAAGCCTTTTCTTCCCTCTGTGCTCTTTGAGGCAACATCTCTCTGGGGTGGGGCTATTATATCCAGTGAGGACTTAATTCTCTTTTTCTTGCTCCAGTTAAGCTGGAACTATGGAAATTGCTTGACTTGTCCTGAGAGGAGCGTCAGTACACCTGTCCCCTGCCCTCGTGTTAAGCTGGCTCTCAGGTGAGAGGCCGTGGCCTCTGCATCCTGTGGACCATTCCACTGGTCCATGCTGTTGAGGAAGTTGTGCCCATGAACCTTAAAATATTAATATTACAGTCCCCTTGTCCAACAGGTCTTTTGGGCCTTCAAAACTCATAGGCTAATAATATACCTTAAGATTTATCCAAATAAGTTGAAAAATTATGTTCACATACACACACATACACAAAACTATTCATGAGAGGTACTGGAGGAATGGCGCAGCAGATAAAGCACTTGCCTTGCAAGCGTAAATCTGGGCATGGTGGTGCACACCTGTAATCCCAGCACTCAGGAGGCTGAGACAGGAGGATTGCCATGAGTCCAAGGCCAGCCTGGGCTCTACAGTGAGTTCAGAACCAGCTTGGGCTACAGAGCAAGACCTTGTCTCAAAAAAAAAAAAAAAACCAGCTCTGGTGAATATTTATGGCATCTTTATTATTTTTGTGGTCATGGGCATTGAACGCAGGGAGTACTAAGCTACATCTCCAAACCCAAATGCCCCCACCCTTTTTTGCAGCAGTAATGGTGGAGCCCAGGACCTTCACACTAAGCTATCTCCCCAGCTGTTTTTGAGACAGGGTCTTGCTAAGTTGCCCAGGATGAAGCTGAGCTTGCCATCCTCCTGCTTCAGCCTTCCCAGAGTGCTGGGAATACAGGCACATGTCACAGGGCTTGACTTATATTTTCATTCTAGGAGACAGTCTAAGTTGCCCAGGCTAGCCTCAGACAGGTGACTCTCTTGTCTCAGCCTCCCAAGGGGCTGGGATTACAGAGATGTACTCTGCTGATGTCAGACACTGCTCAGGACTTCAATCCCATGAGCACATTCGGTCCTCACAAGTCCTGCCAGTGCCTGGCGTGACCTCACGGTAAGAATATGCTGAAAGACTTTCCAAATGCCAGCACTCCCTGCACATGGGCTCATGGCAAGAGCCATGGTTGCTGAGTCTCGTGAGCAGCTCGCCCCCAGGATGCTCTGCTAAGCAGTATCCACAGCATCTCCTGTCCTCCTACCAGGTGGGACCTGCTGTCATGGTCACCTTGGATGTGTCTGAACTGAGGTTCTGGGGTAGGCAGGTGACTACAGGGCCCATATCTTAACTTCAAGTGACAGTGCTCACTGGCCTCTGGAGGATCTTTCTTCACTGCTACCCACCTCTGGCTGGCACACATGAGGGGACAAGAAGGGGAGCTGCGAGTCACTCTGCGACCGCTGCAGCCCGCAGCACTCACATGGCCGGTCCGCAGTGTCTCTCGGCACGGGCCTGGCTGGCCCTCATGAGCCAGGCACCTGCTTGGGAGAACAACAGTAGCAGTGGTGGTTGACGGGCCCGAGCTGCCCCACTGAAGCAGAATCTGACGCGAGAAGGTGGTCCTCAGCTCCATGCTGGGGCCACGGCTGCTCTCCCATCCCATCTTTACTGGCTTTGTTGAAAGGGAAGAATGAGCTATAAAAAGACTCCCTGCTCGAGATGTGTCATTAGGCTGGCTGCTTCTGCTGGGTTTTGTTTGCTTTTCTTTCTTTTTCGGGCGGGGGGTGGGGGGTGGTGGTACAGAGTCTCTCTCTATAGTCCAGGCTAGTCCTGAATTCACTATGTAGCCCAGGCTGGCCTAGAACTCACAGCAGTCCTCTTGCCTCAGCCCCTGCACTGCTGGGATGTATCATGGGTGTTCTATCCTACACTCAGCTATTAGGTGGTGCTGGGAGATCAAACCTGGGACCTCGCACCTCTTAAACAGGCTCTCTCATCACAGAGCTATGCCCTAGTCCCATCTCCTGGATTTTTAACAGCAGCTATTGTAGCAACTGGGGACTGACCCAGAGCACTTAGTGAGTCCCCCTACTCCCCTCTCCCCAGTACCCATGTGGCCCTGGAAATCTCTGGGCAACACCCTTCACACACTCTGACATGAGAATACCAAGACCCACTGACTCATGTGATTTTGTGTGTGTCTCTGTGTGATACTGAGAATTAAACCTAGGTCCTTTATGCTGAACAACATCTCCATCCTATTATTTTATTTATTTATTTTTAAATTTGAGACAGGGACTCACTAAGTTGCTAAGTTGCCCAGTCTTTGCTCAAACTTAAAATCCTCCTGCTTCAGTCTCACAGAATGCTGGGATTACAAACCTATGCCACCAGGTTGGCTGCAATTTAGAATTTTTTATTTTATTTTTAAATTTTAAGATGGCATTCCACTGTGTTGCTAAATTGCTAAAGCTGGGCTCAGATTTGCAGTCCTCCTGCCTCAGCCTTCCAAGGTGCTAGGATTACAGGCCTGTGCCACCAGACCCAGCTGTGTGATAGGTTTTTTTCTTTTTCTTTTCTCTCTCTCTCTCTCTCTCTCTCTCTCTCTCTCTCTCTCTCTCTCTTTCTTTCTCTCTCTCTTTTGAGACAGGGTCTTACTCTGTAGCCCAGGCTGTTCCTGAACTCACTTTGGCACCCAGGCTGGCCTTGGACTTGGCACAACCCATCTGCCTCAGCCTCCCTAGTGCTGGGATTCCAGGCATACACCACCGTGCCCAGCTCTCTGTGGTGCTGGGGAATAGAACTCAGGGCCTTGTGCTTGCAAGGCAGCCGCTTTAACTGCTGTGCCATTCCTCCGGCCCCATTGATAGGATTTTTCATGAGGCAGAGAATGGCCACTTAGGCCCCTCAGGAATTACAGTTGCATTGGGTAAGGCTGTTGTTACATCGGAGGAATTTCACTTACTTAGGAAACGTGTTTGGGTGGTAGGAACCAAACATCCGCAGAGGGACATCATGCAGGGACAGGCTCAGCCTCAGTGCTATGTGGACTCTGACTCAGCACGGCTGGCTCCGCAATCCTACGTACTGAGCTCTGATATGAGCACCTAGGGCTTGGGCTGTGGCAGGGCTGGCCTCTGCTCACAAAGTGACCTTGGGGAGTCTTTTGATCTTTCCATACCTGGGTTTCCTTATCTGTGGGGACAATGAAAACAACTGCCAGAGCCTCTGGCTGGTGCAGCAACTGTTGGAGAGTTGATTCCCACCCAGAGCAGGTCATTACAATTTTAAGAGCTAGAGAGAATCAGGAAGGGTTGGATCAAGGGGACATCTGAGAGAAATGTGCTGTTGACTGTGTTTCTGTGGGGAATTTGCCAAGTCCAGCTAGCTCCTGTGGAGTGAAAATTTTGGATTAGAATCTTAGTGGCTCCACACGTCCTCAGTATTTTCTCCTGGAGTGCAAAATTTTAAGGCTTTGTACTCTAATGGAAAGATTTATAAAATGATAGAATACAAATTATTCACAGAATAATACTCAAATTAGCTTGTATTAGAAGTAAAATGGGAACAAATCTGATATAATTCATGCTATGATGCGCAATTTTTTAAAAAATGTATCTTTATACCAGTAAATATTAATAGTCTTTTCAAGGAAAATTTAGAAGACTGTCAAGAGCTCTAGTACTGGTCTTTTGACACAGGCCACTTTGAATAGCATATACCCATGAAAATATTTAAAAGGAAAAAAATACTACTTGTACAAGTTAAAATTTTAAAAGCCTTTCAGTTGAGAAATGGATAAGTCTTAGTGTGTTGCTATTGCTATTTAGACTGTTATGTAGCCATTAAATAATATTGATGTATGTGAAACCATATGTAAAAATGTTTAAATGAGAGTAAAAAATGTTAATTAGCATATAAATTGTATTTACTGACTATAATTATGTAAAAATTTGAGTCTCTACATTGAAATGAATCAGAAGAGAGTTGCAATTTCACATTAAGGGATTTTTTTTTTTTGAGACAGGGTCTCACTTCATAGCCCAGGATAGCCTTAAGCTTGGCAATCCTCCTGCTTCAGCCTACTGAGTACTGGGATTACAGGCATACACCAACCACCATGCTCAGCTTTATGTGGTATTGTGGAATTGAACCCAGGACCTTGCACTTGTTAGGTAAGTGCTTTAACCGCTGTGCCATTCCTCCAGCCCAAGGGGTTCTATTTTTTCTGTAAAATATTGCTACATATGTATAAAAATAGAAGCTTAACTGGCAAAGTTGTTTACTAAGAAAAATAATCTCCGTGGCTACAGACGATCCGAGGCACCAGGGAAATGTGGTACCTGTCAGCAGTCCAGGCCAGCTGAACTAGACCTGAGTCCTTTGACACTGCCGCTCTGCAACACTGGGTGTTAGTGCTGGGAGAGAAGGCAGAACTTAGGAGATCTTCTAGGCCCTGCCTTGGGCTGTGTTTTCTCTCTGAGAAGGGAGCCAGGGCAGAATTTTGAGAAGTGACTTCAAGCCTCTGGTTTCAGAGGATCCCTCTAAGCTGGACCTGGCGTCATAGGCCTGTAATCTCAGCACTGCGAAAATGAGTCAAAAAGACTGCAAGTTCAAGCCCTGCCTGGACAAGTTAGTGACTTAGCAAGACTTTATCTCAAAATTTAAAAAAAAAAAAAAATAGGAGTGATGTACCATAGTAAGAAGAACCTGGATTCCATTCCCAGTTTCTCCTCTTAAAAAAAATCTCTGACTGGCACATGGGGGAAGATGAAGCAAGGAGCCAAGGTGGAGGCAGGATGCCCAGGAAAGAGGCAGTGGCAGTGGGCAGGTTCAGCCTTCTGTGGCCTGGATCTCAGTGGTGGCGGTGGGGGTAGTGACAGAGGGTTGGATTATAACTCAGTGCCCAGGATTTGGTGGTGTCAGTACAAGAAAGAGGTCAGGGTGCTTCCAAGGCTGTTGGACTGGGCAACCGGAGGGCAGAGGGCAGTTTCTTCCTGTGATGGAGGTGACTATAGGAGGAAGAGGCCCAGGGTGCTGGGCCAGGAGGAGATGGGAGGTTGGCATAGATACCATGTGGCGGGCTGCCCATTAGGCATCCAGAGGAGATGCTGAGTGGGGGAACCTGGAGCTTTGGGCTAGAGGGTGGGAGAGAGCTGGGGACCCAACAGTGGAGTCAGGAAGGACTTGTGAGCCGGAGAAATAAACACGAAGCTCTTAGTGTAGGTGTAACTAACTAAAGCTTTTGAAGCTAATTGTTAAATTTCTCTTCCACAAGTTCATGAACTAACAGTCTCCAGGGGATGTGAAAGTTCCTAAACGCTGCATATTAACTTAAAAAAAATCCATGTCCACTCGATAGGTGAAAGATAATCTCTTGATATTTTAATTTGCATGGCTTGCATTTCCAGTGTGACTAGCTTCTTTAAAAAAATTTTTATTGACAGATAATGATCACACACCTTTATGCGGTACAGTGTGTGATCTGAAATGTTGCTTTTTAAAATTTTTATTTGTGTGTTGATCTACTCAGGATACGTGGGTTTGCCATTATCCCAAACTGTTATTTGTTATGAGGAGAACATTTAAATCCTTCTGATTTATATGACACAATGTTATTGACTGTACTCACCCTTCTGTATAATAGAAACCCCCCCCCCCCCCCCCCGAGCTGATTCCCCCTGCCTGGGTGTAAACTTGTCCTCAACAACGAACTTTTTGTCTTTTGGCCAATTCTGTTTCAACTCCTGTGAATTGAAGGTCATGTCCTTGTTCACTGGAAACAGTGACAGCGGGGTATTATCTTCTTCATGTTGATGGAAGAATAATTTAGATTTTATTAGGCACATGGTTTCTTTTTTCTTTCTTTTCATTTTTTTATTTTCTATAGATGTGTCGAACCCTGCCCAGCCTAGGTGGTAAAGGAGAATCAAACCTGGGGCCCCACACTCACCACTCTAACTGCTGAGCTACGCCTCCTGCCCTGCAAATGTCTTTTTTGAACTTAATTTTGTCTGTGGTGCTTCCTGACGTAGAGAAGGTTTGCAGGTTAATGTCAAGTGTATCTGTTTTTCCCATTTTGATTCTTCCCTTCGCTTTTTACTCTTCTGGCTTGAAAAGCCCTTCTTCTCTTGCCATCAGAAAACTATTAGTCTATATTTTGTCCTAGTTTTTATGGTTTAATTAAAATAATAACTCTTTGGGTCTTTTGGAATTTATTTTGATGTACAGTGTGAGGTCTCAAATTGTTTTCCTGTCTCAAATTGTTTATAAATTGTTTCTGCATCATTTATTGAACATTCCATAAAATTTCCCATTAATTTAAATGCTACTTGAATCGATACTAAATTCTTAAAAATACACTGAGGCCTGTTTCCAGGCTTTTTATTTTTTCATAATTATGTCTGTTCTACACTGTTTAGTTATTATAATTTTACAGCCCATTTCAAATCTGCTAGATAACATCTATTATTTATAGTTTTGCAAAGTTTATTATGCACTGCATTTTTTTTCCCATTCATACTTTAGACTCACATTTCGTAAGTTCCATAGAGCTGCCAGCCAAGTGTTAATTGCAGTCGAGGTAGGCTTGCCTGTGCCTGAGCAAGCCCACAGACCGGCAGCGTTGTTTTCCCATCCTTGAGCCGGGTACTCTGGAACTGTGCAGGTTTTTTTTTGTTTTTTTTTTTTCCCCTCTATGAAGCTTTTATGTTGCTTCACCTATGTCTCAGCATATTTAATGATTTTTATCCCTGGGGAAAAAGTGAATCTCTCATCTGTCAACCAGTCAGTCACCCTGTCATCTACATTTTCTACCCATCTATCCTCAATCAATCAATCAGTTGATCAATCATCTACCATGTATCTACAGCTGTTATCACAGTAGTCCCCAACTGGAAGCAGTTTTATCTCCCAGAGGACATTGACAATATCTGGGGATAATTTTAATGGCCACAACTGGATACCAGCTGCTGGTATGCAGCCGGTAGGGGCCGAGGACACTGTTAACTATCCTACAGGCCCAGGACAGCCTCTCCATAAAGGAGCTGTGCCACCCCAAATCTCAGGAGTCCAAGACTAAGAAGTCTTGTGTCTTTTCCCCATAGCTAGTGCTGCTGGCACAGCTGTGTTTTGGCTGATGACAGAGGAGTCCCCTGAGTGTCTGCTCCAAGCTTTCTCGGAGAGGCTGTGTCCTGACTTACATGGAGCCCAAGCGCCCAGAAATGTGTGGTCCTGATCTGTGGTCAGGATGGGATGGTCTCTGAGAGAGATACGGTGTTTCCCAAGGAAGCCAGTCTCTGAAGGGAGACCAGGAAAAGGCAAAGAGAAAAACATCCATGCTTCTGTTTACGTACAGGTGCAAAACTCACTTCTGGGAGAGAAACCAGGTGGTTACTGAGGGCAGTGGTGGCAAGGTGACGTGAGAGGACACTGAGGGGATTTTTTTCTAGCACAAAGAGCCTGGATATCTGGTGGAGTGTGTTCCCTCCCCCCAGGACTCTTAATTCCTTAAAATTATGAAGGCACAGCATGAAGTGGCTGTGTCTGTCCCCAGAGACAGCCACAACTTCCATGTCCATATTTTTGCATCTTCCAAGCAGCATGACAGAGAGTGTTTTCCCCCATTATTTCAGGGTGGCAAAATAAGCGTGACACAAAATACACTTAGTCATATTTAATAGATGAAAGTGGCTGTAAGTATGCTCCTATATTGTTGTTTAGCCACCATCCCCACGACTCTGTGATGCAAAACCGAACTCCAAACCCATTAGGCTCTAGCCCTCCACTTCTCCTGCCCCCAGCTCCGGGCAGCCACCTTTCTACTTTGTGTTTCTGTGATTTTCTCTATCCTAGAAACCACATATAAGTGGGATCATACAGAATTTGTCTTTTGTGTGTCTGCCTTAGTTCACTTAGCATAATGCGCTCCAGGCTCCTTTCCATCGCAGCGTGTGTCAGAAATTCCTTCCTTTTTGAAGCCAGAATCAGGCTGCATTCTGTTCCCCATTTCTCCACCGACAGTCACTTGGGTGCTTCTACCTTGTGGTCGCTGTGAATGATGCTGGTCTCTTTGAGACGTGGCTGTCAATTCCATTGCCTATATACCTGGAGGTGGAATTTGCTGGATCACATGGAAACTTTTTTTCTCATTTTTTGAGGAACAGCCGTACTGTTTCTACTTTATGTCCCTACCTACAAGGCACCGGGGCTCTGGTGTCTTTACATCCTGTCCAATGCTCCCTTCTCTCTCTGTGTCCCTCCTCTCTCTGCCATCCTGGTAGGAGTAAGATGGTACCTCAGTGTAGAACTTGTTTGCATTTCTCTGGTGATTTATAATGTGGAATATCATCCCATGAGTTTGTTGACCCTTCATGTATCTTTTCTGGAGAAATATGTGTTCAAGTCTACTGTTTATTTTTGAATCTGGTGGTTTATTTTTCTGTAGTCGAGCAACATTTTTCAAACAAGACATTTCAAGTACCATACAGTATGGATCATCCTGCATTTTTCACTTGGATATTTTTGTCTTTGTTTTAACTATTCTGTAGTGTCCTACTGTGTAGGCACACTGCCATCTCCCCAGTCTCCCATGTTGGACGCTTGGGTGGTATCCATTGTCCGCTGTGACACCCCTCCATGCATGTCCCTGCTGATTTTTGTGTGTTTTCTCTTCTTTAATCCATGGTGATATTGTATTTTAGTAACCCTCCTCAGTTCTCTAGAAAGACAGATTATCATGGGGTGAAAGCGATACTTTTATCGCTTTCTCTCCTGTAGTTATGATTCACATCTATTTCTGGTCCTTTCAAATAGCTTAGAAATTTCAAAACAGGCTGGAGGAATGGCTCAGCAGTTAAAGAGCTTGCTTAGCAAGTGCTAAGTACCTGAGTTCAGTTCCCCATCACCACATGAGCTGAGCATGGTGGCACATTCCTGTAGTCTCAGCACTAGGGAGGCTGAGGCAGGAGGATTGCCTTGAGTCCAAGGTCAGCCTGGGCTCTATAGTGAGTTCAGGACCAGCCGGGGCTACAGAGCGAGACCCTGTGTCAAAAAAAATTTTTTTCATAACAATGGCAGGCACCAGTGGGACCAGTGGCCCTTCGCATTTCATTTTTGATGTTAATGAGGTGGCCTCCTGAGTAGTGTCGTTGTTAAGAATGTTTTGAGGTTTTTGATTTAAGGTGCATGTTATTTATCATTTCCATGTATTATCTCTTTTTATTTGAATTTATTTAATTGTATCTTGTGCATTAATTTCAATATTGTTATTATTTTTCTTCCTTGAATTATGATAGTAACAAACTTCTAGTATTAAGACAGTCTTACAGCTTTTTGACGTATTAGTCTTCAAATCTACTGCAAGATAATGGTACCTGGTTTTTTGTTCATATATTTTTGCATATGTGACATATAAGATGTGGTTGGCTTTTTTGTAGGCAGTCTTTTCAGTCACATGATGACTTTTTTTCTTTCTTACTAAGCTATTATTGAGGTATAATTTGTATATAGCAAAGTGCATAAGCTTTAAGTATATGACTTGATGAAGTTTGGCAAATATGCACACCCAAGTAGCTACCATGCAAATCAAGATATGGTGCATTTTCAGGGATCCAGAAAGCTCCATGTGGCCCTGTTAACTCCATCCATAGCAGCCACATCTCTGATTTCCGTTCCCAGAGATTAGTTCTGTGCGAACTTGAACTTGAACTTCATGTAAATAAAGTCTATACTTTTTTGTCTTTTATTTCTTTTATTCAACATAGTATTTTTTAGATTCATCTAAAATATTATGCCAATATGTTTTTGTAGCTTTGTAAAATGCTAGAGTTCATCTTTTGGTAATATATATATATATATATATATATATATATATATTTTTTTTTTTTTTTGAGACAAGATCTGATTCTGTAGTATAGGCTGGTCCTCAACTCACTAGGTAGTCCAGGCTGGCCTCAAACTCATGATAATCCTTTTTGTCAGCCTTCCAGATGCTGGGATTACAGGTGTGCACCACCATGCTTGGCTTATATGGTGTTGTGATATTGACCCAGGGCCTTGTGGGCAAGTGTACTGACCACTGAGCTACTCCCCCAGACCCCTATTTTCATCTTTTAAAAAAGTACTTCAGAGAATTTTTTTGCTACACAGAAATTATTTGCTTTGTGAAAGGGTGATATGAGTCATTCATGAAACATCTGAGGCCAAAAGCCAATATGGAAGGCAATATAGCAACCTCCTTAAAATTTCCCCTCGTTAGTGGTCTACTCAGGTAGTCCAGCTATTGTTGTGGCCGTTCCAGTGTGTACTGTTTTCCCAGAAAATAACCATTTCGTTGAGATTTTGAAACTGAAAGCATATAATTGTGCATAGAGGGTTTTTAACCCATTTTCGTTTTGGCATTGTATCATTTATGATCCTTCTAATCTTGGAAGCAAGACTATTTCATGAGCCAAGTTTAAAATTTATTTAATTCTACTCTTTTCTCTGACTGGTATTATTTACCAATAATGTTTGCTCTTAAGTATATTTTCCAGGTTTTTTTCCCATTACTTTGAACTTTAATAAAAAATAGTTTGAATGAATATTTATTTTACCTATTTTCATGCATTTAAGGTTACGAATTTGCCTGTGGGTCAGCTTTGCCTTGGCCGTAAGATTTTCTACATGATTTATTTTTTTTTTTTCTTGAGCTGGAGTCTTGCCCTGCAGCCGAGCCTCATCCTGAACTCACTATTTAGCCCAGGCTAACCTTAGACTCATGGCACTTCTCCTGCCTTAGCCTCCCAAGTGCTGGGATTATGAGCATGCATCACCATACCCAGATTATATGGTGGTGGGGAATCGAACTCAGGGCCTAGTGCCTACTAGACAAGCACTTTAACCACTGTGCTATTCCTCCAACCCTTCTACATGATTTTTTATTTTTTGTTTTAAAATACTTTATTTGTAGTTTTGATTTTGCTGTTTGGTTCAACAGTTATCCAGGAAAGTACTTAAAAATATGAGGGATTGAGTTATTTGGTTTGTGTGATAGGAAAGAAGTGTTCATTATAATTTTCCATTGCCTTGAAGGGAGGACACTTCAAGTTTCTATGAGTCACAGTGGTGAAAGGCTCTTAAAACAAGCAGAAGAGCGAAATGCTTGGGCCCAGATGGGATATGAATAGAAAGGGAGCTGTTTGAAAATTAATTTAGGAAAAATAGACTGGAATGAGTAGGATTTAATTTCTCTGTTTGCACTGACTTGAATCAGTAGACAGTGAGCAGTCAGGGTGTTTGGTGAATGGCATGATTTAAATATATCATTGTTAAGATTCTTCCTCACCCAGTGCCAGTAGCCAGGCAGGGGTGGAAAGATTCTCTTCTGGAGAGATGGAAGAAAGTAAGAAGATAGACTTTATAGAGAGGGACATGAGACATGGAGTGACTCTGGAGTTGGGAAAAGGATGTGATATGTAAATAATAAAAAAAGAGATACATCTATTTTTTTAAATTGTCCTTTGAAGCATGTGATCAGCCTGAGAGGGATTCACACTGAAGTCATCCAAATCAAATAGCCCTGACACACAGTCCACAGGCTCAGGGATTCCAGTCCCTTTTTGGATACATAACGTTAGTAGAAAAACAATGGCCAATTGATATTCTAGAAAAGCCTCTGTTATGAAGGACAGAGTTCTAACACGCAAAGAAACAAAATCAACTTGGAGGATATAAACTGCAAAGGAGATGGCATCTTAAAAGCATTCTCAGAGAAATAAACAGACAGGAAGTATGGCATCCAGGAGAGAAGTAAGAAATACTAATGAACGTGCAACATGCAGGGAGCATTAGAAACACCAGAAATCCAAGGAATCTATGAAAAATGCTCAAAACTATGAAAAATCCAACAGAAGGATTGGATGATGAAGTTGAGTGTCAGAGACCCCCTGATATATACAAAAGAGATGGGAAACAGGAGAGAGAGAAATCAGATCGTCTGATTAAGTGTTCCAATATCCACGTATTGGTAATAGTTGTTGCAGAATGAGAGGGCACAGCAAACGAATGGGACAGATAATTTCAGAAAAGTTCTTAGAATTAAAGGGAATGAAATTCTAGAGTTATCGATAGAACGCACATCAGATGCTTAATAATATGGACCTATAACTTGGAAAAGAGGCTTTTTAAAGATCATGAATCTGAAATTTGTGGTTAGGAATAAACTAATGCAAAGTTGGAGAGTACAAGATAACTTCCAGTGTGCTGTGGCACAGACTGCATATGAAAGGACCCCTAGGGATACCTGATAAAAGGGATGGGTTGGCCACACACCAACAGAATAGACATTCCTAAAAAAAAGACCTGAGAGAGTGTCATGTAGAAATACAGTACTCTCAAAGTAAAGAAGGGTACCCCAACAAAATAATCTAGTGTCTGTTCTTAGAGATATATATTTTCCAAAGGATTATCACGTATGTGTAATATTTTTTCAAATAATTTGAACATCACAAGTGAAGGTTTATAACTCTTACTTCAAGACAAAAATGCAGCACATAATGAATCATCTAAGTTTGCAGGTGGCAGAGATGGGTTTTAAGCAGAAGTCTCTGATGTTCCTGTCCTGCCTCTCGTGGTCACCTCAAAGTCACAGGATAATTGAAGAGAGCTGGAGAAATAGTACAGCAGTTAGAGCCCTTGCCTTGTAAGCACAAGACCCTGAGTTTAATTCCCCAACACCACATAACGCAAGATTGGTGGCACGTTCCTGTAATCCCAGCACTCAGTAGGCTGAGGCAGAAGGATTGCTGTGAGTTTGAGTGAGTTTAAGACCAGCCTGGACTGCAGAGAGATATCCTACTCAAAAAATAAATTAAAAAAAATGAAAACTGTAAGGATGGTTGAAGAATGGGATTGTGACAGGAGATAGTGGGGTTGTAGGCAGTGAGGGATACAGGGTCCCCCAGAAATGGAGAACCTACTGTAAAGCAAGATTAGATGGCACCTGACTCTAACTTCCCACACTTGATGAGAAACAACATAGTGGAAGATCTTAAGGGAGGAGTACTTCTAAAGTGCTTAAGGGTGGGCTTCAGCAGCTGCTTAAGGGTGGAGAACATAGTAACGAGCCTTAACAACCAAGCTGTTTAGCATAGCACAGCCCTTTACCCAGTTCATCTATAGAAACCCCTAGACACAGGCAACCCACATTTCCAGGTCCCCCTTCTGACTGGCAGAAGCTTCACCCTCCTTTCCCTTCCACCTCCTCCTTTCCCTTTCTGTATTTTCCCCAATAAAGTGTTCTACTCACAACATGCCTCCCGTCTTCTGTGACTTATTCCTCAAGCTCATACAGATATGAACTCAGCCCAGAGGCCCAGTGGAATCAGGACCTGGTAGCACAACTACTAAAGGGTTAAAGGTCTCAAAGTTTAGAAAAGGTAAAGGGTATGCATCTGCCAAGTGTGACTCACCTTTGGTGACATTTCTCTAAAGCCCACCCAGCAGTTTCTTGCCAGACATGCCATGTGACCACCTCTGTTGGCAGAGGAGACCGGGAGGTGTAGCATTTCAGCTGGGTACATTGCTTTCCCAAGTAGTGTTAGGAAGACAGACTTGAGTAGGCAACTGAGAGTCTCTGTGAAGCCAGGAGTGAAGGCAGCCAATGCATTCCTTTCTTTGACTAACTAGAAGCTGTTTACATAGATGAATAAGCTTCTTTCTTTTTTTCCATCTTCTTTTGGCTTTGGATGATGTGAATTATTTTCATGGAATGGAATCAAGTTTTCAATGTAGTGTATGTATTCAATATTTAAATACCACAAGTTAGCTAGCATTTTCTGTCCTTATGACAGGATTATGATGGACCCCAGTTCTGTTAAGAAGTAATCTACGTTGTTCCACTAATAAAAATAAAGGAATGACAGCTAATATTTAAACACCCTGGAAGTGGTCACCTGGTGTCTTTCAGCTTTTTCTTTCAGTGTTGTCTTCCCCAGGTTCACCTCCCCTCTCCCTGCTTCCCATTCTTTCCTTATCAGTTCATCTCTGAGGGGAGTTTCAGCTCATGATGGTTGATATTCTAGAACAACTCATATTGCAGATGTGGAAACTGAGGCTTAAAGAGTCAGATCTGTGGAAGAACTAAGCACCACCCTCTATTTCTGCCCAGCCTTCTTAAAGGAAAGTCTGCGATACGCACTCTTTGTAGGGAAGGACATTTGGACAACTTGAAGCAGTCCAGTGTGGCAGAGAAGGGAGTGAACAGGCAAAGGGGTTGAGTCAATGCTAGATGGGTCTTCAAGGACTATGGGATACTGAGCCATGTTGGCCGTAGTTAGAATGGGTGGCTATCAGTAGAGCAGGGGTATAATTTTAACTTAAAATCTCAAATGATCCTTTTGACTGTTTTGTGGAGAAAGATAGAATTGGGCTAGAACTGAGAAGAGAAAGAACAGGGAGTCATCAGGATGAGGAATGGGAAGATTACACTAAGCTGTATGTGGCAGGTAGAAAGACAGGCAGAGGACTGTGCAAGGCAACATTGCCAGGGTTTGGTGACAAATTTGCGTCCAAATTTGTCAGGGTTCTGCCTTGTGCATAGAGACAGATGGAAGAGACCTTCAGTGAGTCAGGGAGAGGTAGCTTTGAGTGAAGATCTCAGAGTCTCTTTGCATTGGGTTTTTTCCTTCCTTCCTTCCTTCCTTCCTTCCTTCCTTCCTTCCTTCCTTCCTTTCTTTTTTTGAGACAGGGTCCTGCTCTGTAGTCCAGGTTGGTTCTGAACCCACTATGGAGCCTAGGCTGGTCTTGGACTCACGGCAGTCCTCCTACCTCAGCCTCCTGAGTGCTGGGATTACAGGTGTGCGCCACCATGCCCGGCTTATGTGGTGCTGGGGAATCGAACTTGGGTACTTAGCACTTGATTTAGCGCTTCCTCAGCAAACACTTTAACCACTGAGCCATTCCTCCAGCCCTGTGCTTTGTTCTTGTGGGGATGTTAGCAAGATAGTTAGATATATTAATATTTTCTTGGCCAGGCTTCTCTGTTATATTATTAAATTGACTACTGTTATATATAGGAAAACTATTGTTTTATATAAACATACTTTGTATCATACAATTTTATTGACCTTAATCATTAGTTTGAATGGCTTTTCTGGGTTTTTTCTGGGGGGGAAGGGGATTAGAAAATATATAATTACATTTTCTGTAAATAATGAGAAATTTGCTTCATTCTGTCTAACAGTTTTGCCTCATTTCTTTTTCTTGTCCTATCACTTTGGCAATAGTAGAAGCTCTTCTACAGTTAGTTTTAAAGTTGCTGTTACATGAGAGGCCAAGAGGAAGACTTTAAGAAAAAAGAAACTGGAGGTAGGACACTCTGCTAAGAAATTCCAGTTGAATTTGGATGTGGTATAAAAATGTCTTTGAAAAGAATGATAACTGAGGGATGGAAATACCACCTCTTTTCTGCCCATACTCATATGAGAATTGTCTTGCCAGAAAAGATGATCACAAAACTTTGAGCCTGATACACCGTGGTTACATTGACAGAAAATAATATTTAAAAATAAAATCAATATTTAAACAGTGTTAAAACTGATCAGTGTATCAGGGCTGGAGGAATGATTCAGTGGTCAAAGCCCTTGCCTAGCAAGCGCTAAGTCAAGTGCTAAGGGCCCGAGTTCGATTCCCTAGCACCACATAAGCCAAGGAAAGGCCCTTTTCCCACTGCTGGAAGGGGAAGTGGATGTAACCATCAAAGTACCTGGAAGATGGACAGCACAACCTCAGGTAGCCACTGCATTTGACACTCTGTTACCTACTGGCCCAGGTTTCACTGAGTTTCCTGGTTTCAGGGAAAAGAAGAAAAAGCCATTTTTCTTTCGCCAAATGCAGATTCTTCTCACATTTTCAGGACATTCCTGGGAAGGGTGCACCTGCCATTGTTCACTGGCCCATCTTTGCCAAAACCCCGCTGGGGGCACGTGGCAAGTCATGTGTCTTATAATCACAAGAGACTCATGCGAATGAAGCTGGGATTTGTCCTAAGAGAGAATGTCCCTGAATTGCAGATTCTAGGCAGGCTGAGATCCTCTCAGTGGGTGATAGGGTTTTAGGAAAAAAAAAAAAATGGTTGGGATCAGGCACTTTCTGCAGTTGGTTGTTCTAGTAGGAGGAAACCTTGGGTGGCCTTCAAGCCTTGAGACCCCCAGATCCAAGGTCCTGAGGGCTTACCTTGTGGAGCCCCCCTAACTTGGCAGCATTATCAGTGTCTGTCAGTTTTCTACGCCTGTTCATTGTTGCCTCCATCGTCAGGCCGGGTGATCACTGGGGACAGACACCGGGTTAGCTCCATCACATTTACCCACTGCCTGGTCTTGAGCCTGGTACATGGGCAGGGGATAGATTGGTATAGCAAATGTTGATTGAGCTGAAGCTACATACAGGTCTCCCATCTCAGCTCTCTAACGGTCATTCCATCCCCTACCATTTGGCCACCTACAAGGGAAGAAGAGAAAAGCATCCCAGGTGACTCATGGGTTGGAGAGGTTTCGAAGCTCTTTTTTTCGGAAGCTCAGTCCCCCCACCCCCTCCCCGTGGAGTGGATAAAACATCCTTCTGGCTTGCCTCAGACTGGGGGCAGGGAGGAAGGAAAAGCAATGTTGTCACTTTAATTGCATTGGCATAAATATTTGATATTCAATAAATTAGATCTGGAGCAACAAAAACATTCTTGCAAATGGATTTTTTTACCTGGAGCCCAGCCCCATTAGCAGAGGAGTGGAGGGCAGCCTGCCCTGGGGCCGGTAATTAACTCAAGTGGAGCAGAACTAAGCATGTTTGACAGCCTTCCTGGTCTGGAATTAACTGTCATCTCCGAGGGAAAAGAAACTGCACTGTCACATTTCTGCTCTCCCGAGGCTTCCAGTGCTGCTGCTGGGCTGGGTTTCCTCCCCGTTATGCCCCGCTGTGTGTTTTCATCATTAGAGACAAGTTTAAAAGCAACTAATGATGTATTTTATATCTACATACCTGAATCACAGATTTCACCGGAAGAGGAGACATTAGCATGGTAATTAGATTTCCACCCTCCCTTGGCAGCTGTAATGAAACAAGACACAGTGGATGCTGTTGTAAGTCACAGCACTGGCATGTCTGAAGGTAGCAAGACTGTTTCTCCCCTCCTCTCTATCAGGACTTGCCTATAATGAGCTGTAGCTTAGCCTCTGTCTGTCTGCGCCATGTCCCCCGCAACCCCACCCGGTGTTTTTGAAAGTAGCAGTTGCTTCTGAGAAAAGGCAAAACCATTGGAGCCTGAAGCTCCTTCTAGAAGCCACCGCCTGTCTTGTTCCATGGAAACGGATACAGTGGGAATTGGAGTTGTGCCGGGCCTCGCCTTGCCAATCTGGGTGCAGGCAATTTTTGTTTTTTAATATAGTGTTGGAAGGTTTCTCTGCCAGACTCAGAGTGCTGTGGGTGGTGGTGGTGGTGGTGGTGGTGGTGGTGGTGGTGGTGGTGGTGGTGCTGGGTGTGTGTGTGTGTGTGTGTGTGTGTGTGTGTGTGTGTGTGTGTGTGTTGCTGGCAGTGACCGCAGAGAGTAAAGGCTGTGTGCCCGCTTGTGCATTTTGCCAGGGCTGAGTTGTGTACCTGACACAGGTCAAACATGCCGGATTCTCTTAGATTTTCTGCCTACTTCAAAAGTGCAGCAAAGGACCAGAAAAGGTGGTCCTGTTCCTCCCCTACAGGGAAGTCTCCCAGGATTCCTTCTTGGTGCTCCCAAACCAAGCCCCCAACTTGGCTGCTTATTAGAATCTTGGGAGTCCACACTGTTAGGACCGGGGAGTTCAGATGCTTTGCTGGGAAGCAGACTATGCAGCAGGACCGAGCCCTAAAATCTTAGCCTAACATCTTACCTCGCTTGCCACCTCCCCTTGGGATCCCAGAAGACTTCAGGCTTGGCCGCTTCCTGGGCTTCCCTCCCCTCCCCAAGTTCTTCCCCTGTAAGGCTGAGCGAAGTGTCACATCTTCTGAGAAGCCTTCCTAACCCTCCCAGGCTGAGTTACAGGCACTTGCTCATCTGCTCGCTCTTTCATTCATTTATGTTTCCCGCAAACCCTGAGTACTTGCAGTGTCAGGTGGTGACAGAGGGGAGGGGCTCCCCCAGGGTGTGGGCGGTCAGGAGGGCTTTGTAGGGAGCAGGGACCTTCCTGGAACATGAGGTTTGCTAGGAGGAAGCCATAGAAGGGGTAAGGTGGGGAAGGGGTAGGGAGGTAGTGTGTTGGGGACAGGACTGGAGCCCGCACACCTCACCGCAGGGTTGGTGTGTCTCCAGGCAGAAGAGCATGCAGCGAGCATTTGCTGGTGCCTCGGAAGGCCCAGCCCAGAAGGCCAGTGCAGCACCGGGCAAAATGTTGGGACAAAGAGCCAATACTGGAGGGACAGCGTGTGATCTCCAGGATTAGAGACAGTGGTGATGAGGTGTGTCCCCGTGTCCTCACACTCTGCAGAGCACTTAGGTAAATTCAGGGCCCACGAGAAGGGTATTATTCACATTTCCCAGATACAGAATTTGAGGCCTCAAGCCCCACATAGTCCTGTGGTCATTCAGCTATTGAGTGGCATACCTGAGATTTGAACCCAGAAGATGCCTCTTGAGTCTAAGCTCTCTGTTGCTGTGCTGCTGCTGTTGTTGGCCCCAGCTGCTTTTCTCCTGAGTCCATTGGTCATCTTGCTCCCTCCAAGTGTTCCAAGCCATCTCAGGCCTGCTCCTGGAGGTCACTGGACCCTTGGAGACCTGCGATAATTATGGGAAAATCTGTACATTCGACTAGGACATTCAGTAGGAAAATAGGATTTTGTTCTATTTTGTTTTTTGAGGCAGGGTCTTGCTATACAGCCCAGACCTTGAACTCATGATCCTCCTGCCTCATCCTCCTGTGTGGTGGGATTACAGACTTATATCTCTGTGCCTGGCTTGAGAGAAATAAGTTTTGAAAACAAGAAACCCTTTAAGAGAATAACCTGAGCCCTACAGCAACAGCTGCATTCCTGCCCTGTGTCAGGGAGATGTAAGAACACAATCACCCGCCTTACCTGGCACTGGGCCTGGCGAGGACGCAGCCAGGGCAGCTCAGCACCTTCGTGGCTGCCAACTGGCTCCCAGTGCCAGGGCTTCGAGAGCATCCTAGGTGCCCCACCTCCACTGTTTCATTTGGCAGCTGTTTACATAGAGTAAAATGGGCAGATCTATGGATGCTATTCAATGACTTTTTAAAAATAAACTTTTGGAATAATTTTATATTTTAAAAAATATTGCAAAAGCAGTGCAAAGTTCCTGTATTTCCTTGTATCTGGTCTTCCCTAATGTTTGTCTGTCTGTCTTTCTTTCTTTTTTTCTTTCTTTCTTTTTTTTTTCTTTCTTTCTTTCTTTCAATAGGAGTCAAACCCAGGACTTTGCGCTGAGTTGTTTTTTTCTTTTTGAGACGGGATCTCGCTAAGTTGCCCGTCCTTGGCTAGAAATGTGACCCTCCTCCCACCACACGTGCCCAGCCCTGACGTTAACAGTTGCTGCTGCCATCATACAGTTGCCAAAACTAAGAAGCTGAGGTTGGCACATGACTGTGACCAAAACCTCCAGCCTATCTGGGTTTCACTAGCTTTTCCTTTCACGCTCTCTTTTGTCCAGGACCCCACAGGGCCTTGTGTCATCTGTCACTTCTCAGCCTCCTCTAGTCTGGGACAGCTTCTCAGTCTTTCCCTACTTGCTGAGACCTTGGCAGGCAGGTGTTTTGTAGGCTCTGCCGCTGTGTGGCTTTTCTGGGGCTTTGCCCGCAGTTAGGCCGGGCTGTGGGTTTGGGGAAGCAGAACACAGAGGTGAGTGTTTTTCTCATCACATTCTATCTGGGCATGTGATGCTCATGTGACTTACTGCTGGTCATCGTGATACTTTTTTCCCCCATTTATTGATATGTATATGTGCAAAATTTAAGGTTTAGGATGGAGTTGAGCCTTTTATGCACATATGTATCTTGTCAAGGTGACAAGGGCTTTCCGCTCTGCTTTTGTTCTTCCCCCTACCCTTCCCTCCTTCCCTCCTCCCCTACCCGACCCCCCGTTTCACTTTGTTTTTCGTTTTAAGTTCCATAGGAGTTGTGATCTGGGCCTCTCATATCAGAGACCATTCAATGTTTCACCTTATGCTGTGACTCACTTCACTAAGCATGATGTTCTCAAGTTTCTTCCATTTGCCTGTAAAAGCCTCCACATTGTTGGACTTTATTGATGCATAATATTCCATTTGTGATGCTTTTAAAAGCTCATATACCTGTGTCCTGCCGCTCAAATATAGATATAGAACATTTTCAGCTTTATCCAGCAATGTTCTAGACAAAGAACATTTCCGGACTTCCCTGTGCCCTCTTGGTCTCTGCCTCATACCTCTGTGCACCCACTGTGTGGGTTTCTGTCACCATAGTTAAACAGGGGTAGTCCCTGTGTTTGAATTGCATCTGAGAGGAGACTTAAGTTGGGACCCTGATTTTGCCTGGATTTTGATTTTTCCCCCAACATGTTTTTGAGATATGTCCATGTTGTGGCTGGTAGCAGCAGACTGCTCTTTCTGTGGCTGTCCCGTGCTTTGTCATGGGACATGGCACAGTGTGTTTATGTGTCCACCACAGATGGAAATTTGAGCTAGGTCACCTGGGTCTGTTATGGATGGATGCAGCTTCCATGAAGACTCTTGTGCCTTCTTCCCGTGGACGTGCGGGGCTTTTGTTGGAGAGCCCGAGCGACGGGGGAAACTTCCACCTCATCTCTTCAGCTCTCACTCCTGAAGACTTTCTAAAAATACCCTCTGTTCGCTCTTTCTGCAAATGGGCAAGGGAAGAATAAAAGCCTCTGAAAGGAGCAGAGGAAAGAGCTCTTGCGAGGAGAGGCTCACTTTGTGCATCAGCACATCTCAGCTCCAGCTCCGAGAGAGCTCGGAAATGTGTCCACTTGTCTCTGTTTTTCTGGCTCCCACTGGGGAGAAAGCCACTTCCATTTCTTCCCTCCACTCTGGCCTGAGTTGCTCCGCTCTACACCTGCTGCCCCCACCCCGGTCAATGCCAAACTCGCACCGCTGGGGGTCCTCTTGCTTCTGTCAAGCTCTGTCCCTCCTGCCCTTCACAGCGTACAGTTCACCCGCCCTGCCTCATCCCCCTCCCCAGCAAGCTCTTATCAGCTCAGGGCTCTGCGCTGGCTGCTTCCTGGGCTGGCAGGTCCTTCCCACGGAGGTCTGCGTGGGTAACTTGTCCCTCCCATCAGGACTCTGCCCTGTGCCACCTCCTGAAGAGGCCTGTCCTGACCACCCAGTCCCTCTCTCTCCTCACTACTCTGCTTTCTGTCTGTGGGTACATCTCTTCCATGATGTACATGGAATTAGAGAGGAAGTGATTTTTTTTTTGAGAGTTTGGTTGCTTTCATGGACCATACACTTTCAAAGTTCTTCCATGGTAGAGTAGAAATCGATACTCAACTCTTATTATAACTGATAATATTCCATTGTATGGATATACCATACTTACTTTACCCATCCGACTGATAGTCCTAGTTTTTGACTCCTGAATGTGTCGTTATGACTATTTGTGTACATGTGTTTTTAAAAAAAACCTATGTTGCCACTTCTCTTGGCTATAAACATAGGAGTGAAATTGCTCAGGCACACAGTAGCTCTATGTTTAGCTTTTTGAACAACCGCCAAACTGTTTTCCAAATAGCCACATGATTTTCCGTACCCATAGCAATGTGCAAGTGTTTCAGTCTCTCCACATCCTTGCCAACACTTGTTATTCTCTACCTTCCTGGTTATACCCATCCTGCTGGGTGAAGTTGTATCTTATTGAGTGTTAGTTTACATTTAGTAAATAATGATGTTGAAGGCCTTTTCATGTGCTTCCTGGCTACTGGTATATTTTAGAGAAATGTCTACTCAGGTCTTTTATTCATTTTAAAACTAGGTTATTTATCTTTTTATTGTTGAGTTGAAAGTATATTTAATATATTCTGAGTGCCTGTCCCTTATCAGATACATGGTTTGCGAGTACTTTCTCCTATCCTGTGGGTTGTCTTTTCACTTTCTTGGTAGTATCTTTTGAAGCATAAAAATTTTAAATGTTGCTAACATCTAATTTATTTTTTTTTCTTTTGTTGTGTGTGCTTTTGGCATTATGTCTAAGAAGCTGTTCTGTAATCCAAGACCATAAAGAATATGCCTAACTTTCTTCTAAGAGTTTTGTGGTTTTATCTTTTATAGTTAGATCTTTCATTCATTTTTAAGTTAATTTCTGTATGTATAGTAGGGTAGGAGTTTAACTTACATGTCATTTTTTTTGCAAGTGAACATCTGATTATCCTAGCATCATATTTTGAAAAGATAGTTTTTTTTTCTCTGTGGAATTGTTCTGGCATCTTAGTTCAGATCTCTCAATTTCATTTCACTGGCCTATTTGTCTTTATATGGTCTCACGTTATTTGAATTACTGTAGCTTTAATATGTATTTCAGAATTGGCAAATATCAATCATCTTACTTTGTTCTTTTTATTTAAGGTTAGTCTGATTATTCTAGGTCCGCTGTACTTGTATGTAAATCCTGGGATTAGCTTGTCAATTTTGAAAAAAAAAAATCAGTGGACATAGGAATTGCATTGAGTCTGTAATACTTGGATGGTTTTGCTGTGTTGGTGACTCTTGAGTCTTCCAATCCATCAACATGGATGTCTTTCCATTTGTTCAGTTCTTCTGAAATCTTTTCAACAATATTTTGTAATTTCAGTGTACAAACAAGTGCTGTACTTCTTTGGTTACATTTATTTCTAAGTGTTCTTATTTTATTGCTGTTGTAAATATTAGTGACTTCATTTTCTTTTTCATTACTAATGTGTAGAAATAGAATTGATTTTGTATGTTGACCTTTCTCCATGACCTTATGAGCTTGCCTATTGCATCTAGCAGTTATTTTATGAACTCCCTTGAGTTTCCTGTGTATACTGTCCCGTGTTCTGTGAATGCAAGTGATTTTGCTTCCACTTTGGCAGTATGAATGACTTTTCTTCCCTTTCTTGCTTGATTATTCTGGCTAGAATTTCCAATATAATGTTGGCTAGAAGTGTTGTGTTGGGACATCCTTGTCTGTTTCCTCATGATAGGGGTAAAGTTTGCAGTTTTACATCATTAATAATGGTAGAAGCTGTGAGGGTTTTTTTGTAATTGTTTTATTAGTCTAACGGTGTTACCTTCTATTCTCTTTTGGTTGAATGTTTTAAATCATGAGATATGGTTGGATTTTGTCATTTGCTTTTCTGCATCCTTTGAGATGATCAAAGGTATTTTTCTCTATTCTATCATGTGCTGTATTACATTGATTACTTTCATATGTTAAGCCAACTTCATATTCCTGGGATAAATACTAGGTCATGGTATATAAACCATTTTGTGTTGCTGTATTTAGTTTACTAGTACCTTGTTGAGAAATTTTGTGTCTGTACTCATAAGGGATATTGATCTTTAGTTTTCAGATGCCTGTGTCTAGTTTTAATATCAAAATAGTATCCAGTTATTATGGTGTAGACCTGGAGTTTCCCCAGAAGCCTCATGTATTTGGAATAGTAGTATATCTATGAAACCTTGTGCTATTTGCAGATGGAGTCTGGCTGGGAGGGATCTGACTAGAAGGGGTTTGACCTGGAGAGATTGTGTCTATTGAGACTTGAGGTGTGGAGGGGACACCCAGGGCAGAGCTTTCAAATAGTGTTATTGACTTGCGGGATAGAGGAAGGATCACCTCCCCTGGATTTAGGGGATCCAACTGGCAGCTTAAACTGAATAAGGGAAGAAAGAAGAAACACTGTTATAACCTCTTCCTAGAGAAGCTCTTGTCTTTGCCTTAGTCTCCAGACATGAACTCCTTCCTCCTTCACTTGATTTTCTGTCTACCATGCTATGAATTGCTTTTCTCTCGCTGGACCTCTGCCATGTACCTCCACCCTTGCCAGCCGCCCATGAGTGAACTATGTGAGACCTTCTGAAACTGTGAACTAAAATAAATCTTTCTTCCCTAAACTTGTGGATGTCGGGTATGTTCCAGCAATGAATAAGTAACTAAGACACTAAAAACTAAGCTAGTAGGAGTTCCCTTCTCTATTTTTAAAGAATTTATGAAAGAATGGTGTTAATTTTTCTTTAAAGCCTGGAATTCTCTAGGTTTCATTACTAACTTAATTGCTTTATCATAGGTTAATTCAAAATTTTCTGTTTTTTTCTTGAATTTGTCTAGGTAAGCTCTTTCTAGGAGTTTTCCTGTTTTACCTACATTAATTTATTGGCAGAAAATGATTTTTAGTATTCTACTATAATTCCTTTTATTTCTATAAGGTTGACAGTAGTAGTATATCACTCATTCCTGATTTTATCACTTTCTTTTATTCTTGGCTAGTGTAGCTGAAGGTTTTAAAGTTTGGTGATTTTTTGTTTGTTTGTTTTACAAAGAACCAACTTTGGTCTCATTAACTTACTCTGTTGTTTTCTGTTCTATGCTTCATCTACTCTGCTGTAATCATTATGTCCTCCCTTCTTGTTTTGAGTTTAGTTTTGTTTCCAGTTTCTTAAAGTGGACATTTGATTATTAAGTGGAATTCTTCCTTGGGTTTTTCATATGGGTTCTCTTCATATGGGTGTTTAGAGTTACAACTTTTCCTCCAAGCATCACTCTTGCTGTGTCACATAAGTGTGGTGGACTGCGGTGGTGTTTTCATTTATCTGACAACATTTTCTACTATCCTTGGGATTTCTTCTTTGACCCATTGTTTATTTCAAAGTATATTAATGCTCGCAAATTTGTTACTTTCCCAGATTTTCTTCTGTATTGATTTCTAATTAATTTTCTTTATGATCAAAGGGCATACTTTGTATAATTTCTACCTTTTTACATTTATGATACTGTTTTCTGGCCTAACATATACTTTGTTCTTGAGAATATTTCATGTACCCCTGAGAAGAATATGTATCCTGGTGTTGTTGGGTGAGATATCCTATACAAGTTAGATCTAATTGTTTTGTTTTCCTATTGATCTACTACTTAGTAACTCCATTCATTATTGAAATCCACAACCATTTTTATTAGAACTGTGTTTTTTTTCTTCTTTGCTGTCAGTTTTTGCTTCATGTATTTTGAGACTGTTAAGATTCGCAGATATTTGTGATTATTATGCAGATTGACCCTTTTATCATTATACAATATCCTTTGTCTCTCTTAAGATTTTTTTGTTTGTTTGGGGCTGAAGGAATGGCTTAGCAGTTAAAGCCCTTGCCTAAAAAGTGCTAAATCAAGTGCTAAGTGAGTTCCATTCTCCTGCATCACATGAAGTGGGCCTGGTGGTGCAAATAATCCCAGCACTTGGGAGACTGAGGCAGGAGGACTGCCATGAGTTCAAGGCCAGCCTGGGCTCCATAGTGAGTTCAGGACCAGCCTGGGCTGCAGAGCGAGACCCTGTCTCAAACATTTTTTGTTTTGTTTTGTAGTCTATTTTATCTAATCTTTAGCTGTTCTGGCTCCCTTTTGATTACTGTTTCCATAATATACCTTTAAATTTTTTATCATTTTATTATTTTTTAATTTAAAAATTCTTGTGTGGACACATTAGTGATAGTACATATTTACAGGGTAGAGTACAGTATTTTAACAAATGTATGTAGTGTGCAATGGTCAGATCAAAGTGATTGGTGTAACTAACACCTCAAACAGTTACTGTTTCTTTGGACTGGAAACATTCAAAACCCTGTCTATTAGAAAATTTGAAATATTCCGTTAATTGTCGTCAACCATAGTTGTTCTACTATACTGCAAGACATTAGAAGTTGTTTCTCCTATACGCTTCCACCCCTCTACACATTCACCAGTTCTCTCCATCCAGAACTGCCCACCCTCAACCTTCCCAAGACTGTAGGTCTAGTCTCTACTTCTATAAGATCAACATTTTTAGCTCCCACATATAAATGAAAACACGGGTATTTATCTTTGTGTGCCTCACTTATTCCACTTAACGTAATGTCCTTCAGTTCAATACGTGTTACTACAAGTGACAAGATTTTATTCTTTTTATCACTGAATAATATTCTGTTTATTATATGTACTACATTGTCTTCATTCATTCATTCATTATCCACAGGTGAAAGAAAATGTCAGAGCTACTGCTCTTTCTCACTAGAGAGCCCTCACTCATCTAACAAATGTTCTCCATACCTAGTCTTTCCGAGTTTTAACTAATTCGTTTCTTAAACATTTAAATCCTCAATCCAGGGCTGAGGATGTAGCTCAGTGGCAGAGCGCTTGCCTGGTACGCTCAAGGCCTGGGTTCATTCCCCAGTACCACACCTGAAAAAGTAAAACACACCCCCCCACACACACACAAAAATTAAAAGATGAGTCCTCAATTCAGGTCACATTTATTTGGGAGCAGGGAGGGATGCTAGCTGGGTGGCTCCAGGTCTGGAGCTTGAGGTCAGAAGTAATTATGCAAGTTTTAGGGCTACTTTTGCTGAAATCATCATGGATCTGGGTTGTTGCCTGGCAGGTTCCTATGATCTGAATAGTTATGTCCCCCCAAATTTGTGTGCTGAAATCCTCACCCTCACGTTTGTGACAGTATTGGGGGTGGGGCCTCTGGAATGTGACTAGTAAATGGAGAAGGGGCTCTCCTAGTGGGATTGGTGCTCCCAAAAAGGAGGCCTGAGGGACCTCTGACCTCTTCTATCCTGTCTAGGGACTGGGCACTCAACAAATACCGAATCTTCCAGCACCTTGATCTTAGACTCCCCAGACCCTGGAAACATAAGGAACAAGCATCTGGTGGCCTTTTGCTCTGGCAGCCCGAACAGAGTAAGACATGAGCATACACCCGGCTTAATCATTTCTAATCCTCTAAGCTGCTTTCTACAGAGGACTAGCCTCAGAGCAAGCATTCAGAGCATTTAAGGAGTGAGTCCTTTCTGTTTCCCTTACTGTTTTTGATGGAGGGAAAGTGCCAGGCTCTTTACATTATGCCATGTCACAGCTGTAAGTGCTTTTGCTACAGAGAGGCAGCTCATCAGCAGAAAGCCCTCCCAGGGCCCCACATGCACCCGGCATCTTCTTGGTCTATTTGGGTAAGTGCAGCCCGGGATCAATTATGAATGAGGCTCCACGGGAGATGAGTAAGTGGGCTGTTGTCTACTTTGAAAAATTAATGGGATCTGATTAATATGGGAGCACAGCCTCTCTTCTTCCTCAGTGCAGAGAGGCTCAGATCTCTTGGAAGCTCAGGGTGGGGGCAGGAGCCCCTGTGTCTGTGGTGCTGGATCTGACTAATAGACTCTGCCCCTTTGACAGATGAGGATGCTGAGGTCCATCCAGATTAATTTGTCCCTCCCCGAAAGGAAAGAGAATAGCCAGCTGGACATAATTATTGTTACTTTAAATAATTTTCAAATGGAAAGTTAAACACTTTGCAAAAACTGAGAGATTACGATAATGCAATTATTCTCAAATATTTTGGTCTTAGGAATATTTTGCCCTCTTTTGTTTTTAACCATGTTTGAAACTTGCCCGTGTGCTGTAGGGCAGACTACACGGCTGTCAGGCCAGCCACATCCAGTATCACTTTTTCTCCTTTTAGAATCAATCAAGACCACTTTTCAGATCCTGTGAGAAAGGGAACTGGAGCATTAGTCACACTCTTAATTGTCGAGGACCTTAAGAAACTTTTATTTTTTGTGGGTTACATATTTACTATATTAGACATTAAAGCTTAGACACTTAAAACTTATTTATTTATTAACTCGTTGAAAAATAACAAAAGACAGTGGTAGAATGAATGCCTAGCATGTGCAAAGCCTCGAGTTCAATCTCAGTGCCACCAAAAAAGAAAAGAAAAGAAAAGAAATTTCATTTTATTCACGGTTGGTGGCACAGGCCTGTAATCCCAGCACCCTCAGAGGCCGAGGCAGGAAAGGCACGCATTCAAGCCTAGCCTGGGCAGTGTAGCAACTTAGTGAGACTCTGTCTCAAAACAAAATAAAAACAGGCTGGGAAAAGCCCCGGGGCCAGTCCTCAGTACCAAATAAATAAATCATCTCATTGTATGTCAGTGTACATAAACATTTGTTTTTGACGCTTCTTTTCTACTGTAAGCTTTAGATGACAGTATGCACAGTAGCTTTTATTTTACCATAGTGCAACAAGTGTGACATAGTTTATCACTTCAGTTGCTTTTAAGTGTAGCATTTGGCGGGACCAGGTACGTTACCACTGTTTTTCTCCCATTTCCTGAGTGTTTTATCATCCCGTTGTGAAACTGTCCACTCTGCAGCAGCCTCCTATCCTCCGCCTTCCTGTCTCCGCCTCTGCCCACCCCTTCCTTCATAGTCCCCGTCTCACTTTCTGTGTCTCTGATCTTCCTTACTCTGCGTGCATTATGGAAGCAAAATCATATGGCATTGCTGTCTTCTGACTGGCTTATTTCACTAATCATTGTGTTCTTGGGGGTCATTTGTGTTTTAGTGTGTGTCAGAAACTGCTTCCTTTTAAAGGCTGAGTACTACTCCATTATTTGTGTATCCCACACAGTGTTCATCCGTTCCTCTGTTGACAGACATTGGGGTTGTCAATACCTTTTGGCTATTGTGGGTGCTACTGTGAACACTGGTGTGCACATATGTGTTTGAGAGCACACATTCACCTCCTGTGTGTATATACCCCTCAGCCAAATTGCTGGGTCATGTGGAAATTCTGTGTTTGATTTGTGTGTGTGTGTGTGTGTGTGTGTGTGTGTGTGTGTGTGTGTGGAACTGCCACACTCTTTTCCATGGCGACCGTACTATTTTATTTACCTCTCTGCAGTGCAAAAGCATTCCAGTTTCTCCACACCCTCACCAACACTTTTTTTTTGTTTACAAAATAAACTATTCAAATGGGTGTTAAATACACTTTTAATAAAAAAAAAAAACTACTATTGTTTTCCCAAGCCAAAAATAAGTGTGAGAAAAGAGGCACCATTTTATATCTGACAAGTCTCTGGTGTCTGGCTCACAGGCAGCTGGGTTCTCATAGGTACTGCTGCGTTTCATTTGCTGTGATCTCACGTGCCCATGTCTTCTGGAAAACCCCTGGCACCATGGAGAGTGGAGAGGGAGGAAGGCAAATGGCGTGCTATTGTTAGAAAACAGCTTTTGTTTTGCTGAGCTCAGCTTCGATAGGAATTTAGAGTCTGCCCTTCTAGCCTTACCTCTGTTCCCTCCCTCCCTCGTTCTCTTAGTCATTTTGAAGCAAACCCAACTCATCAGTGATCGTGGTGTTGTGGTGGGCGCGACCACACTTCTTCTCCTCAGTTGTCCTGACAGAGCTGCTGTATTGGCAGATGTGAGTGTCTGGTTGTACACTTGGGAAACTAGACCTCAGGGATGTCTGGAGATTCCCCCTCACTTCATGCTCTGGAAACCGAGGGCACGTAGGATGGTCTGTGCCTCGTGACTGGTCTCCTTCATCTGATGTCAGACCACGGGTGTGACTGGGGCTGCTATCTCCTGGTGTCTTTGACCCCTTGGGACTTGAGGAATGCTCCTGTTCTCCTTCCTACCCCCATCTCTAGCGCGTGGTGCTGTCTCCCAAGATCTGACCCCAAAGGCCAGGCCTTGTGCGGGATGCTAAGCATAGAGCTGCACAGGATGCTGCCTTTGAAACCACTTCAGGATCGTTTCTTTATGCAAGATTTGAGGAAGCACATCCACTCCTCATCCTGAGCCCAACCCTGCTGTGGAAGAAGGTAGTTGAAGGGCCCAGCCCCCTGGAGGTCTACATGTTCTGCTTTGAGATGATACGTCTACTAACTGCAGAATCGTGAGTTCCTGGAGAAGACAAGCCCCAATATCACCCATTCCTGGCTGTCTGACAAGAGACCCTCTTGGAAGTGCTGTACCCTAAGGTCCTGTGAACTCTGCTTGTTTACCTCCATATGACACTATCAGTCTTAGGAACAGCCGGTGTATGGATGATATTTTCATTGTTATAGCTCTTTTCGTATTAAATAGCTTTTAGGAACAACCTGGATTTCGGCTGTGACTGGAAGAATACAGGCTAGAAGGCAAAATTCCTGGGTATTGGAGTAGGATTGCTATGGTTAAATTCTCTTTTGAGAATTTTTCAGTTTCTTCCCTGTGGGCAGAACTTATCCCTGCTTCTTTTTGCCACTAACATTCCAATTTGTTTCCTGGTTTGACCTCCTTTTCTGCTGGAGTAAGCCTCCGGGGCTTGGAGAAACTGAGATCTTGTTCAAGTACAGACATTGGTATCTCTTTTGGAGCCCTGTCTCAAGCTGCTTGGCCAGCTGGCTACCTCTAGAACACTCTAGTTGGCCCTGGCCCTGACCCCTTCATGAGTCGTTGTCCTGTACAAATCTCTAAGGCTGTTCTGGATCCACAGGTCCTATTATCACCCTGATCATCACAGCTGCCTCATCTCCCTTCTGTGATATTCACCCCACTGTGACAAACACTGTCCCCTTACTTTAGAAAAGCATAGGAAAACCTGTAATGCTTTCCCTGCCTTTGCCCTACATTTCAGTAAACTTTCAAATACTGGAACATTATGACAGGAAAAAGAGGGAAAAAAGGGGGACCCCTCCCTACTGGGAAATTGAAGGAGAGCTGGGGCTTAGGCTGCCTTTATGATTTGGAGAAGATGTGGAGGTAACTAATTTGGCCTTAGAGTAATAACAGCCTGGCTGGCTGGACCGCCCATCTCCATGGCAACTGTTGTTATTGGTAACGAAATAAGCATCTCTGAGAACAGTGGCTGGAACTGCTGATGGCTTTCCCTTCTAGATGGAAGTGAGAAGAGCCAGGATCTGCTGATTGATGCTGAGTGCTGGCTTTCTGCCTTATTTAGGGATCTTCACTTGATATTGGGCAAGCTGAAGCCACCCTTTTACTTCCCCTGTGACCTCTGCTACTAGAGATAGTGTGGCAAACTGACTTAAGGTCTGTTTTCTGCCTTCCTTGGAGAGGCTGAAAAATACATTAGAAACATCCCGTTAGCAAGAGCTAGGACTTGAACCACCCAACCTGTGTGATTCTAAAACTCGTGTTTGTTACCACACAGCTTTTCTGTCTCTGTTTGCCCTGAGATGATGTGGAAGGCATACTAGCTCTCTGTTGTGACACCTCCGTCTGTCTGATTATTTGTGGGGACAGGTCGCACCTCCCAACAGCGAAGAGTCCACACTGACTATTCTAGAAGCTTTCTCTCTCAGTCACCTGGCAACAGGGTCAGTGGGGTCTCTAGATGCTTGGCCTTGGGGTTTGTAGTGAGCAGGAGGCTCTGAGGGGTAAAGGAAACTTCCCTCATACCTCCTCTCCTCTCTCTCTCTACCTCTTCCTCTCTTCTGTGCTTCGATTACTCTTATTTTGCAAAACATTTTGAACCTATTTCCACTGGTTGGTTTTCTTGGATGAACTTTAGAATGATTTTTGTTAGGATGCAGAACTGATGCAGCAAGATTTCGAGAGGAGCCATGCAAAGCTTCCAGTTTGTGTAAGCTTTCCACAGTGAGCTCATAATGAACTCAGATTTTAGCATCTGGCCATTTGGCGTTCAAATTCGAGTCCCATCCATAAAAGGGATCCTCATCTTGACCTCTCCCTGACTTTGGGCGGACCTCACTGCTCCCTCCATCCTGAGAGCTCGTGACCTGTGTGATTCTCTTGTATCCTTCACAGTCTTCTTTGCTCGCCCTCCTTTGCTTGACCTCTGCGTGTTAGAATGGCTCAAAGTTGATCCTGGGTCGCATCATCCCATCCCCAACCTTGGCTTCATTCACATTCACAAGTCAGCGACTCCCAAAGGACATGCTCCTGCTCACCCCCCTCCAAGCTCCATGTCTGTTTCCTGTGGCCCACTTGTGTTTCCCGCTGGATACCATTGAGGCCTCTTAGCCTTGCTCACACTGAATGTGGGTCTCCCTAACTGTTACAGTTTTGATGCTGAATGTCACCCAGAAACCCATGTATTAAGGGCTTGATCCCCATGGTGATGCTGCTGTGAGCTAGTGCAACCTTTAAGAGGTAAGGCCTAGTGGGAAGTTTTCAGGTCACTTGGAGCATGCCCCTGAAGGGCACTATGCTACTCTGGCACCTTTCTCTTTTTAGTACTTGACCTGTCATGCCCTGTCTAACTTCCTTTCCCCACAGGAAGCCTGAGTGTAATAAAGCAGCAAGTGTTGGGCGGCTGAGGATGCATTAGTACGTAGCTGGCCTAAGACCTAAGTCTCATAGGCGATCTTTGGCTATCTTCTACTCAAGCAGGGACCCATGCCTCTTCTCATCTGGGGTCTGTATAATGCTACCCATCTGTCCAGAACAGTCTTCCCTCCTTAGCAGCCATCATAGATTCCTTATTAAGTTTCAACTCAAACCTTACTTCTTCTAGGCACCGTTCCTGAACCCCTCAGGCCCTGTCAGGCTCCAAGACAGGCTTCAGTCACACGCCGTCCTTATGATATGACCCTGATGGCCTTTCATCCTGTGGTCTTGATTCTTTCCCATTGGACTGTAGGCTTCTCTTCTTGAGGGTATGGCTGGAGCTGTTGCCAGCTACTGGCCTCCTGCCTGGTGCACACTGTCAAGCAGTGAATGCAGATGCCTGAAACGATGGTGATAGGTTCCATTTTCGTTGATGTTATTTGAGGAGCATATCTGGGAGGCAGGTGAGGTGCTGCTTTGGTTCCAAATTGGACAGGGCTCTCAGGATTATTCCTGTGACTGAGCAGCAGAGACGAAGAAAAGATCCTGCCCTGTGTAGGTACCCAGATAAGAGGAGGAGGAGGAGGGATATGGAGAATATGTATTTGAACCTCCTTCTCCTGCCCAAGATGAGGATTGTCAAGTGAGCACACCACAAACAGACATACTTTCTCTCTCCCCTTCTTCCTTTCTTTCTCTTTCTGTCTTATATTGGACATTGATCCCAGGGACTTCACAGTGAGCTTACATCCCCAATCACTATCCCTAACCCCCTTTTGAATTATGAGATAAGTAAGTTGCCCTGGCTAGCTTTGAACTTGCAATCCTCCTGCCTTAATTTCCCAAAGTACAGGGACTCCAGGCATGCACCACCATGCCTGACTCCTGCCTATTGTATTTGTATGTGGCATTCAGAGTCTGCCATGTTGGGTACAGGCAAAGCTTGTTGCAATTTAATTGAGGGCTTGATTTGACTAGGAATCATACATCTGTTCTGGGGCCTATTTTCATATGAATGCTTAAAAAGTACCCCAACAAGAATCCGCCCTAGTTGTAGGTCTGTGTGTTAAGATAGTCTGGCCACCAGGCAAGGTGGTCCTCAGATGTCTCTTCAACCTAGAGGAAGTCAGCAGGAAAGGATGTGATGTGTAATTAAAAATAAATTAACAAATTACATCCTAATGCATTCAGCTCCTAATCCCCTTGAAAGGATCTTTAGGCATCTAATTGACATATTTTAAGAGACATATTGGCTAGTCAGACATCAATTGACATCCTTATTAAATATCAATTAACACATTCCCTGACTTGATATTTAATTAGCTTGCTGCAACTATTCTTTTAAAAGTCAATTAAATGCTTGGAATACAAGCAGACTCCAGTGATAGCAATTATATATGGATTCCTGTCATAAGTCAGCTTTAGTGATTTCAGGGCAGGCTGATTTCAGATACACATATCAAATCTCTCACTAAGACCTTTAAAATCAATCATCGGGCATCTAATGAGCCCTCTCCTCATGAATGATGGTGAATGAAAGGCATGTTCTGCTCTTGGACTGTGGATTATTGAATTTTCATGATTATAGAAACCCAGCCTCTGGGTAGAGTGCTGTTTCATTTTCTAAAAATGATGGTAAACCACACATAAAATTTACCATTTTAATTTACTAAAAATGTCCCATTCTTTAGAGTTAAGCACATTCGCGTTGTTATGCAACCAATTCTTTTTATACGGCGAAACTCAAACTGTCCCCATTAACCAGTGACTCCACAGCGTCTCAGAATCACCTTTCTGCTTCCTCTGTGTATGAAGTTGACTACTGGAGTTGCCTCAGATAAGTAGAATTACACAGTATCTGTCTTCCCATAACTGGTCCATTTCCTTAGCACAATGTCTGTAACATGCATGGTGCAGCAGGAGTTGAGTTGCCTTCCTCTTTAAGGCTGAATAATATTCTATTAAATGTCTGCACTGTGATTCATTGCTCCCTTCATCTGCCCATGAGCACCAGGCTGCTTCCACCTTCGGCTAGTTGAGGTAACATTGCTGTGAACGTGGCTGTAGAACTCTCTCGGAGAGTCTACTTCCAATTCTTTTGGTTATATTGTATAATATGAAGTAATAATCCTGGATCATAGGGTGATTTTGTTTTTAATTTTTTTGAGGACTTGCTTCATTTTTATAAAAGGAAAAAGAAAAGATTGAGATGTCTTGGGTTGCATAAATAGAGATGTAGCATCCAGAATAAAGGAGCTAAGAGCTCCTACTTGCAATCCTGGCCAGACTGCATTAGTTCTGCACTTGTGGGATAAGGAGAACATAAGGTCGTTTGAGGAGATACCATCAACAGTGGTTGGATTGGTTTGTGAGCTGTGGCTAGAATAAGTGGGGTAGGCATGGGGTCAGGAAAGAGGAAGCCTACCTAGGACACTATGACTTCAGCTGTCCAAAGAGGTCTTGTGACTGGCTTAGAGTTAACTTACGTGGCTTAAGGCTAGAGGCTGGGCCAGTCAGTGCGTATTATAGCATTTATAAGGCAAAGAAGCTCTCTGTAACCTACAGTGTGAGCAGAAGTGAGATAATTTAAATGGAGTACTTGGGAGGGGAGTTTGACTAGGACGGGGTCAGACTCCCAAGGAGTCCGTGCCCAGGATCTCCGTAGACAGTCCCTCAGTCTGGAAGCTCCTCACATGCTGCCGGCTTGTCCTTCAGCTCTCAGTGCAGTGTCACCTCTGCAGGTGTAGCACAGAGACCTATTGGGTTCCCTTGCGGGATTTGCTCAATTTGTAGTTGTTTCGTTTGTTTTACTTGTTTAGTGTCTGTATCCTTCCATAGACTGTAGGTACAGAGGGTAGAGATCAAGTTGTCTTGCCTATGACTGGTGTTGCCAGTGTTTGACACATGGGAGGTGTGCAATAAATAATTCTTAGATGGATGAGTGGCTGGATGGAGAGATGGAGCTATGAAGGTAGGGTGCGGGGTGGACAGGAAGATAGATTATGGGTGAATGGATGAGTGAGTGGACGGATGGGTGGATGAGTGCAGAGGTGGCCTCCTGCTCTCAGACATTCGGATACCAGTGCCTCTCTGTGGCACATAGATTCTTTGGAGAGCAGGAGCTGTGTATGTTTCTTTGCCATTTCCCATGGCTAAGAGTTATGACTTCTCCTCAGGGACTCGTTGTAGTGAGCTGATTAGGAGCCAATTACAAGAGGAAAGTTTTATGCTTTGACCCCTGAATTAACCACATGAACTTTGATAAAGAGGAACAGCAAATTCATCTAAGAGCGATTTATATGCCCTATCAGCACGTAAGCAGCTAAAAAAAAAAAAATAAGTATATTTTTCATGGGCAAACACCGACTGTGGAGGACAGCTTTCTTTGCAATGTGGATCAAAGACTCCTGGGACAGGCTTATGAGCTTTGTAGATTCTGTGCTGACCGTAGATCCACTGGACCAGGACCTCAGAAGTGGAGTTCATGATGGGATGTTTCTGAATCTTCTTGTCAGAGGTTAGGCTCCACAGGGATCCATTTAATATAAACTTTAACAATGATGAAACTGAGGGCAGAGAGGACAGCAGCCTGCCAAGGTCACAGCAACAACAGGGCAGAATTCAGACCCCAGTGTTCTCTCTCCTGCTGAGCCAGTAGTATCCTTTTGAAGACAGGTAGGAGAATGGGATTTAGGGTTAAAATAATCATAGTGTTCCCAACCCTAAACTTACATCTAACAGTCCCAATTTTCTGCGAATAGTGTCTATTAAATAATTAATGTTCCTGAAAATAGTCTTGGCTCCCTTATGCCTTTTTATTCCTGGAACATCAAACCCTTTCAGATCATAATTAATTAAGACTCTCAATGTCCCCGAGAGGTAGCCAGGCACTGCAGAAACTTGGTAATTGGCTCTGAATATCAAGAGACCCAGTGTGCATTCCAGAATGTTCCTGATTCAAGGACCACCCAGGAAAGAAGGAAGGCAGTGGACTGGAGAGAGACGTCCATGAGTCCCAAGGGCCACCACACTCCAGCAGCATCCATAATTCTTTCTGTTTGCTCTCAGCTCAGCTGCACAAACTCATGAGGTGACAGAATCATCCCTGTTTCCGCTCAGACCCCCAGTGATCTCTTTAGCATAGCAGCCTCAGAGTAGGTGGCAGTTCAGTGTCGTAGAACTTGTCACGTTCCCACGTGCTGGGGTCAGGATGGCCGTCTATCCTGGGTTGGCTCACTATTTCTTGCTTGCTTGCTTTTTGTTATGCTGGGCTGTTTCTGAAACACCCTTTTGTTCGTGACTTGGCCAGTTCTGGAGCTGCTTGGCTGAGAGATGGAGCTCCCGGAGGGAAACGAGAGGTTGGTAGATTTGGGGTGTAGGGTGAGACCTTGGCTGAGCGTCGGAGAACCTGCTTGGCGTGACTCATTATCGCTGAGTCTGTTTTGTACTCTTTACAGTGACTGCCCCTCACATCCCTCCAGGTCTTTGTGGAGAACCTCTACAGCCTCTGTGAGCTGTTCATTTATTCATCTGACAAATACTTAACGAGCACTTAGTAGGTGCCAGCAGTATCTCACACACCAGGGAGACAGCAGGGAACTTGGGGTGATGCAAACCCAAGCCAGCATGCAAATTAACTAACTAATGACCTCTGTGACTTGTGAGATGAGGACAGAGCATGCTGCTGTGGCGTGGGGTACTGGGGAACTTTAGGCAGGGTGGCCAGGTGAGACCTCTCCGAGGGGCAGCATTTCAGACAGAATGGCCAGATGGGAGGGGCCAGCTGTGTGAAGATAGGGCAGGAGTGTGTTGAACTCACAGGTGAGAAAATGCTGTATAGTGTGGGATTCTCCAACCTTGAGCTGGTGGCACACTGTAATCCTGACGCTCTGGAAGACTGAGGCAAGGGGGTCACAAGCTGAAGCCTAGCATGAGCAATTTAGTGACTTAGCAAAATCCTATTTCAAAAGAAAAAAAAAAGGGCTGGGGATGTAGCTCAGTGTAAAGACCCTGGGTTCAGTCCCCAGTGCCACACACAGATGCACAAAGAAGGAAGGAGGAGGAAATGGAGAGAGGAGTGAAGAAGATGACTCAAAATCCCACTGATGGTGCCAGGGGAAGAACAGGAGCAGGGCGGTCGGGTGAGAGGCTTCTGGCCAGGCCAGCTGCAGCGGACCAGAAGGACATGTTGGCCTGAGGAAAGAAACAGGTTTAATTGTAGTGATCAGGGCAGAGGCAGCAGGGAGCTATGCCCAGGCCACTGGCCACAGATTGAGGGATGGAGGCACAAGCCAGTGCTGACTTTGGGATGTGAGGACCAGCTTTGAGCAGGGTGAGGACTTTTCCCATAGCCAGCAAATGGGAGCACTGAGGACTTAGAGGGAATAACTTACCTGAGTTTGCTCCAGTATGAGCAGCTCAAAACAAGACCTCTGCTCACCCTGTGGCCTGACTGACCCAAAGACCCTCCTCCTTCAGGGGCAGTGAGTCCAGCTGGGAGAGACCCCAGCCTTGGGGTGCTGAGGCTGACATAGCCTCCCCTAGGCTGGACGGGAGATCTCCTCAGAAGCGAGGGATAGACAGAGAGTCTGGAACAGGCCACTGCCCAGTGGGGGACATATTTCCATAACCACATTCTGCAAGAGTTGAGTGCAGACAGACTCTGAAAAGGTTGAGATCAGAGGGAACTTTGATCCAGAGAGGTGTCCAGTAGGTATGAGAGCAACCAGGGAGAGTGGAGGGTCCAGGCAGCCCAGAGGGACCCTCCAGTGGTGGGGACTCTGGGGCAGGAGGATGCCTTGGGATTAAGGACTGAGCCCTGTCTAGGCTGGAAGGTAGGAGAACTGGCTACTGTCTTCCAGTTCTTCCTTAAGAGACCAGCGGCATGAAGTGGCCATTCATTTTCCTCCATATTCCCAGCGGGGCCTCCAGCGAGCCCCAAAGGAGGACCCAGTCGCAATTCCTATAACCCTCTGAAAAGATTTAGAATCTGTGTCATAGTCTTCATGGGTCACGTTAGGGAGTAGTTAATCATTCAGACCCACATACCATTAAAGATCGTATTACAAAGTTCATGTCTCATACAGAAAGAGACATTTTATTCCTGTCCCTTAAAAAGGAGACGTGCACTATTCATTTATCTTGAATTAATTGTGTGAAACACAGCACAGCTAGTTGACAAATATATATTTGAGAAACATATCTTGTTTGATTTTTTGGGAAACAGATGTGCGTGAAAATGTAGATTGATGTTTGATCGTGTTCATTGCTGAAACCAAGCCAAACTGCTTTCCTGGCCTGATGTCAGGGATTTTTGTTTTTGGTGCCTAAAAGAAAAGCCATCAGCTTATTGATTAGTTTTGAGCTTTTGTTTCAAATCACCTGTAAATAGGAGCGAAGGCTCCAGGCCAGAGTTGGTAAGACAAACAGCTGTGCTCTCTTCCAATAAATGATCAGCCAAATGGGTCGCACTCACCCCTGTACTTTCTCTTCTAACTGGGTTTTGAGGTGCTGGAAGCACGCGGTTGTATGTCTCAAGGACTCTGGTCGGATGGCACCCATGATGGTGCCCTGAGCCTCGTGCAGTGAGTCAGTTTCTCATGGTGGTATCTGTGAGCCACATTTCAGCCTCACTGTCCGCAGGCTTCCTGTCCTCTACCATGTTCTGCTATGAATATAAATGAAACAGGCATAAGAACGTGAACCGCCTCAACCCCCACGTGCCCAATTCGCTATCGTCAGAAGCAGAAGTAAAACAGGGATGCTGCTCAGAGTGCTCCTGGCTGCACTTGGACTGGGGTAAGGCAGCAGTTGCGAGATGTGGCTGGTACCCAGTGAGATGCACGGGTGCTAACTATGCATGAGCTTTGGCCCGGAGGGAGGGGTGGGTTTGGAGCCAAACAGCTGTGTGACCGTGAGTGGGCCACTTACCCTTTCTGTGCTTCAGTTTCTTCATCTGGAGATACCTGCCCCCTCTATCTTCTGTGCGGTTGAGCAAAGTAGGATGCGTATTTTGGATGCATGGTAAAAGCTCACAAATGTTACATTTAAAAAAGTCATCATCGCCGTCATCGTCATCCTCATTGTCATGATGAGTCAGGGGACACTTCCCAGAGGAAGTGACTGAGCTGAGCTACGCATGATGAGTCAGAAGGAGCCATGCTGCAGTGGGAGGGACAAGCGTTGCGGGCCAAAGGAACAGTATGTGCAAGTCCTGTGGTAGGCAGGATTGTGGCACCTTGGGTGAGTCAAATAAGGCTAGTAGGGCTGGAGCAAAGTGATTGAGCAGAGGACTGAGGCTGGAGGGGCAGGCTGGGGCCCAGGAGGTGCAACCTGGGAGTCTTTGTGAGGGCTTTTCGTGTTTGTGCTGAGAGCAGGAAGAACCAACATAAAAAGTTTAAGGCAGTGCCCGAATCTAATAAGCGGTTTAGAAAGCTTCCTTTAGTGGCTGTGAGGAGAATGGCTACAGGGGAACTGGTGGTGGGGAGGCCTTGTGAGACCCTCCCAGGTGCACCTGAGAGGGGTTGGAGGTGCGTGGGGTGGTGCGAAGGGCTGGCAAGGATGATGCCTCTTTTAGTTGGTATAGCCATTGGGTGGATGGTGCAGTGCCTGAAAGTGACGATTACTTCACTCCTCTGAGCCTCAGTTTCTTTATTTATACCCCCAGCCTTATGTGTTTCATGAGGACACATGAAAGAGTCATCTTCATAGCTCACTCGAAAGCATCCTCTTCCTCCCAGCTCGTTCCTTGGAGCTGCCTCTTGGTGTTGTGGGCAGCCATACAGTGGAAGGCAGCGTGATCCCATGGGTCTCCATCTCCCCACCTGTAACTTGGGGCCAGTAGCATTGGCCTGCAAGTTTCTGTGAAATTCCAGCAGCATGATGGGAGCGAAGAGCTCTGTGGCAGTGGAAGGCCGTGTGTCGTGAGCAAGGGTGGCAAGCCTGGGTTTGTGTGATGTCTTCCCCCATTCTTCCATCCGTATTGGGCCCTAAATTACATTTATGTGTATGTGATATCCATGAACACAAACTGTCCCTGCCGATTTTATCCTTCAAGACACACACACTTTACAGTACCCAATCCACATACTTGTTGAAAAATTCAAACTTGAAAGGTCTCTAGGGCAGAGCATACTATTCATTGAAATATGATGCCAACCACATATATAATTTCATGATTTCTTTGGCTCCATTGAAAGTATAAATAAATGACCAGGCAAGATTGGGCATTTGTACCATTGGCTTACTCACGAGGTTGAGGCAGGAGGACTGCTCAAGCCCAGGAGTTTAAATACATCTCAGACAACACAAAAGAGACTCCGTTTCTTAAAAATAAAATAAGAATTTAAAGCAGGAGGATCACACATTTGAGGCCAGTCTAACTAACATAGTGGTATCCTGAGACCCTCTATCAAAATAAAAATTTAAAAGAGCCAGGGATGTAACTCAGTTGTGGAGAATCTGCTTGTCATGTGCAGGGCCCTGGTTCCAGCACAGATATGTGAGAGAAAAAAGAAAAAATTGCAAGAAACATGTAAAAAACATGCAAAATTAATCTTTTTTTTTCTTTTTTGAGACAGAGTCTTGCTCTGTGGCCCAGGTTGGTCCTGAACTCACTATGGAGCCTAGGCTGGCCTTGGACTCACCACAATGCTTCTGTCTCAGCCTCCGGCGTGGAGTGCTGGGATTATAGGCATGAGTCACTACACTCAGTTTATATGGTACTGGGGAATCAAACTTGGGTACTTAGCGCTTGATGTAGCACTTGGTAGGCAGGCACTTTAACCGCAGCCCCAAATTAATCTTAACACCATGTCTTTTTTTTTAACCAAATACATCTAAAACATTATTATTTTAGCATGCGATCCAAACAAATTTATTAATAAGGTATTTTGTGTGTGTGGGGGGGTGTTTATTGTATGCTTAGAAAGCCAATATGTATTTTATACTGGTGAGATTAGATACATTTCAAGTGCATAAAAACCCCAGGTAGCTGTGACTTCCCTATTAGACAACACAACAGGGAATTATTTGCTTTGAACCTTCATTCAGCAGGTACGGAAACTAGCTCTAGCAGACACATGGGTTGATTCTGTCCCACATCACACAGCTGTGTAAGGTATCAGGTCCCCCGCTATGTGCAGAGCCCTGAGTGCCTTCCCGGGAACACGGTCAGGCTTGGATGGCTGCACGGCCTCTCACCTCCTGGCTTTGATGGCCTCTCTCCTGACCTCTTCTGAGCATGGGGGGTCAGGGGCAGCAGCCGCTCACGTGAGGAAGGGGATGCTGGAAGTCCGCCCCCTTCTCTTGCATCCTTACCCTGGTGGCTAGAAATGGAACCTGTGGAAGCTGGGCCAGGCTGAGGCATAGAGTCATGGGGTCAGAATTCATACTGCCTGCCCTGATTCTGACATTCACTCGTGAGGCCTGATCCCATCAGTCTCAGCTGTGAAACTTTCCTGCCTTCCCTGGTGTATAGTAGAATCTGGGATGGGGTGGAAGGCTGCACTTAGTGTGAGTTGGTCACATAGACAAGGCCCTTGTCATGTGCAAGGTGACTGAGCAGAGGACTTGTGTGTAGGCACCTCTTTTCCTGAAGTCTGGTCTCAGACAGCCAAGTACCTGAGGAGAGGTCCGTCTGGGTCTCTGGTTACCTCACACACAGCACAGTCAGACCTCCAACTCTCCCCTCAACCCCGACCTGCCCGTTTCCTTCTCTTTTTGGAGACAGAGAGGTCTCGGCTGGGGATGTAGAGTCCTAGGGGTCATTAGGATCTTGTCCCTCAACAAATACTTATTGAGGATCTACCACGTGCTGAGCAGTGCCCCAGGCTCAATGTGGCAGGTCCCTTACTCTTTCCCCATCCCATTCCTGGGAAGCAACTCGTAGGAATAGCTCCATGTGTGTCACAGTATTTACATCTACATACGGAGACACAGAACTATGTCATTTAAAAAGTGATGTTCTGTTAATCCCACTGTCCTGCAGTTGTCTTCCCCACCCCCAGTCATCTGTGGACACATCTCCATATTATTATGGAAAGATCTGTGCTATTTCCCCCAGCATTTAGGAAACTCCCCAGAGTGAGGAGAGGCGAGACCGTCTCATTCCCGTGGAGTCACTGTAGAGACCAGTTTGTTGTGCCCACTTTCGGACTGGCCAGGTCTTGGGCCTGCATTCCCTTTGATACATCTGTGCAGATACCACAGGTACAAGCCTGCACTGGGATCCGCACGCTGCCCCCTCTGGCCTGCCTTAGGAAACCTCTGAGAGCAGGTCTGGGCTCGCGGGGGAGCTGGTAGCAGTGTCAGGAGTGGAGGGAGAGCTTCAGATGCGTGTGGGATTCCCCTCTTACCACACTTCGCAGGCACTTTGTGGCCTTAGGCTTGAGTGTGGCTCTTCCTCTGGCCCTTCCCACTCAGCGGCCCGTAGGGAGCACTTTCCTGTGGCAAGCATAGCTCCACCTCTAAGTGGGCAAGTGCTCAGTAGAATTCCACAGGACAGTGGCTTCACGTGTTCAGCTTCTCCCTTAGAAGGTTCTGATCTTCTCCTTTCACCTTCAAGACTGTGGCCAAGATCCTTTTATAAACATCTTTACATACCAAGCTTTTGTTTATACAGGTAGAGTCCTAGGAGCTGGATTGTTGGGTCATAGAACAGAGGCGCCTAAGATTCTCAGAGATGCTGAGCCGAATTGCTTTCTGCTATGTTTGTAGCCAGTCGCACTCCCCCTCTATGTGGGGGGACATGTGGTTGTGGTCTGGGGTAGGGAAGCAGCTGCTAAGGAGCACAGGGCTGCTTAGGAGGAATGGGATGAATTCTGTTTTGCAAAAAGGATTCTGGGGCTGGAGTATGTTAAAGACAGGGCAGCAGAGCGGACAGCACTGCCTGTTTTGTGTTCATATGACTCTGTTCCCCATCTTCTCTTGTGTGTACATCCAGTGTCAGGTTGGTGGCTGCCTTCTTAAACTGTGTGCTTTGACCCAGGTCCAGTACAACCACATGTATTTCACAGCTGAGGGAACTAAGGCTTAGGGAAGTGGTCCAGTGTCCAAAATTCTCTTTGGATCTGAGACTAGATCTCCTCCCTCTGGCGTTCTGTGGACTGTAAAGATGCGGTTGAGGTACTCCTGTGACAGCAGCCTAGCCAGGGTGCTGATGGGCCTGAGGTAGCTGGTGACTCTAGGGGTGCCGCTCCACTAGATGAGCCTGCCTCTCTTGCTTTCAGGCCGTGATTATGGCATCTGGAAAAGAGGTAGGTAAAAGTAGTCAGGAGTCGCAAAGGCAGATGCCTATATGGGGGCTGGGAGATGAGCAAGGAGTAGTGACCAGTATTTGGATCTGGCATTTTGGGGAAGGCAGGAACTGATGCACTGGATTGGTGGACATTGCAGGGACTGGGCACTGAAGAGGAGATGCCTGGCCCAGGGAACAGGAGCTGCTTAAGCCTGAGCTGAGTGCCAGGGGGGAGACAACCCCAGCGTTCCAGCAATTCTTCAGAGAAAGTACAAATCCAAATTTGCAGGTCCAAGGTGATAAATAGTAAGATGTTGGCTCTCGGGGACTTGTTGACCTTCCTGAGACTCTCAGTCTCTTAGCATCTTTGCCCAAGGGCAAAGATTCCTAACCTTTAGGAGTTATAGACCTCTTCTCAGAGTCAATCTTTTAAAAGGATAAAATAAAATACACTACAGAGAATTCCAATTATATTGAAACATAGTTGTCAAAATATTAAAAATCCTATTTTTGATAGCGTAATGAATGCTTCTTTATGAACATGCTAAATAACGAACAAAGAGCTAGGGACAGGTCTAATTAGTATCATCATTTTGAAGTGGTGATGAGTGTAAACAACCTTTGGAGATAGCAGCAAAGATAGTAATGCGGTATGAAAATACCTGTGATTTCTGTTGGTGACAAAGTCAAGGGCACTGCTGACACAACTGTGGTTTGTTGCCAACATTCGCAGGGGGGAAGGAAATGCTAAATTTCGGTTAGTGAAAGGGCAGACAATTTTTACTTCCTTTAGGCTTACCAACCTCCTCTGCTAAGATACTGTGGTTAAGAATTAAGAGGGACCTGGAAAGGGCATGGGCCCAGGATGTTTCAGCAGATGGGGTGCTCTAAACCCATGGACGCCCCCAGCAGTGGTGAGACCACAGGAACTCATCCCCTTATGGGCCAGGGTAGCCTGAGCCCTGTGGAGGGCCTGCCAGCCTCTTCCTGCAGCCAGGGTGAGTCACACAACATCCTTTCTCAGGAAGACCAAATATAAACAGTTAGGGATTATCTTGAGAACAAGATGTTTGTTTACTTTTTAAAACTGCAGTCAAGGCAAAGAGCTGAGGCCCACAACTGCAATTAATATATAATTTAGGGCATTTTTTTCAGGGGTGAAGCTGCAGCTCTGTACAAAGACACCAAGACCAGTTTCCCCCTTGTTTTCTGTTCAGGTAACATTAAGTTGTTTATTTCTTCTTAGTCATAGATATTTTCATGGCTTTTATTCCTCCTCCAGGTTACACAAGCAATACATGCTCATTGTAAAAATTTCCAAACACCAGTGAAAGCACAATTTCCCCCATTTTATCTCATTCCCCAGAGAGAACCACGAAGGTTCAGAATACATCATGCTGGGCTTGGCTTTCCACATCTGGGCTCACACACATTACCATTCATGTAGTTCTTTTTTTCTAAACTCTGCTACGAAAATTGTTCTGTAACATTAATATCTCACCTAAGATGTCAAAGATGTCTGTGTAGTTGTCTTCTCACCTACAATTTGAGTTTCAGAAAGGGAGATACTATGCTTTATTCATTTTTATGCACCCGAGATCTTACAGAATAATTTCTGCAAAAGGGATTGGGCATATATGTTTGCTGAACTAATGACCAAAGTAATAAATATTGCATTCATTTTTCAAAAATATAAACACATACATCCATTGAACAATATTTTATTATTTCAAGGTAACTGAAGCGAAAACAAAGGGATATGATGAACTTTGTCAATAAACACCAGTGGGTACTTTGTTGTTTCCAATTTTTCAGGCTAATTGTCATTCCTCATCAATCAGCCTTACATATGTCTAGGCCTACCTTTTTTGCATTTTGTAGACTGAGAGAAAGGTTTATTTTGAAAGACATTGCAAATTGCCCCTCTGTAGGTTGAACCAAATCACAAACTTGTACCAAATTACAACCCATCAACACAAAAGCTTTTTTTTCTCTTCTCTCACTGACATTGAGGGTTTTATGTATTTGATAGATTTAGGCACACTTTATTCAACAAGATCATATTCATTTTAAGTTACCACTACTAACATTTCTAACAGGATTTTTCTTCTTTTGAATATCTTAAATTCTGTCTATCTTTGTGTCTGTCTGCCTGTCTATCTATCTATCTGTCTATCTATCTATCTTTTGAGACAAGGGCTCACTCTGTAGTCCAGGCTAGTCCTGAACTCGCTGTGTAGCCCAAGCTAGTCTTGAACTCGTGGAGATCCTCCTGTCTTAGCCTCCTGAGCACTGGGATTACCGATGTGTGTCACTACACCCAGCTATTATGTAATGCTGGGGGATTGAGTCCAGGGCCTCGTGCTTCCTAGGCAAGCACTCTAATCACTGAGCTATGCCCCAGACCTAATAATAATATATTATGAAATAATTTAAGCTTGCACAAAAGTTACTAGAAAAGTACAAATAGACTCCTCACCGAGTTTCCCAAACTCTTAGCATTTTATCATAAGTGCGCTCTCTTCCTGACTTAATCTGAATGCCATAATTTCCAGACACTTGCTGTGTTTGTGGCCCTAATCTGAGTCTGCTGTCCACACGATCCTCACCCTGCCTTCCAGATGAAGAACTCAGTATGGCTGTGAACACTACCAGCCAATTCACAGACCCTCCAGACTGCCCAGTAATGGGTCTTCCCACTTTTTCCTGTATCTTTTCCAAGAATATGTATTGCATTTAGCTCTTACATACTTTCAGGTTTTTCCATGCTCAGGCAGTCCCTCCACTCCCCCTGGCTTTTGAATCCTTAATAGTCTTAAAGGGCTTGGGCCTTACATTCCAAAGCAGCCCCCTCAATCCAGATCTCTCTAATGATCCTCTGGTCTGACTCAGCTCATGCTTCCTTGGTGGGAGGACTGTGGAAATGATGTGCTCGGTCAGCTCAGAAGGCACACACGGTGACCTACCTTGCCTGAAGATGTTAGCTCTGACCACCTGCTCATGCCGATGCCCCCCATGTCTCCCCACTTCAGCCTCATCATTTTCTTTTTGTAATTACTTAGTATGCTGTGGTGGGCTCCCTGAGCTGAAGCCAATGTTCTGTTTTTATTAAACCTCGTCTAGAAGTGGCTCCTGCTAGATGGACTACATTTGTGATGATTGCCAAATGGGGATTTGCTCCTCCCATCATACCTTCTATGTGTATTAATCCATATTCTGTTGTAAGAAAAAGCTTTTCCTTTATGCCTGCCCAGATGGATGCTTATATTTATATCAGTGGAAGTTCATGGTTTCCCACTTTATGATCCATTTCCATTACTGTCCATTCTGTTGCTCAGATGATCCCAGATTTGGCTAATGGAAGGTCCTTCAAGAATGTAGTGGCTCTCATGTCCCTTTGGCAGGACTCCATGATTCACTGAGCGTGTCATTTGTGTGCAGCTACCTAGGCTCATCTCATCTTAGCCTCAGAATCAGTCATTTCTTAGAGAAGCGTTGGTTTGTTTTCGTGGAAGATGATGTTTAAAACCAAGATCTGGGTACTCAGTTTGCTTGCCAAATAGAACCCGGGATAATATTGCCTCTGTGTGTATGTGTGTACACATGTCTTCACAATTACTCACTTATAGATTATTTCCACATCATCTGCTCCTATATGTTATGAAACCATGGGTTTATAGCAATGTGCCCGTTGCCAGTTCACCCCCTCACTATTATTTCTAGTCTTTACATCTGTATGCATCTCCATTTGTGTGTGTGTTATCCTGGGGATCAAACCCTGGCCTTTCACACCGAATTACATCCCCACCCTTTTTTATTTTTGGTTTTGAGACAGACAGGATCTTGCAAAATCACTAAGTTGCCCAGGTTGGGCTTGAACTTATAATCTTACTGTCTCAGCCTCTCAGAGTGCTGGGATTACAGGCCTGCACCACGGGACAAGGTATAAATATCTTTTCAAGCAGTGGGAATCTAGGTCCTCACAACCAGTCTTCTGTGGGTCATTCTCTCACCTCATATTTTGCCCAGATATCTCTACCACCTGAGGTTTTCTTTTCCCTCCATTCTATGATGACTGTTTGTTGTCTGTGTTGTCCTGGCATTTATACTCCTGGAAAAGTTCTATTTCCCTCTCAGCTAGAGGCAGTACATCATCCAGATTTCCTGTTGCTAGGATAAAATACCTGATACCCACTTCTAAAAGAAGAGATTTATTTTGTCTCATGGTTTAAGAGGGTTCAGTCCATAACTACTGGCTCCAGGGCAGAAGCAGCACAAGGAAAGGGCCCAGTGGAGGAAAGCTGCTCAACCCACAGTGAACAGAAAAGGTGTTGGGGATAAGAATACTCCCAATCTACACATCAGGGACCTGCCTTCTCCGACCAGGCTTCATCTCCTAACAGCATATTCACCTGGGAGCTCGGTAATGAATTAATTCACTGATAAGTTTGGGACCCCCATATCCAGTCACCTTCTGAAGTTCCACCTCATGCCAGATGAGCAGCAGCATTAGAATCTAATAAATGCGTGTTGACAAGAGGCAGAGCTGCCCAGTCCTTCACCTCCTGCTCCCAGATCCTCTGTCCCTGACCAGTTCCTTCCAAGGCCATAGACTGGTGCCCATCTGTGGCCTGGGGTTGGAGACCCATGTTCTTCATCAGCAATTTTTCAGTGGGAGTGACCCCTCTAAGGGGACATTCGGGAATTCTAGAGACATTTTTGGTTGGCACAATTGGGAAAAGGTGCTCCTGGTATCTGATGCGCAGAAGCCAGGGTTGCTGTTAAACATCTCACCTGCATAGGAAAGTCTGTAACAACACAGAATTCTGTTTTGAAGTGTTAATAATGCAGGGTAAGAAGCCCTGTTCTAGCCAACGTTCATGGGCTTCTCTCTCGGTCTGTTCACTCTTCCTTTCTCTGCCTGCCAAACAAGTGAAGTCCTCAGTGCATCCTGAATTGCATTCATTTAATATTTATCATTGCAGAAAAGGCCAACAATCAATTATCATGGGTTCTGTATGCTTGGTCCAAAGTGTCTTTCTTTCTTTTTTTTTTTTCAGGAAGATACTTATCAAAATTTGACCTGCATGGTAGGCCCTGCCATAACCTGTTTATACTACTATAACAAAATACCTAAGACTGGGTGATACAAGAACAGAAGTGTGTTTCCTATAGTTCTGGAGGCTAGGAAGCCCAAGATTAAGGCACAGGTACTTGGTATCTTCTTGTTATCAAGTTGAAAGGCCATGGGGACAAGAGGAAGTAGCCCAGTAATGAAGTGGCGGGCCACAATCTGTAGCTAGTCTTCTCACGCCCTCTCCCCTAGTACCATTCATGAAAGTGGAGCCCTTGTGACCTCATCACCTCAACACTATCACAAGGGTTTTGGAGGGACACAGACATTCAGCCCATAGCAGGACCCATTCTTAGCTTCGGAACTGCTCTCATACTCTTGGTCATTTTAAAGTTGTTCTTACTGGGGTGGGAAGTGTAGCTCAGCAGTTAGAGCACTTTCCTAGTAAATATGAGATCCTGGGTTTGGTTTCCCAGTACGACATAAGCTTTAGCACCATGTAAGTGGGCTGTGATGGCACATGCCTGTAATCCCAGCACTCAGGAGACTGAGTCAGGAGGATTGCAGTGAGTTTAAGGCCAGCCTGGGCTACATAGTGCGTTCAGGACCAGACAGGACTGTAGAGAGGGACCCTGTCTCTAAAAATCATATACGTATAAAATTTATATATATGATTATTTATAATTATATATTATATATGATTTTTAAAAATAAGTTAACTTTTACTTCTCCTTGTCATTCTACTCAGTTTGGGGGAGGGATATTGAGTACGCTTGCATCTATTTTGCCATCTTCCCTTGAATGTTTCAGATAATTTAAAGAAAACCTCACAAAATAATTCAGATAATCAATTTTATAGCTCAGAAGTGCCTGTAATTACTATTGGAGGCACATTTTCAAATCACTCTTTCTGTACATTATCTCATTTAAGTCTCTGGCAGTCTATTGAAGTAGGCCTTATTATGCCCACTTTGCGGTGACTTCCACTCACCTATGGTTGGTAAGTTGATGTGGATTAGATCTATTCGACTCTAAATTTTGTGTCTTTTCCGCTACACTGCACTCCTTTTCAACAAATGAAATAATAACCTCCTTGTATCCTGGAGAGTGTATTTTTCAGAGAAATTGCTTTCTACAGAGCATTGCTCGCTGTATCTACTCATCTAAGGGCATATTTAATTGACCTTAATTGGAAAATGACCCAGAGCTTTTAAATTGTATTTTTTTCTATCTCATTTTCTATCACACTGTTAAGCAACTTCAAAATCTCACCGTTGTTAAAAGCAGTTGTTCTTATAAGTCCAGTTACATGTGAATGTGGTTTTCTCCTCAGCCTGTTAGATAGAAATTTAACAGAAGTATTGGCTCCCCATGGTTTGCATTTTCAACGGGTACCTCTTCTGCTCCAGTGTGGAATGGACCACTTCACCTGAGTTAGACAGAGGAAAGAACACTGTGAACTTTGTCTTGGCGTGTGACTGATGGTAAATTTCTTAACTTCTCTGGGCTTTACCTCTCTCTGCTGGGAATGGAAAGTATGGAGTATATATTCCTCCTGTCTTTAAATTTTTCAGGATCACAAAATCCAGTTATAAGAATAGATCCCAGGCCATAATGATAGCCTAAGCTTTGCTATATTGTTAGGTAACACCCTATGTATGTTTCTTTCTCAGTTTGTCTATCTGCCGAACAACTTTGCTAGGAAAGCTCTGTGGTTTTCAAACTTTATTCCAAGTGACCCTAGAAACTGTGGAGACAGAACATAAAACCAAGCTTGTGCTTTTACAAAAAAAAGTGTTGTGTTATTAACTAATACATAATTGCCCTGTGGGTATTCCTTCCTACACAGCTGCCCTGTGAGGAGGTTCCCCCATGTGAGTATTTTTAGAAACAGAAAACTAACTCCTTTAAGCATCATTTTGGCTTGATAGTGAGTGGGAATTAACCCAGAGCCAGGTGTCTTGCCTTATTTCATGCATGGCACTGGATATTATGTATTGGTGTAGAGGACTGTCCTCACAAAAATCAGCATGCCCAAGCCAGTGATGCCACTGGGAGAAGGGTAAGGCTGTAGGAAAGGATGCTGGCCTCTTGATGGCTCTGCCCAGGTGGCTGTGCTTCATTGTGTATCTGCCTTCTGTGGTCTCCTGTCCTTCCATGGCTCTGAGGCGGACATTCTTAATTCCTCCTGTATTGAGGGCTCACCCTACATCCTGAGAAGAAAATCTAATCACAATGAAACTCATTTTTTAAGAAAATAGGGATCTCCCTCTTTCTAGCCTACATCTCTCTCTGCAAGACTAGCCCCAGACGCCCAGGTGTTTTGGGACTCCTTTGTGAGTTTAAAAGCCACCTCAGATGCAGTAGCCTCCCCTGCTTTACCCACAACAGATCTTTTCCCCACGAATCTCCCGTCTGCAGATGGTAGCAAGATGCCAACCTGCCATGCACCCAGTGGTTCTCCCGTCTTTTTCAGCTTCACCATCCTAGTCATACCCTGACCAGTCCTCCTCTGTCCCCAAAACAGTTCGATCAGTTTTGACACAACTCCCAATCTCTCTAATCTTCAGTTTCTCAGGAAGTAGAAAAAGAAGGGACAGAGATATGAAGGAACCATTGCGGGAGCACCTTTTCTTTGCTCTGGCCATCCGATCGGGAAGGTGACACCAGACAGATGAGACCAAGTCCGTCTGTGCTACTTGCCAGCTTTGTGTCCTCGGCAGAGTAGCTCTCTTTCTGAGCTTGTTTCTCATCTCTACAATGGGGTGACAATATGTATTTTGGGGTTGGCCAGAGACAGTGACCCTGGCACACAGTAAGTGTGTGATAGAGTCTAGCCAGTCTGCTGTCTTCTTCTCCTTCCTCACCTTGTTGGGACCTGTTTTGTCCACCCAGGTGACTGCTTTCCCCCTACAAGTATGTGCATTGTTTGGGAGCTAGACTGTGAGGTGAGGCTGTTTGCCGCCAGTATCAGCTCCTCCAGCTTGCATCGCTGGCCTGCACATGTCACACTTATCTGGTTAGCAATTTTAGGACAGGCTTTTTCTGATTTGTTGGTGCTTCTGAAAAATTAAGTGGAGAGAACACTCGGGTGTCAAGGAACAACCAGCTCATTGCAGGAGCAACCAGCCCTTCCCCACCCCCAGTGTCTGAAAATTAGGCTCTGCAAACCCTGCAAGGATGGCTCACTGCGCCCTTCTCCCAAAGCAAAGGGTGTGTCTTCTGTCCTACGAGCCCGGGCAGCTTTAATGTCCCAGGTGAGAAGGACCCTCAAGCCTGACCCAGGCCTTTTACTCCATTGCATCCAGTAGCCACTGGAGAGGTAGAGCGCCCGCTGGCCAGCACATCAACTCACTGTTCTGTTTTAGACTCAAATTACTATAATCTGCATATACTACACTGTACCCTGCTCTAAAGGTCCAGTTCAGTGAGTGCTGGCATAAGTCCACACTCATGTGTCCACATCTCAGCCAGGATACAGAACATTTCCATTACTCCAGTAACCTCTAAGTTCAGAAGTGTTCCAGCCTTCCCGGAAAAACAGCTCAGACAAGTCTGTCACCAAGATTGAGCCAGTGTTACCTTTGGCTACATTTGCTGGGATTCATCCTCATTCTTCCCCCCTCCCCACTTCATGCTTCCTTATAAAGAAATAAAATTCTTTTAAAGAGATCAAACAGAATGGGGAGGCTGGGAGCCATCCTTATCTCCATCCCCAAAGCTCATCATTGTCACTACCAATGTCCGAAAGATGACATGTCTGACCTATGTTTGCAGACTTTTACTGCATGATTACAAATAGTACATAGTCTTTTTGGGGAGGCCTTAGATATCTGCATCCTGTGCACAGATCATGCATAGGCTACATGTCTTTTTTATAGCATAGATTTACCCCACATGTGCTTTTAAGATTGATTAACCTTTTTACAGGTATTAGTAGATCTACTTCATTAGCCTTAATATAGTGTAAGAATATTAAAAATGTACTCCTTCATCCCCTACTGATAGTCATTTAGAGTGTTTCCCATTTTTCTTCTTAGTAATACAGAGCCTCAGTGAGTATGCATGAGCCCATGCACAAAAATCATGACAGCCCACACACAGAATTTGCCTGAAAGTGGAATTAATGGCACAAAGAGCCATAAGGGCTTGCACATATCCAGCTTGAGGAGATATTGTTGCTCTGGGATTTCATTTTCCACCTTTTCTCTTTGGAATTCTTGACCATTTTCTTACCCACCAAAGGAGAAATTAAGTTTGTACAAAATTTTCATGTGTCTTCTGGGTTCAGTTCTCAGAAACATATTGTTCATTTTCTACACTGTTGGGCTCATTTCCCCCCCTTTACTTGCAAAGTTTTCACCTATGTCTTTCTAACTCTTTGAACAGGATTCCATTTAGGGTTTCTACTTGCTCCTGACTGACATGGGCACATTCTCCTTGTTGAGTCCTCACTCTTCACCCTCTGCCATCTTGCACCTGGGCACATCTCACTTCATGTTCCTTAAACTTCCTAGAACTAAGTGTACCTATGCTTGGATGATGTAGAAAACAGACAGGAGACTAGGGTTACCCTGAAAACATTGACTACCTCAGGGTAGGATCAGAAAGTGAGAACCTATTCCCTTGTTATATAAAAATTTCTTTTGAACAATGGGCAAACATGAGTAGCTGATAAAATATATGTGACTACGTTGTTATGTAAAAAGATGCTTGACTTCGTTGATAGCCAATGAAATGTAAATTCAGAGAAGACTGAGACATTCCCTCTTGAATGTCAGACTGGGATAAGTTACAATTTTATAATATCCAATGTGGAGAAGATGTTGGGAGTAGATGCACTATTACAGGAATTTCTTTTTTAAAAGATAACTTGAAGACTACATCATATAACTTAAAAATACCATGTCAGGCATTTAAAACCCAGGTGGAAATGGGCCTATAGACAATGTAGGGTTAGTCTTTGTATACAGTGCCCTCACTAAAGAAATAGTTTGTATGCATTAAAAATTATTTATGAACAACTCAAGATCAGATTTTGTTTTGCATTAGAATTATCTAAACCCAGGTTTTTTTCATGCTGTCATATTTTGTCCAAAGTACTGATTACTCCAGTTCTTTATCAAAAACTAGACTTGGCCAAGTATTTATGTATATGTTTATTTTATGTACAGAACTTGAGGGCTTTAAGTTATTGTCAAGGTGACCTTGTAGCCCATGTGGATGGCTCTTATTTTCAAAGTCAACCCTGCAAAAACCACAGGCAGAGGAGGAAATGTGGATTTGAGGAACCCAAAACTGTCCAAAATCCCCTGGAGTCTGATGGCAGGTTGGAGCTGGTATATGTGTGTGCCAGGAGCATGTGCACTCACAGACGCTGTCAGGTAAGGGACTGCGACCAAAGGTAGTAGTGGAAAAGTAGGTTGTGCGGTGATTCTCAATCCTGCAGCACGTTAAATATCATCTTTGGAATATCACCTTTAAAAACACTCATACTGGATAACAATAATATGGGAGGAGGACTTGTTCCTACGAGATACACGTTAAACTGCTGGATGTCTGCAACTTATCTTCATATATGTCAGCAAAACAGATCCCCCAACAACAACAACACACACAGAGAGAGGGAGAGAAAGGAAGAGAGCAAGATTGCATGGAAGTGGCAACTTTTGGGGGATTCAGGTGAAGTTCAGTCATGCTCATTACGCTATTTTTTTTTCAACTGTTTTGTAAGGTCATTTCTTTTCTCCTGCCAAAATACAGCATAGAGAAAATTAATGCTACCCTCCAGTTCTCATTCCAAGTGGTCTGACTTTGTTAGACATTGACAGGCTGAGGTGAAAAAATGCCTCACATGTGATTGTAATGCAGAGCCGGATTCAAACCTATGGGGTCAGTGGGGAGCTTCTTAATTTTAAAGTTCTTCTGTTGCCATTCCTCCTGAAAAGCCCTGGTGTACCACCTTTGATTTATACCTCACAGTGTGGTCAGAAGCCACTGCCCTCTAGTGCCAGTGGATGCTCTGCGAAGAGGGCAACTTGAAGGGTCACGCTGTCAGTCTGGCCTTTGGAGCCAGGCATGTGGCTGATCCTATCAAGGCAACCTGAATTTGCTGACCAAAATACTTAGCTACCTCCAAGTATCTGGTTCACAAAGAAAAGCAATAAACAGTACAACCATTGAGGCACAACTATCGAAAGACAAAGCCAGAATTTAAAATAAACATAAAAATAATTCAGGAAGTGACGAAAGATTTTAAGCATACAGAGAAAAAGTCAGAAATCACTGACAAGAAACAAATAGAATTCCTTAAGTGTGAAAGGTGTAACAGTTGAAGTCAAGGACACAAGAGATGGATTGTTAGGATGGAAACAGCTAAAGAATAAACTAATGAAATGGAAGAGCAGGTTGAGGAAGTCTCCTAGAGGCAGCAGGAAATGAAGGAGAGGGAGAACAACATATCCTTAGATGCTTTCAAATGTGGAGGATAGAAGTACATATGCCAATATACCGAAAATAAGAAGAGAGAATTTTTTAAAAGCAACTTACAAAAATTGAAGGTAAGAGACACTGGCTTAAAGAGACTTACCAGAACACCAAACAAAAGAAATAAGAAAAATTCCCCACACATGTTACCATAAATGTAAGAACACCAAAGACTTGTTTAAATGTTTTTGGAGATAAAGCAGATTTCTAATAAGAACCAGACCAACATCAAGAGGATACTTACACAGAATGGGTAAAGCAAGGACTATTTATAAATATTGTTAAGTTAAAAAAAATAAGGATAAATAAACTTCTTTTGGATGTTAAATGAATGGCAGCTAACACAAGACCAAGTTTATCAACTTTTGAGTCAACAAATGGAAATTCTCTTCATCAAAAGAAGGCAGAAAAGCAGTCAAAAATGAAAGAAATAAAATCCTTATAAGTCTATATTATGAGATATGTTCTAAGGTAACAAGTATTACATTAAATGCAGATAAATCAAACTCGCTGATTGTAAGACACAGGTAAAAGTTTTTAAAAGGGTCAAGATTATATCTTTTAAAGTAGGAGATATGCAATACAGAAAGGCAAAGAACATTGGAAAAATCAGATTATAGTTCCTGCAAATGTCAACAGAGATCTAGACTGGTAACCTTACCTGTAACCAAATAACATTTTTGTAAAAAAAAAAAAAAAAAAAAAAAAAAAAAAAAAAAAAAAAAAAAAAAAAAAAAAAAAAAAAAAAAAAAAAAAAAAAAAAAGTCACAGTGAACCCAGCAAGAGGTAGGAGTAATAAAAGAAACAACATAACAGGAAAATATGACCAATACAAACATGTATTTACCTAAAAATACTCATCAACTAACAATGGAACCACAGGAAGATATGTTGATAATTCGGTATGTGAAGCTGAATCTGTTATCACATTCCTGCAGAAATGGACAGATTATATGGTCTCTGAGTAGTCACAATTATTTTCCAAACTCTTCTCTTTACTTCAGTGTTCTGAAATTTCACAATGATGTGCTTTAATGCAGACCTGTTTCTGTTTGTCTTAGTGGATATTTGGAGCCTTTTCAGTCCAGAAGTTCACGTCCTCCTCTGGAGAAATCTGTATTTGTGTAATTGCTAATAACTACCATCCTCCTACACCTGCCATGTTTCTCTGTTCTCTTTTTGGGTAGTTTTTTTTTTTTTTTTGAACATGGTTTCTCTAGTTTTCTTCTTTTCTTGCTTGTATTCTAGATCTTTGTCTTTTTATTCTATTTTCTGAGAGTTTTCCTTATCTATATCTTCCAAGCCTCCTGCTCTCATATTTTTAACTTTAAGAGCTCTTTTTTGGTCTCAGAATATTGCTTTTCTTAAAATAGAATCCTGTTCCTATTTGACACTTGCAATACTTCATCTCTTTGAGGAAACTTATACTTCTTAAAAAGAGATTTTTCTCTTCTCTCTTTTCTCTACATACCCCTGTATTGATTGTAATTGCTGCTGTAAAAATGTTAACATAAGTGATTATCTTACAGTTCTGAAGGTTAGAAGTTCAATATGGTTTCCTTGAGCTAAAATCATGAGGTACAAAGTACCATTTCCTTCTGGAGGTGCTAGAGGGAAAACCTATTTTGTTGCTTCTTCCAGCTTTTGGGGACCAACGATATTTCTTGTTTCATAGCCCATTTCTTCTGCCTCCATAGCCAGTAGTAACATGGCTCCTGTAGTCATCACGTCTCCCTCTGACCATGGCAAAGGGAAGTTCTCAGCACTTAGGGATTCACATGATTAGATTTGGAACCCTGGGATATCCAGGCTAATCTCCTCATCTCAAAGTCAGCTCATTAACAACCTTAATTGCATTTGCAAATTTAAGCCTGCAAAAGCACCATGTATATAACATTTACTGGTTCTGGGGATTAGGACAGGGACATTTCTGGGCAGGAACATTATTCTGCGACCATACCTTCTGCTCCTTCATTTGGTTCTCTGACTTTCATGATGTAAGTTTTTTTCACATCCGGTAATCTTTAGACATCTGCACACATGTAAGAACAGGGGACTAACAAAAAAGTTATCAGAGGCTCAGAAAGTAAAAACTCTGGGTACTGTGACTGGACTTTTCCACAGAAAGCCTTCTTGTCATCATCTAGGGCTCTTTCCTGTGGTGCTGGCAGGTTCTCCTGTACAGTCTCCTGGCCACCAGAGATATGCAAGCGGAGTGGAAAGAGATTTGGGGGTTTCGAGATCCAGGATCCCTAATCCCCTGAGTCCCTCAACTGTGTCTGGGAGTCCCTTGTGCTGAGAATACACATTCTGTCTTCTGTCTGGTAACTGATGTCAGGAAGTAGAGTCGGCAGGGCATGGAGCCTGCCAGGTAGAGTCAGGACCTGGAGTCAGCTGATCAAGGCAAAAGGTCAAAATGTTATCGGGGTGACAGCATGTTGGGGGTCTGAGGTCAGACTGCAGCCCACCTGGAGAAGAGGGTCATTAGTACTTAATCGTGGGAAGCTAGGAGTTGGGAAATGATGGTGTTAGAGGTCTTTGTAGAGAGCTCTGAGGGTTTTTGTTTTGTTTTCATTGTTAGCTCAGCTAGGACCTGGAGATATTGGTCTGTTCTAGGCTAAGCTAGAGCCTTCCAAAGTTGGTTTATTTCCCAGTCGGCCTGGACCTTGAGACAGTCAGAGCCCAGACTACAAGCTAGACCGGTAGGGGAACTTCCAGGACAGCCTAACATTTTAACACTAACACCTAAAGTGTGAAGATTTGGGGTTTAGGAGATAGACCAGGACATCCAAATGAAGCGACAGAGACTCCAATGGATAGCTTAAACAGATTTTCAGCTCATCTTTGAGTGTTTACCTGTATCTTTACTATTGTTTCCAGAGATGTTGGATAACCACTCCTGAGTGATACGGGGATTCTTTAGTATCAATTGATTCTGTTCTTGGATTTACCCTCTCTTGGCGTAGAACTCAACTTTCTTCATTCTCAGCAAAGTGTCCTTTGTCTCTTTGTTTCCCAGTTACCAAAATGTTGTTGCTTTTTCTTTGTCTTTGTTAACAGATGCCTTGATTGTTGTTATTGATATTGCTTTGATAAGGTTTCTAAAGACAGCAGAACTCAAGGTTTGAGTTCACATTGCCATTCTTCAAGTTGGCACATTGTTTCTGTGTTTGTTGAGACCACTGTGTAACAGGGAGCTGGGGAAATAACTTGGGCCACCCGTGTGTGTCCTTCTGATTCATAATATGTGCCTTTTTTGGTGGGATGAGGTAAACCAACTATATCAATCAGATGTCAGGCAAAGGGAAAAGCTTTTAAACATGTGCTGTTTGTGTTAAAGGTCATTAGGGACACACCCCAATGGGTATTTGTTGAAGTTATTCTGTAGCAGTGAAAATAACTCCAAAATGATTTTCCCATCTCAAAAGATTCTGCCAAAGCCTTGGCCTTGATCACACACACACACACACACACGCACACGCACACGCACATGCACACATACGCTTTCCTCCTTTGGAACGTAGCCTCAGAAGTCCCTGTTCGGAATCTAAATCAGAGTGATGGGCAGGACTTGGTCCCCTTATTCAGCCCTATCGCCCTGGCTCAGGATGCCATTTGTATCAGGAAACTGGTCTCTGGTGCTTCCTGGCTCATCCATGTCTGCTCTCTTGCCTCCACATTGGAGAGCACTCCCTCACTTTCCTCTGTGCTTAAATACAGGGCAACCCAGAACAAAAAAGGACTTCTCCTGGCTCTCCAGTTGAGGATACCTTCCATATTTGGTCCAATTTAAAGATAAAACAAACTTCAGGGCACAACTGAAATAGATGTTTACTTATCCATTTCGTTGGAATAAGATCATCCCATATACAACTTAAAATTCTGTATTATAAAAATTTTTATATCATTGCTTTTTCCCACTCCTAGCTCAACAATTTTATTCAAACTCTGGACCAGCATCCTGAACATCATTATCTTTGGCATTGTTAGAGTCAGTTTTTGGGATCTTCCAACACAGTTTTCAGTAGGCAACATCATTCCATTTAGGATGTTGAGATACGTTGCTATCACAGACGTTTTCATTCTACGCCATAATAACCCATTATGTCAGGACAGGTTTTGGGCGGTTTAATTTGTCTTGGTGGTGGATGTTCATGATTTCCACAGACAACCATTTCCTGTATCGATTTTAAAGTGAGCTTTAAAAGGCTTGTTTACGAAGACACCTGACATTTGCAATTGGGAGGTGATACTTTCAGCAATAATTACTAAATCTGTGTCAAATTTCCTTGCCTTCCTTATTTACTGGCTCTGTCAGGTGACATTTCTAATCACTGCAAACCAGCATTGATTGAGGTCATTTCAGGCTGATGTTTCCTCCCCAGATAAGATTTTGTGTGTGTGTGTGTGTGTGTGTGTGTGTGTGTGTGTGTTCAAAATAAAGAAGTTGAGAGTGCATTTCCATAGTAAGAGATTTTCTGTAAGGAATCAAATTTAGAGGAATTCTTTTGTGAAAGCTAAAGCTTAGGAGTATGATATTTGGAATAAATTTCACAATAGGCTACTTTTATTGTAGATGGTTGGTCCCTTTCTGTCACGGTCATCTCACTTCTGGGTCCAACATTTTGGTCCAGCAGCCAGTGGGCTCAGGAGCTGTAATTTAAAAAAAAAAAAATCGTGCGTACCCTGATGCCTCTCAGTTTTATGTCTCCAGGCTTCGTGTTTCTCTTGATCTTTAGTTTAATATATTTATCTAACAACTCACCTCCACTAACTGGTACCTAATATGCACCTCAAACTTAAGCACCCAACACAGAGGAGAAGTGTTGATTAGACTCCTCTTCTTCCCGGAAACTAGACCTCCTCCTGTCTTCCCTACCTCCATTAAAACTCATTAATCTACTTTGTTGCTTGTGTTAAAGCACTCGAGGGTCATTCTAGATTCTTCTATTTCCACATCAACTCCCACATCTAATTCATGCCATTCCTGGTAATTCTCTTCAAAATTTACCATTGGTGTGATGAGTTCTAATACCTGTATCATTCTGACCACTGATCCAAATTACTACTAATTGCCCTCTCTTATTAAAAAGCCTTAAAACTCATCTTCCTGTGTTCACTCTTATGTAGCCTATTCTTTGCACAACAGCTGGAGGGATCCTTCTATAACCCCAGACCTTTGCTCAGATCTCTCCAGTGGATTCTCTTCACGTGTAGAGTAAAATCTGAAATCCTCATGGGCCCTGAGGAATGTCTCTCAGACTTTAATGGATGCACCAGTCACCATGGGACCTGTTGCATACATGTCCTGACCCCATATGTCCAGATGCCACTCTGGCATCTGGCTTGTGATTTTATTTTTTCTAATACTGGAGATTGAAGCCAGGGCTTTTGCACTGAGATATACCTGTAGCGTTCTCTCTCTCTCTCTCTCTCTCTCTCTCTCTCTCTCTCTCTCTCTCTCTGCCCAGGCTGCATTGGAACTTGTGATTCTCCTGCCTGGCTGGGCCTGGGACTTTGTGCTAAGCTTGCAGGTCAGGACAATCCTGCTGGCTCCCAGAGTGCACCAAGAATAGCCATAACCTTTGAAACAAGCTATATTCTGTCCTGTGCCTCTCTGATTTTGTTCCTACCACAGTCCTTCCTCAATTCTTACCACTTATTCTAGCATTCCTTTCCTTCTTTAAAAACACAAAGCTTACTCCCTTCTTAAAACATTTCAAGTATGATTCTCACCTTCTGGAATATTCTTCCTTCAGCTACCCATTGGAGTCTCTGTCACTTCATTTAGATGCCTCCTCCAGTGCCTTCCTCTAACTACAGTCCCCCCAACACACACAGTCACTCTACAACCTACATCATATGTTCCTTTTCTTTCCAGCATTCATTACTCTGTGACAGTAATTGCAATCACATACACACTTATTATTTATATTGTTCTGACTTGTTTATTCCCTGGATTCCCACCAGAATGTGGGCCTCTTTAAGGCCAAAACTGTTTTGTTCACACTTTATTCTCAGCAAGTAGCACCAAGTTTGTGTTCCACAAATATTTGCTAAATGAACGAATGAGCAAATGTCTTCTTTGGAAACCCCAAATCACCATATGGTGGTTCCCATATTTGGTTCTCTACTCTCTGCCTCCCCTGTCTTAATTCCCATGTTTTTGCTTTTTACCACAGCATTCCCAACACGCTGTCAGCGTTGATGACCTGATGTGCTCTGATTTCACTTCTGTCCATTATTACTTCCAGCACACTTTAACATTCTGCCACGGCGTTCTTCGCATCTCATGTTGTCAGTGCCTCACAGTCAGAAGAATCTCCACCAGGCTTCTGTTGCTCTCAGAACACCGCATTGTCACATTGTCATTTTGTTCTCTGTCTCTCACGGTTCCACAAATTCAGAAACTTCTATTTGGAACTTCAACTTTAGTAAATGATTTTTTTTTCCCAGAGGGATTTTCCCCCAACATGGCAGATTGATGAATTTTTGTTCCAATATCCACACGGTGCCCCAAGACAAAGGAAACAATTACTGGTTTGAGGCATTTACAGAAATCCTGGTTAATCCTTAGTGGCAAGGAAAGACTTCAGTGCTGATTTGGAACAAAGACTACAGGTCTTACAGGATGGAATTTGTTTGAATGTGCCCTCCAAAGCTTATGTGTTGGAAATTTAATCTTCAGATTCATATACTTGTGGTATTTAGAAGGAGAGTCTTTGGGAGTTAAGTAGGGTTAGATGAGATCAAGAGGAAGGGGCTTCCAAGAGAGGATTAGTGGTGTTATAAGAAGATAAACAGAGGCTGAAGCTAGCGAGTCTCTGTTTTGCATCGACACTCTTGCCTTTCCTCCAGCTTGTGATGTGCATGATCCTCATCATATACCAGCACCATGTTCTTCTTGAACTTACCAACCTCCAGAAATGCAAAAAATAATCACCTGGTTTGTGATACTCTGTCATAGCAACAGCAAACAGACTAAGCCATAGGATAATTTAGAAGAGGCATATGCAAATACACACACAGCAACAACCAGCAAATAGTAATAACAAACACCAGAGAGGGGGGAAATCTGACCTCCAGAGTTGCTACATTGTATTGTTTAAAAAGTCCACTTTCCCAACAACAACAGCAACAAAACCACAAATACACAAAAATCAAAAAGCCCAAAAATAAAACAACGGAAGAAAAAGTAATCAATAGAAAAATTTCCCAAGGAAGACTACATATTGGACTTACTATACAGAGGCCTTAGCTGCTTAAGATATACTTAAAACCTGGGCCTCGTGGCACAGGCCTATAATTCTAGCACACTGGTAGGCCGAGGTAGGAGGTTTATAAACTTGAGACCAACTTGGGCAACTTAACAATTTAGCAAGACACTGTCTCAAAATCAAAAATTAAAAAAGGGCTGAGAATATAGTACAATGTGAAGGCCCTGGGCTCAGTCCCAGTACCATGTGGAGGAGGGGGAAAGAACTAAGGAAACCATGTTTATGAAATTAAAGAAAATGAGAAAGCTGTTTCTCAAAATACAGAAAATAAGTAGACAGAAGTTATTTAAAAATTAAAATGAACTAAAAGAAATTTTGGAGTTGAACATGTAACTGAAATGAAACATTAGAGGAGCTCACTAGAAGATTTGAACAGACAGAAGAAAGAAGCAGTAGTCTCGATGATAGATCAGGTGAGATTATCTGGGAAAAGAAAGAAAAAATGAAGAAAAATGTACAGAGCCTTACAGATCTATGGAACATAATCACACTAAGATATGTATAATAGAATCCTAGGTAGAAGAGAAGAAGAGGGAAAATTTGAAAATAAGATTCTCAGAACTTTCCAAATTTGATGAAAAGCGCTCATCTACACACCCAAGAAGCTTAGCAACTGCCAAGCAGAATAAACTTCAAAAAGTCATGCTAGATGTAGCATAATAAACTGTTGAGAGGCAAAGACCGTAAGTGTCTTCAACAAGAAACAAGTGAAGCAAGTGACTCACTGTTTATGAGGGACCCTTCATAAGCTTACCAGCTGACTTTGCGTCAGGAATCATGGAAGCCAGAGGCAGTGAGATGGTGTACGCAGAACACTGAAAGGCAGACTACCCAACAAAAATCATGTACTGAGAAAATCTACTCTTCAAAAACGGTGGCATTCCCGGGGGGAAAAACAACTGAAGTAATTTGTCACTAGAACATTTGCTTGATAGGAATTATGAAAGAATGTTCATTTCTTCAGGCTGAAATAATAGCAGACTATCCAGAACTCACATTCCCATAAAGAAATATAGTACAACAGTACAAGTAATGACACAGGAAAATACAAAATGCAATATAAATTAATGTCTTTCTTTGTGACTTTTTATTTTAAAAGACTCCTGTATGAAGTAGAGATGTATGCTGATAGGCATTCAATAGTTAGAGGCATCATCATTTTATAAAAGTAGCACAGGGGACAAGAGGAAGGGAATAAAGGGGAGGGGATTTAGGACCAGGTAAAGGGGGATGGGAAGGATCAAACTACATTGCATGCATTAACCCCCAACCCACAGTGCGAAATGAGGGAGGGGGCAGGGCAAGAAGGGTGATGGGGGTTTCCACACGATCAGAGTACGTGGTGTATGACTATAGGGCGAGACCCTGTCTCAAAGAAATGAAATGTATGAAGCTGCCAAAATGAAACTTAGTAATCTGAATAACAAAGTATGCTAAAAAGTTGTAAAACAGAACAAAAAATAGCACAGAGGTGGGGGAGGGAATGGAGCTATATAGGAGAAAAAATTGAATACAATTGAAATTGAGGCGTATTGATCTAAATTATAAATTAAGATGTTAATTGTAATCCCCAGGGTAATCAGTAAGAAAATAATCAGAGTGCAAAGAAACAAACAGACATATATATTAATTTAAGAGGGTAAAACAGAAGAATTCAACATGAAAAAAGATAGGCCACATAGACAAATAGAATGGCAGACATAAATCCTATAAGCCCTACCTTATCAGTAATGATAACAAATTACATGATCAAAACTAAAAACATTTATGTTCCAATGCACGTTATAAAGAAAATGAAAGACACAGAGTGCACAGAATGGGTGAAAAGTATTGCAAACCATATATCTGATAAGGAACTTGTTTCTCAAATATATAAAGAACTGCATTTGACAATAAGGCAAATAACCCAATTTTTAAAGTCATGGGAAGGATCTGAATAGACTTTTCTCCAAGGAGGATATGCATATGGCAACAATCACATAAAGAGATGCTTAACATCCCTAACTATCATGACAGTACAAATCAAAACAGCAATGATATTGTACTTCAGACCCCCTAGGATGGCGATAATAAAGTTGATAGGCTATAATAAGGGTTAGTGAGGATGTGGAGAAGTCAGCACACTCACAGACTGCTGGGAAGAAGATAGCATGGCGCATCTGCCTTGAAAGACAATCTGGCATTTTCTCTTAAGTTTAAACAGACAGATACCGTGTGACACAGCAGTTCCCTCTCTCCAAATCCAGGAACCCATGTCCACACAAAAACTGGTACATGAATATTTGTAGAACCTTTATTCGTAGTAGCCAAGAAGTAGAAATAAACCAAATGTCCTTTAACAGACAAACTGATACACAAAATGTGATATATCCATACAAGAGAATATTATTCAGCTTTTAGACAGAATGTATTAGTGATACATATTACCACCTTGATGAATCTTGAAAACACTGAGCTAAGTGAAAGAAACCAGATGTAAGTCACAAATTATGTGATTTCATTGATATGAAATGTCTGGTATAGACACATCCATAGGAACAGAAAGATGAGTGGTTGCCAGGGGTTTGAGGAAGGAGAGAGGCAGACTGGTTGCTAATGGTTACAGGGTTTCTTTTCAGAGTGACAAATGTAGAATTTTATAATGGTGGTTGAGCCACTTTATGAATACATTAAAAACTACCAAATAGCACAGTTTAAAAGATTGGGTAATATTGTGTTATAGTGTGTAAATTATATCTCAATTAAAAAAAATAGGACAGAGGCATGACTAGATCTCTCTTTTGCAACCACCTTTCTCCAAGTTCAAATGCTGTATCACCAGAGTTGATACAGGTGGCCCTTCTGCCATCATCTAACCCCTCTCGACCCCTGTGTTGGGCTTCTCCAGAGAAACAGAACCAATAGGATATATATATATACGTATATATATATATATATATATATATATATATATATATATATATATATATATATGGTAGCCAGAAAGTGGAAATAACTCATATGTCCATCAACTGATAAACTGATACACAATATGTATTCCATCTAGATATATATGGGGAGAGAGCGAGAGCATGCAGCCCTTCCCCCTACCCCACCTCCGCCATTTTGTACCTTTTGGGAGTTCTACTTTTTACCTTTCTGAATACCAGTAAGAATCCCATAACAATGATCATCAGTGCTATTCCCAGTTCCCTTCTGGTTGAGATGTCAGAGCGGGAATGTGTGTAAAGACACTGAGCCCAATGCCTGGCAAGCCCAGGGACTGAGGATGTCCAGGGGAGGAAAACTGGCAGATAGCTGCTGAGACGCCACTGATCTGGGGGCAGCATGTGGCCCTGAGGGCCTGGTTCCCATCTGCCCTGATCAGCACAGGCCCATCTCTTTAGAGACCAGGTTTCAAATTCAATAAAAGAACCCTGTTCAAAAACCTTCACCAACCTTTCACTGCATTCCAGAGCCTATGCTTCCGTCTAACAGTCAAGTCTTTCTAGAATGTGATCTACCCACCTGTCTAGTCTCCTGGGCAGTCTGCCTCCATGTTTTCTTGCCCTTCTCCAGGACACTTGCCTGAAAACTCCGAGAACTTGAGCTTCTCCCTCATGCATCTCCCTCATCTAACAAGCCACTCAACACTATTACCTTTGACAGCACAGTCTTAGCATGCAGAAAGTCCAGCTCTGCCACTGACTAGCTGGGTGACCTTGGGAAGGGAAAGTCACTACAACTTCCAGAGTCATAATTTCCTCATGTGTCAAGATGAGGAATGAGCCCACTGTCTCACGGGGTGGTCATGTGGTTTAAATGGATAGGACACATGAAGAACCTTAGCAGACCACTGTTGACTGGTTCATTTTTCCCTTCCTCCTTCCACCCCTTGGTTCTGGGGGCTGTCAGTCACTGCTATTTGCTTTTCTAGACACACAGGTGGGGATATGATTCTCTCCGGAAACTTTCAATTTGGATTTCAAGGAAGAGGGATGGGGTGTTCAGGGCAGGAGAACCTGGAAGATGTGTGATGGAGTTGGGAGTTTCTGGGGCTTTCTGAGCCATGAGCCAGTGTGTAAACATGTAGCCTAGAGAAAGCCCTGGAGGCATCTGTCTGGGAGTTCTGGATATTTCTGCAGCCAGCTGCATCCCTGCCCACATTAAGCAAGCCCGTCCAACCATTACCCTTTTTGTTTGAGCTGAGTTAAGACAGCTTCCAGATCCTTGCATGAAGTCGTCTGATTAGCTCGGGTCAGGGGCTTGGGGACCCTCAGGTAAGCACATTTTCTCCTTCATTCCCTCCCCTTCTCAGATCTTCCAATACACCTATGTGGATTTCCATTCTGTCTGTGTGACTCTCCCCTTCTCCACCAGATCTAAAAATCCTTGACCCCCATGGCCTTCCTGGAAAGCTGGTCAGGAGGTGTTCAAGGATGTGCTGATTAACTTCCTGGGCTCAGGCAGCAACAGAAGGACACAGAGACCCTCGCTCAGGAAGCTGAGGGACACATCAGTGTGGCTGTCAGAGCGTCTGCCAGCTTCCAAGGCGGGCTAAATTTGGACTTCACTGAATTTCAGTGGCTAAACACGCCTTCACGCCTGCTCACACCCGCCATATCCAAGTTTCTAGAAGCAGAGCTGACAATCTGCATGCTTTGCAAGGATCTGGACACTTCCAGCTGCATCTTGCTGTGCCCTGAGGTAACAGTTTTACTTCTTCAGACCCCTGAGTGGTGCAGGTTGAGGAAAAGTTAGGACTAAACCAAGCCCGTAAGCTTAGTTTCTTATGCTGTGGTCACAAAAGTCTCATAATTACAGGACAGCACAAGTGTCCTATAATTAGAGTCTGCTGTTGTGTCCCTGGGATGAATTGTTCTGCAACAATGGCCACACTGAGGCTGGACCACCAGTACCCCGCCTCACCCTGTACATTCCGATCTCATGAGAGAACAGCCCCAGTACTTCAGAGCATTAACTCTCTCCTGCCAGGACCCAGGGACCACTCCGAGGAGGGGGAGGATCATGCTCTGAGACTGAACATACAGGAGGAAGTGGGAAAAAGGATTGCAGAGTGACTAAATATTTGGGGCAGTGTGCACTTTGCAACTACGACTTACATTTCTCACTCAGACCTAATGAGGCATGACTTACCGGGCTGAGGCAGTCACCCTCCTGGGGATACTGATTGTACGAGGATTTGTGAGGCACTGACCAAATCCTTACCTCTTTCGGGCCACAGATTTGGCTACCCTACATGCATCTGTTCCCGAGCCCTTCACAATAGCCTTCTGCCTTCTCAGTGGGGTTATGAGCGACCCAGCTCCGGGAGGCTGTGTGGTGTGGTGTCAAGAACACACGTTTGACCCTAAAACCTGTGCAAGATCTGGCTGCAGGCCATGGCTTTGCATACTGAGTGAGCCATTTCACCTCTGAGCTGCAGATTCCTTATCTGGAGCAGGAGGATAAGAAGGTCCATCTCTGTTACTCGGATATTTAGATTGTTTCTGTTTTTGTCTTTTACACTATTCTTGGTATTATAGGTTTCAAATTCAAGGTTTGGTTCACTGAGTAGTATCTGTTTGTTGTTGTTGTTGTTTTTAACAAAATGAAGACCTAAGTCCACTGAGTTGGGAGCCAGGAGGGCACATTCATGGAAAGTCTTTCAGAACTCCTTGGGCACTGACTGTTCCAACCCATCTGTGTGAGAGCTGGAAGGACTTCGGCATGTTTTGTTTTAATTGTATGATCTTGCAGAGGCTTAATTTAGAATGTGCACACTGACAATCTAGAGCAAGTTGGGTAGCAGGGGGCTGAGACAGGTGCCGAGGATGTTTCTGTTTGTCTTGTATCTAAGATTCACAAGGAACTGACCACTTTGTTTTCATTTTCTTATTTGACCCTAAGTTTGTCCTGCTGGCCTGGACCACTGTGCTGACTTCCAGACCCACTCATCCAGCTCCCTGTCTGATCTGCCTCTGCTTGGATGGGAGTAGACTTCGCTAGTGTAGCTTGTCCCCATAGAGCTCTTTCTCCTTCTATAAACCCCATTCTGTACTAATTTTTCTTTTCTTTCTTGTTCTTGTTCTTCTTTTGCAGTATTGGGATTGAACCTTGGTCCTTTACACTGAACTACAAGCCCAGGCCATTTTCTTAATGCTTTATTTTGAGATAGGGTCTTGCTAAATCAAGAAATTAACCTATGCTGGGCTGGAACTTGGGCTCCTCCTACCTCCACCTCCCACACTGAAGTTACAGTCCTGCACCACCATGTCTGGCTAAATCTTAATGGCAGCTTCCTTAATAGCAACTCAATTCTTAATGCTTCTCAGTTATTTTGAAACTGTCCTTTCCCTTTCTCTCACAGCCTATAGCCTACCCATGAACAGGTGTCGTTGACTGTTCACTTGCAAAATCCCCAGAATCCAGGTTTTTTTCTTTTTTCTTTCTTTTTCTTTTTCTTTTTTTTTTTTTTTACCAGTTACGTAGCTACCTCTTTATCCTAAGCCACAGCTACTAACTGGGTTATCATCTTAGTGATGTCTGTGCTCATCCCTTGCCTACTATAGTCAAATCTCTAATAAGAGTCCTTCCCTGAACACTCCACTTCAATGTATTTCATTTCCTGATGATTTTTCTTTTCAGCTGTGCTGCTAACTCTTATAATTGTTTATTTTGTTGCCATCTGTCTTCCTCTAGGAAATAAGTGCATGAGAGTCATGGCGTTTGTCTGTTTTCTCAGTGCTGGGTTCCTAGTATTTAAAACAGTGTCAAATTTATGAGAGGCTCTCCTCTTCTCCTCCTTCTCCTCATTTCTCTCTGTTTCTATCTCTCTCTCACTTTCCCTCCTATTGGGTGCATTGATGTTACTGTTGAACAAGTGAATCCTCACAAGTTCTGGGCATTATTTTCTTCATTTTATAGAGGCAGAAATCCAGGCTCAGGGATTTTCTCCCCAAGGCCACAATGGAAGTAAGGAGCAAAGGTGAATACTGAATCTGGTACTGAACTACTGCAGAGATAATTTTCCTAGGTAGGAAAGAAGGGCCACTTTTGATAATATACCACATGCCCTGTTAAATAGAGCTCTTGTATTTGCATTTCGCATTGAACCCGCTGTTCCCAAGAGATCAATATTGAGACTCAGGCATTTTGCTCTTAAGAGACAGAGTCTCATGTGTTACCCAGACTGACTTTGAAAACCTGGGCTCAAGTGATCCTGCATCAGCCCTCTGAGTAGTTGGGACAGTGGGTGTGCATTAGAACATGAGGCTTTAGTTTGATGACAAGGGATCCTCTTCCCCTCTCTCAAAGCTTGCTGAGGTGTGCCATACTCACGGAGCAGGAACCGGGCAACTGTGGTCAGCACTGAGGTGCTGAGGGATGGAATCTCCCACGGCTTTGGGGATCTGTGTTCCCACGTATGAGGAATTCTAAGGAGACAAATACCAGATCCCTGGGATTGCTGTGCAAACCCCCCATGTGCACTGATACTTGTCACTGACTTGCTTAGGTAGGCCGCGGAATCCTTGAGCATCCCAGTGTGAGCTCACTGCTAAGAAGTCTGGAGGAAGAGGAGAATAAGTAAAGGATGGCCTGGGAAGTGGGAGGAAACCGGGAAACAAGGGTACCCGGAAGTCAAGCAAAACCATCCCTCCGGGAGGAGTCCTAGGATGAAGGTCAGGACGGTCTACGAGGAAAAGCAATGCTTTTCCACGACAGGACCCAGAAGAGGATGGTAGTAAATGGAGGCCTGTTGGGTAGGAGGATTTAGCTTAGTGACGAGGTCCGTTCCTCTAGATGACTCCTAATTTAGTATAATATCTTAATAAAAACACCCCACTTGAACCCACAGGAATTTAGCAACATTATAAATCTGAAACAATGGATATGAGAGAATATAATGGAATTTCCTGGAAAACAACTACAAGTGGCCCTTGTCCAGCCCATACACCAAAACATATCGTAAAGTGTGAAAACTGAACAGACTGGTACGAGGGAGAGGAGGGACAGGCCGCAGAGCGCTGACATAGACTCTGGGGTGTGTGGCTGTTCGGCATGGAACGAAGGTGGCATTTCACATTTGGGGACGAAATGAATTATTCATTACATCGTATCTAAATAGACTAGCCATTTGGATGAAATGTTAAGCTAGAGACTGTCCTCCTTTCTTCAAAATACCTTTCAGATAGATCAAAGATAAAAAAAAAAACAAAGGCAATTCATATAGTTAAAAATGAAAGACAAAGATTAACAGATTTAATTGCATAAAAATGAAAAATTCTATAGAGAAAAGAAAACATGAGGTTAAAAGATGCATATTACAGTGGGGAAAAGAAGGTTTATATCAATATTAATTTGGGGTAGGAGTAAAATTGAGGACTAAGTCGTAGCTTGGAAGAGCTTTAGACTGTGCACCCTTACCCTCGTGTAGGGCTCTGCCTCCCAGAACCCCACTAGGCCAGGTTAAGTACCAGGAACTGATCCCTTTCCAAACATGCATACATAGCTCACGTGGTCCACCCTGGACCATCCTGTCCCCTCCTCTGCACCAGGAAGGTCTCATAGGCCAGGTGGAGCCATGAGAGTCCCCTCCCCTCAGCGGGCAAGCCAGGAATCTTGAGGCCATTCTGAACTTCTGAGCTGAAAAGCAGTGCAGGATGCTGGGCAGGGGATGAGCTGTGGCAGGTAGGCTCGCAGATCTGATGGTTGACAGCAGCAGTGGAGAGGGGAGGTAGGGAAGGGAACAGCAGTGGGAGCCACAGGCAGCTAGCATGGAGGAGCTGACCTGAGGTGGGGGGCTGGTCTAGGTGGGGCGCCTGAGGTGGGTGTCTCTCCCCAGGCCCCAGAGCTGTTACTTTGCCCTTCTTCTGATTATCCAGTGTGCAGTGAGCCGCCTTTGCCACCTGGAAGGGTCTTGCTTAGGAAATAATGCGGTGCATGAAGAGCATCTTAAGACGTTACCTATTTAGATTGGTCATGTAACCTGTTTACTCTAAGACTTCCTCTAAGCCACACTGTCTTAGGCACTGGGAAAACTGGGAAGTCTTCCATAAGCACGTGTTTAGAAGTTTTAAAGCAACAGGAGAAGGCTTGGATTTAAAATGGAAAGTTAGAAACAATAGCTGTTCCCTCCCTTGCATGGAGGTCAGAGAAGCCCAGGGTGTAGGTCTGTCAAATTGACTGAGCCTGCTAGGCCAGGCACTGCTCCAGGGCTGGGGATACAGTGCTGGCTATGGGCAGGCACTTGTTAAACGTAATACAAGGCCCAAACACAAGATCACAAAGTGTCCGGAATGAAACTACATTGAACCAGTATGGCCTGGATCAAGACTGCTGAAATCTGTCACCTTTTTTTGTCATTTAATTTTTGATATCAATACGAATTAAAGGGTAATAGAAGGAGATCTTATCATAAATGCAGCTATTTGACCTATTCACCTTGTAAACATCCCATTGAATTTTTTTTTTTCCCACCAAAGCCAGGGTCTTGGCATCTCCAGCTCATTGAATTTTTTATGGAAAGCATGTTTTTGCCTGAGCTCAACTTCAGGACAAAAGGAAATGTGGCAAACACAGGGCACAGTTGATAGTGTTTAAAACTATGTTAGCAGATCTATACTTTGTTGCAGAGTTGGGGCCCAATTATGGAAGAATTCCTGACCCAGCAGGACCTGCCTGGCCAAGTGCCACCCCTGGGTGCTGGGCAGTCCGGGCCCTCCTCCAAACTGTATCAGAAATCTGGCTGGCTGGCCCGCTGCCATTCTCTCTGTTGGGAACAAAGTTATAGTTATGATGTGTTGTGCTAAATTCTGTTTTTCTAGAATAGCATAGAACTCTCAATGCTGTTGATTTTGGAGTATCAGTTTTGATGTGAGGGACCAGATGAACAAGCCCAGGACTGGGAACAGAGGCTCTGGGTTCTATTCTTGACTTCACTGAATGTTGTTGCCTCCCTTTCTGCACCCTGCTCGTCTTTAAAAGAAGGATAATGTACAAATGAACTTCCTCTCCCAAGACTGAGTGAGGGTCCAGTGTAGTCATCACATGGTGATAGAGCCATTCACACCTCCCCAATTCCCCCAAGCACCCACAAGTCCTTCCGATGGTCCAGTTAGAAACTCAAGCAAAGCCAAGAGTCAAATTCAGAGTCAAATAATGGCAGCATATACCCTGGTCTATTACCACAGATGCATTTCCCAAAGCCCCACTTTCCTGGTATTCCTGTCACTCCTGCATTGAAAGTCTATGCAGCCCCTTCCATGGTACAGGTCTTGAGGAGGCATCTTGCCAGCCTGGGACTACTTTTTCTAGGCTGCCTTGCCTCTAGTTAGCTATGTGCCTCGTTTCATCAGAGCCAGGGAGCCATAAACTCACCTCTCCTGGGACAAGCTCCCTTGCTCCTCTCCCTTTTAGACCTCTTGGACATTCACAAATAGTATCCCCCAGACCCAGGAAAATTGGGTGGCTGATGTTCTCAATTCAGTAATTGACTGAAGAAATATTAATAGCTCACTTGCAAAGAGCTAAGTGAGGCATGACCCACACACAGTCTACCATGCCTTTTCTGGAGGAGACTGATCTGATTGTCCCCTCAGGTTCAGCTGCTGGGCCAAGACATATGAGAGTATCACCCTACGTGGAGATTCAGTCCATGTTCTGGTCTGGTCTCCTTCTCCAAAGGCTAGCTTATCCTCCCTACGGATGACCCACTCCAGAGATTACAGACCATCACTTCCCCCATCTTCAAGGGACAGAGTCCAACGTAAAGATCTCACCTTTTGTCCTCAGCCCTCCTTCCCTTCCCCTGACTGCGTCCCACAAAGACCTCTACTGCCAGTACCTCCTCTGTAGCATAGGCTGCCTTTCCCCTGCCTTCCCTTCCCTCTCAGTCTAGAATCAGCCAAGACTCTGGTCTCCGTTGTGTCTTTCTAAATGCCTTCATGCCCTGGTACGGAGGCTGGGGACCTGGTAGGTGCAGGCACGTGTCCAGATATTCCTGGAAACCCAAGGGGCTCTAGGTGATCTTTGCATTCTGTGTATTTATCCTTACCGGTCCCCCTTTGAACTTGGCACCTCCCCATCACCACCCCACACACAGACACACAACCCAAAACTCGGACTGAGGACACTACTGCCCACCCCTGAGAACAGACACATGAGTTACTGATGCCTTTGGTAGCTTACTTTCATTTCTCTTTAAATCAGAAAGATTTAGGGCTTACCCAGCAGACCATGGGTTAGATTTCAATTCTACCCTCTCCCTTCACACAGTATACAACTTAATCAACTGTGTGTTGCTTGACGTGATCTTGAGCTCCCACACCTGGTCCATGGGGTGTGTGTGTGGGGGGTCCTCTAGCTTGCTTTTCCAGCTGCATCAGCCTCTCTGTGATGCTCTGTGTTCTCTATCAGTAGACAGCATCATGGGAAACCCTGCACATCAAAAACCACCTCATACCACTTGGCTTTGCTCTTATTGCATCTCTGAACTAAAGCCCTCTTTGCTCAGCCACCTCCTGGTCAGTCCTGAGACTTGGTTGCGAGAGTCCTCATCCTAGAAGTCACTTTACATCCTCCCCTTTTGCTGTTAGGTGGACTCCACTAACAAAGCCTTCTACTGCCCACACATCTGTTTGACCATAGCTCCTCCAGGGCAGGGACTATCTCTGTCATCTCAGGTGCATGCTACAGCCATGGACCTTGACATTAGAGAACTATAGCCAATAGAATTAAAGACGAAAATGGCTTCAGTCTCATGGGGTGAAGTGAGACCATCCCGAGAAACATTCACTCGTGATGCTTGGATTACCAACGCGTTCTGGGTACATAGGGTATGCTTCTCGCCTTGTGTCCCTGGGACCAGCCCGAGAGTCTGGGCAAGGCACTTATTGCCTGAAGTGGGTACAACTCTAGGGAGAATGTGCCCCAGGGCTCAGTGAGATTTGAGCCCAGATCTGGTCTGAAAACTTAAGAGCCTGCCCTTGGTACAAGACCTTATCCTTGGGTACAGAGACTACCAATGAGCCAGGGGCAGCCAAGAAAGACTTCTTTCCAGGACAGGGTCATGCTGCTTGCTAAAACTTGAAGACGACACCTGCTCATCCACTGCTGCTATAGTTCCCATTTTAATAAGCGAGTTTAGGACATTCTATTAAGATTCGGAGCCTCATCCCTCTTTGGGGGTGGGGGGTTTCACAATCAGTGTTTTTCTTTGCAAGAGCATGAGCAGGGCCCTTTGGAAGGGTTTTTGTACAGCAAGTAGCACAGAAAAAAAAAAACAACTTTAGTTCAAAGGTGCCAATAATAGGGAATTTCTTTCCCTAGCCTCCCTATGGAAGGTTGTCAACAGTACAGGCACAATGGGGCTGGCGGCTGGCCTGCGCAGACAGGGGGACGTGTGCTCCTTTGTTAGGACAGGCTGAATAGGATGTCCCTGCACCCAGACCTGGCCTCCCAGCTAACAAAGGGCCCCTTTGTCACCCTGGGCAAAGAGTGCTGCTGAGGTTGCCACAGCAACTCAGGGGACACAGACTTAACGTGCAAGTGACATTTCAGATGGGAAGAGGGTATTCAAAAATTCAAATTTCTTTATGTAGAGTGGTTTCTTTCGCCGGATGTTTTAAAGGAACCACAGAGCAAACAAAAGAAAAAATAAGCCAACGATAAATACGTAGCCAAGCCAGCAAACAGAGCATTGCATTCCTGCATGCTGTTCTCTCCTCTTCACCTGAAAAAGTTGGGTGAGAAGACTTGTGGGGGTTTGTGGGTGAGCTGTGTGGGTTTTTCTTATCCAAAAGGTAATTGGACACCATTAAAGAGTGTTTGAAAAAAAAAAAAAAACAGGTCATCTGGAATTCCTCCCTCTAGACACAGGATACTTTTCCCTGTCTCTGTGTTTACCAACACTGCTGGTTGATCTGCTGCATGTCAGGCCAAGCCCTGGGCTGTGGCATGAGGACCTCAGGTTCTCACTGTCCATGGTGGACAGTGTAGGGGGGCTTCCGTGTATGTGTAATCTCCATGCAACTGTGTGTAGCCTTTAGTGGAGGGCTAGGTGGTCAGTCTTGCATCAGAAATAGTAATCAGAGCTACATGGGAAAAGAGGTGGTGAGCTGGGCTGACGGAGGAGGGGGATAATGGGACCTGGGATTTGCTGCCAGCCCAGCAGTGGTGTTTTGTTGCTGTTTGCTAGATGAAATGAAGGAAGGAAGGAAGGGAGGGAGAAAGGGCTCTCTCTGCATTTTTTTTGAAAGGAGAAAGCATGGTAAATAGCAGGATGCAGGCAAAGTGGCAGGCATAGATAAGTTTTCACAAATGCCAGCCACCATCACACACGAGATACTTTCCCTCAATACATTATTATGACAGTTTAATAAACAGTGTTGAAAGAATCCTGCAGCGAGCACCTGTATCTGCACCACCTGGATTCCAATCACGAGCATTTACTTTGCTGGAATTGTACTTAGTTCTCCGTTTAGACACTTCTCCATCCAGCTAGCATGCCACCTGATTTTGGGGGAGCACCTTTCAAATCACAGATATCCTTTCACTCCCCCCCCCCAAACACATCAGCATGCGTATCATTAAAGTTCAATGTTTGTTTCCATTTTTTTCTTTTGATTTGAAATTTACAGGCAGTTAAAAAGTACAGATGTACATTTGCTTACTTTTGGCAAATGTTTCTGACCGTGTAACCCAAAAACCTTTATCAAGCTACAGGACGTTGAGATCCCCCCCAAAACCCCCTTGCGCCCCTTCCCAGTCAGTCCCATGCCCAGCACACACGCCGCTTCGTTTCTTACTTCTCACTTGCCGTCATGATGTTGCTTCCTCATCTTCATGTAATTTGCTCTGCTGCTCACTCTGCCAGGCTGTTTCTTCTGTCACCCAGGGTCTTCATTGTCCCAGGCACTGGACTCATGGCCCCCGGAGATGGTGTGGGAAGTGCCCTGGGGTCAGATGATCTGGTTTGACTCTCAGGTCCAGCATTTTCTTGAGGGAGTCATCTCATCTCTCTGAGCTTCTTTTTCCTGGCTGTAAACTGGGGACAGTGACATTAGCACCAAATTCATAGGTTTGTGGGTTGGTTCTGTGAGACATTAACTGCCCAACTCTTAGGACATAGTAAGTGCTCAATAAACCAACTGTCCAGAGGGGGGACACAGCTGAATAGCTGCTGTCAAACTCCCTTTCCCCCCTCAAAATCATTAACTAAATTCTGGTCTCTGTCCAGTTTAGCCATAAAGAGTCCCACTTTAATGAATATTTCAGGGCCAGGAAATTTAGGCTTCTGTGAAATGATTGCCCCAGGCCCAGGAATGATTTGGGAAGGAGTGATTGGAGATGGCACATCTTTTAGTTTTGACGATCTTGTCCCGTGTCCCCCTGAGGTGTGCCTGTTTACAAAGCCATAGCACTTGGAGATTGGTTCTTTACCGTGAGAGGCTTTGCCAGACACCTTCGCCCAGGTGAGAAGCAGCAGCCAACTCCATGATAGCTATCCTTTGCCATCGAGGCCATTGCAGATGACACAGGTGACAGGATATGGGCTGTTGGGGAACAGGCAGGGGTCATGGGGGGTGTCTGCAAACAAAGTGGAGTATCATTATCCTTAGAAGGGAGATATTAGCAGACATCCTCTTGTGGAAATGAGGGCACCCTAAGATCACAAATTCTTGAGTCCTGGTAGCTCATCTTCACGCAGAGGTGAGAGAGGTGAAGACAGTGCCAAACACGGGGCTGAGAGACGCCGTCTCCTTCACTTGCCTAACTCTGGCTTGTCCTGCACTGCCCAACTCAGCAGTGTCACCTCCCTCAGGAAGTCTTTCTGTGTGTTGCGGTTCTACTTTGCATTTGCCTATGTTAGATTTACTAAATGTGTCTTGGTCATCCTTAAATTTCTTTTTTTAGTTGAAATTATGCTTTATTAATTGAAAAATCATAATTTGAACAATGTTGAATGTTCAAAGCAATGACTTAAAAGCACACATATCAAAAAGAATAATCAAGAAAAATTCAAATGAATCTCTGATTTCAGTATGTTGAGGGGTACATAATTCATGTATTATGTATGCAATTTTAACTGTCTTCTTACCTAATATTTTTTGTTCATGCATGAGTCCCAAGTTCTTTAATACACTAGAGGCATGGGGTTTGGGAATTTATCTATGCCTGCTCCTTTTTCAGGGGTTCACCCTTTTCTTAGCTGACCATTGCCCCTTTTTCTACCTTGCCAGTCATGTTGGGGCCTTTTTATGCCATTATTTTTGTGCACTGCATAAGAGGGACACCCGTCTGTAGTCAGTCTTTTGTGTTGGGTCCATTTCACTGAGCATTACTGACTTAAGGTGGCCCCATTTTCATTCAAAAGCTTCATATCTTTCTTTATGGCTGCCTAGTATTTCATTGTGTATAGGTACCACATCTTCTTTAACCATTCCTCTGTTAATGGGCAGGTAGGTTGTTTCCAGAATTTGGCTGTTATGAATTGTGCTGCTATAAACATGGATATGCATGTGTCTTTTTCGTATGTTGACTTTCAAGAACATGTCCAGTAGAGTAGTAGCTAGATCAAATGGAACTTCTATTTTTCAGCTTTCTTGTCCTTAAATTTCTTGTCCCTATCATGGGCTCAAAGATATTTTCCATATGTACATTTAACGAAAAATTTCCCAATCCTTTACACATATTTTGATTTTAAAAATATTCATGGTATGATCATCTCAATAGTTTCAGAAAAAGCCTTGGACAAAATACAACATCCTCTGCTGATCAAAACTCTGATGAAAATAGGAACAAAAGGACCCTACCTCGAGCTGATAAAAAGCAATTTTTGACAATCCTACAGCCAGCATCATCTTAAATGGGGAAAAACTGAAAGCATTTTCTCTCAAATCAGGAATAAGACAAGGGTGTCCACTCTCATCACTTCAATGTAACACAGTACTTAAAACCTTAGCTGGAGTAATTAGGCAAGAGACTGGGATAAAGGGAATATGTATATCATGGGAGAAGTCAAACTATGCTTGCAGATGACACAAAACAGTAGCCGGGGCTGGAGGAATAGCTCAGTGGTTAAAATGCTTGCTTGACAAGCTCAAGGCCCTGGGATTGATTCCCCAACACCACATAAGCTGGGGATGGTGGCACATGCCTGTAATCTCAGCGTTTGGGAGGTATAGGCTGGAAGACTGTTGTGAGTTCTATCTAGGCCAGCCTGGGCTACGTAGTGAGTTCAGGACTAGCCTGGAATACACAGCAATTCCTTGTCTCAAAAACAAAAAATAAGTAGCACTCCTCTACCGCAACAATGAAAACACAAAAAGAGGTCAGAAAAAGAATCATAGCTGCCTCAAAGAAAATCAGCCTAACAAAGCAAGCAAAAAACCTCTACACTGAAAACTACAGTACCCTGAAAAGAGAAACAGAAGAGAATTTTAGAAAATGGAGTTCCTGGATAGGCAGAACTAACGTTGTCAAAATGGCCATACTATCCAAACTGATACACAGATTCAGTGCAGTCCCAATCAAGACACCAATAGCATTTTTTACAGAACTAGAAAAAATGACCCCCAGATGTATATGAGACCACAAGAGGCCCAGAATAGCCAAACAATCCACAGCAACAAAACAAATGCAGGAGTCATCAAGATATCAGATATCAAATTATATAGCACAGCAACAGTGATAAGAATAACATGGTACTGGCATGAGAAAACCAAAGCATAAAAAAATGTGAGCGATATGGAAGAAAGAAGATGGACTTTGTGGAAAGGGAAGGTAGGGGGTGTGAGGAGGTAGGAAGGGAAAGGGATGCAATATGTAAATAAATGATTATTTAAAAATAAAAACTTCATGTTAAAAATCTATTATATAAATCTGGGGAGAAGTGAATTTATACAATAGAAATGAGAAGCTTGCCAGGTTGGCATATGTCTATAATCCCAGCACTCTGGGAAACTGAGGCAGGAGGATTAAAGTTCAAGGCCGGCCTTGGCAAATTAGTGAGTCTGTGTCTCAAAAAAAAAAAAAAATGGAGAGGTAGCTTGCTACCAAGACCCTGGTACCACAAAAGAGAGAGAAAATAGATATATAGATTAAAAACACAGTCTAATGATACAAACCTTGAGTATATTTGATTAAGAAAATAAAAGGAAAGCAGATCATAAATACAGTAGCGTTTCAAAGATCACAATGCTAAATATATTACAGTACATCTGAAAAGTTCAAAAAATTTAGAACTTTCTAGAGAAGTGTAATTTACTAAGATTTACTGAGTTATTATGATTAACACATAAGAAGTTGAATCACTTACTGAAATTCTTCTCTGATTCATGTAAAGTTGGCATAATCTTGATCCACAAAGCACAAGGTAATTTTAGATCAATTTCAATTATTAATATTGATGCAAATGGAATTTAGTGATGTACTAAATAATGAACTATGATTAAATAGAATTCCCAAGAATTAACTCAGGAATTCAAGGATGGTTCAATATGAATAATGTCTATTAATATGCTATATAATATTAATAGGCTAGAAGATGAAATCCAGAAAATTATTTCAGTAGATGCCAAAACAGCACTATAAACCATAACTAATTCAAACTAGAATAAATATCTAGGCATGTAGGAATGAAGAGAAACTTTATTGATAAAAGAGTGACACCCAAACTTTATAATCATTATCTTCCTGAATGGCTAACTTGTACAATACAAGAAGTATATTCATTAGTGCAAAGAATGAGCAGGAAAGCCTGATACCACCAGTTCTATTTAACATTAGTTCTAGAGGTGCTCAACAGTTCAGTGGGAAAAGACAAAGATTCATGATGATGTGTGCCTGAATATCATTAAGACATTAGATCTTAAACTTATTCTCACCATTAAAAAGTGATAAGAATGTGAGGAGGATATGCTAATTGCCTTGATTTAATCATTCCACAACATATAAATGTATCAAAACATGACACTGTGCTTTGTAAATATATTTACATTTATGTCCCTTCTCATTTATTTAAGGGAAGGAAGAGACAGAGTCACAGGTGCTGCACTGTGGCGGTTGTCACTGCCCTTCTGTGCACATAAGACATCCCTGCTGTGTGACATCCTGTGTTAGTCACTGAGGACACCAAGATGGAGGAGCCACTGTCCCGGCCTAGAGAAATTCAAGGGCATGTGTATTATCATAATTTGATGAAGGTAGAACTAATAATCCCATGTAGAAACATTTTCAGAGGACTGATTTGGAGTCTTGGAAAAGTCTTCAGCAAGGAAGTATTACTTGAATTGGTTCTTAAAGAATGAGTTCAGATTTGTTAGAATTTATAAAGGAAAAGAGCATATGGTTAAATACTCCCAGGTCCTTAAAGCTTCCATCTGGAAGTGACACATACCCACTCCTGTTCATGTTCTGTTAGCTAAAGCAAGTTACATGGTCATATTTAATTTCAAGTGGGAAGGGAGATACAATTTGACCATGATGTGTCCATGGGGAAGAAGATTCACAAAGAGACCTGAAGTCTCTTATAGTTTGGTAGTTAGCTTCTCTGCCACCGTTGTTTTTCGAAGAGTTGGTCATTTCTATTTAAGAACAAGACATACTCCAGGTAAAGGAACCATAAGTGGAGTGGAATTCATTTCCCTCTGGGGTCCTGTGGGAAAATAGACACATCTTTTTTTCCAATGGCCACAAACCATGTCTTATTTTATGCAGTCTGGTGCTTTGCCACCCCACTAGGGTCTTGCAGACCCCGCAGGGACTGCCCCTTAGCCAATTCCTAGAAATAGCAAACAACTTACCTGTGAGTATACTTTTCAAAAGTAAACTAAGCCAGGCAGAGCTGCCACCTAAAATCTTTACTGAGTTTTCATATTCTGGGTCACTAACCACCTTTCCTAATCACCCCAGGGCAGGTCACCAGACAACTAGGGATCTTCCCTTGCCCCAGGTCCACTGACGTTATTCAAATTAGCCAATCCTAAACCTAGTTACTTTGCCTGCTTGTTCCTTCCTGCGGAAGCCACAATAAAGGCTCTCACCCACAGTTCTCCATTCTCCTCTGCCTTCTGTTTGGCCTGGGGCTTCCCCATATGTTCCCCCATGGACAGTGTACCCCCTTCTTTTAAGAGCTAAGTACCAAGCTATCTTTTCCATGGTGACCATCTACTTTGTTGACTTTACCACATGTAAATCACACTAAAACATATTAAGACACACCTATATTTTGATTGTCAGCTATTTATGGCACAAGAAGCTGAAAGCTGGAAGATGCAAAAGCAGAGGCCCTGGATTCCCAAACTGGGCTGCTGCAGGGTGAACATGGTCCAGCTGGCCTGAGTTAGCTGGTGTACTGTTTGAGACCAAGACTCTCCTTTCACAGAACCCCCTGAGGTCCAGGGCAGGAGAGGAGAGGCCTCATCACATTTGGAAGATAACATATAAAGCTGTTATATGTTAGGGGAGTTGAATTATCAACTTTTTATCTGGTCAACTGTGAAGACATAAGGGCAGGTCAAGCTATGAATCTTGCATGGGGACATTACTTCCACTGCTTCCTTGGTGCTGGCCATCTCCTCAGGGAAGAAAGTGGACACAGAAGGTTGGTAGGTTGCTAGCTACTGCTCCTGCTGAGACTCCAGGAAAGCCCTGTGACTGCAAGCAGCTCACTGCACAAGGGCTCCAAACTCGGGTGGACATTGTTCTGCAGCTCTGGCCAGGGCTGGTGAGATCCAGGCAGGCAAGAGGAAGTTCTCCAAGTGGGGTTCCCAGGCTCAGTTATAGTTTGGGCTCTCCAGATACTGAACATTTCTCATTGACCTCATTCTTCTGATCTGTAAAATGGCCACTGCAGTCTTATTTCCTGACCCAGAGAGTCTCTGTGATGGCTCACCTGACTGCAAAATCTACAAAACACAAGACAGAATGTAGCAAGCACTATCATGGTGAAATGACTGATATGCCTCCTGAGATCAGGAAGGAGCCAAGGATGGCCGCTCTTATTACTTCTTTCCAACGTTTTACTGGGAATATTGGCCAGTCAAACAAAACAAGAAAAATAAACAAAATGTGTAAGGATTAAAAAGGAAAGACAAACTCTCATTTTTATACATGACAATAGTATCTATTTCTAAAAGTTGAAGAGTCTACAGATAGATTATCAGCATTAATAAGTGAGTTTGTTGATGTTACTTCATACAAGGGCATGATTTAAAAATCTGTCTCTATTAGGTTCTAGTTCTACATTGCTGAGTAACAAATCGCCCCCAAAATTTGTGGCTTAAGATAACCATATCACTTGTTATCGTTCATGGTTTCTGCACGGTTTGGATTCAGGAAGGGCTCAGCTGTGCATTTTGTGGTTTTGCAGGTGTTGCAGTCAAGTGATGGAAAGCACTGGCACAAGAAGGGTTGGCTCAGCTGGGGACCAGCCAGGTATCTTCCCCTCTTCCTTTAATTTCAGATCTCTGCTTATGGCTTCTCTGTGTCGGTGAGTTTGCAGTTCTTCCAAGCCCTGCAGCTGAACGCTTCCTGTATAGTGACTTAGGACTCTGTGGACAAAGGTTCCAAGACAGGGAGCCAGGCAGAAACTGTACGAATTTTTATGTAGCCTCAGAAGTCAAGCAGCAACTCTTCTGCCCATTGTTTAAAACCATTCACTAAAAGGAACCCTTCTGAAAGGGAAGGTTACTAGACTCAGTCCCTTAGGAGTAGACTTGTTGCAAAACCGCTATACTGTGCTGGCAACAAAGAAAAAAACAATCATTTGTAGTAGCACAAAACATAAAGTACACAAGACCAAATCTAACAAAAAAGATATACACGATCTCTTCATATAAATCCACAAAGGATTGCTAAGAGAATTGTTTTTAAAAACACTAAATCAATGCATGGATATACCATGTTCATGGATTATGAGAATTCACATTGTAAATGTCACTTTTATCCAGAATGATCTAAAGATTCAATGTGATGCCAGCCAAAATCCCGGTAATACCATGTGTGTGTAAGCAAACGAATGAGTTGATTTAAAGTTTCTACAAAAGTGTAAAGGTTAATAACCACAGTAGTCTTAGAGAGCAAAGTCAATGGATTTATTCTGTAGGACATTATAAAGCTGTAGTAACCTAGCAATGTGATAATGGCACAAGGAGAGAAAAATAGGCTGGCAGAACAAAATAGAGATTCAGAAACAGCCCCATCATGTATACTCAATTTGTGACAATAACTGCAGAGAAGTGGTGTGTGATCCTTTTCAATAAATAGTACTAAATCCCTTGGTGTCCAGATGGAAAATAGGACAGGGGCTATTCGTAAATTCCTTAATTCCTTTTGATAAAGTGTGGCACTCTATTTCTACAAACAGTGACTACTGGAGTTTATTTTAGAAGTTTTCTTTCTGAGCTGTAATTTTCACCTGTTGTTCCCCAACATTCAGTGAAAGCCTTTTTCCCACACCTTATCTGGGTTTCTGGATTTTTATGATCATAAATGCCAGGACCAGTGAAGCCAAGCAACAGTTGGGTGCTAAGCTCCAAGGTGGCTCCTGAGTGGGCAGGAGGTTAAAGGTTAAAATCCTTTGGTCCAAATAGTCTCCTGTATCCTACGGCCAACAAGAATCCCGTTCTGGCCTCTTGACTCTTCCTTGACCAGCAGAGTGGGTGAATCAGTGAACAGATTTGAGGGAGTGGGGCTGCTACTGCAGGCAACTCTTGCAAGAGGGGGAACCACCAGTCTAGCGCCCTGTAAGCATTATGAGAAAAGAGGCGGCATCCTGCCCCATGCACCCTTGGGGAAGGGTGGAGGGACCCTATCGTTAGAACCACGCGTTTTCTTGTTTTTCTTACTCCAAGAGGCCATTAAGTGGACGCCACCCCCTGACATGAGCTCAGAATTTCTGGCTCTTGGCCATTCCCGTGGCCCTTTTCCTCCCATCATTAAAAGGAGAGGGGGATTCTTTTTCCTTCTGGTATTGTCAGCTCTAGATCCTTTGGGGGCTGAGCAGCCCACCCACCCGGTACTCTGTTATTAATACAGGAAATTCTGCCTCGGTTTCCCCGTATGCAAAATTAGATTTTAAATGCATTGATTCGCAGGGGAAGGGGCTTTCGCGGTAACTCGGGTCAGCCAGGAGAAGGAGGTCATCCTGAGACCAGCCTGGGGCGCTGGTCCGCGTCCCCCAAGAAGGCTGCACCCATCTCTGAAACAGTAGCTATCACCTTCCTACCTCCTGCCCCCACGCCGCGTGGGGTTGACACCGTCTAAAATATTTGGGGAGGGAGAGTGTCCCACTTCTGGAGAGTGGCGCAGTCCGGACGTCTGTCTTGGTGGCGAAAGGCGGGACGAGAAGGGCCGTCCGGACAGGCGCGCGGCCCTCGCGGCCGCTCAGGGGCGGAGGGCCGGGCGGGGGGACCCTGCGGTGGCTCAGCGGGAAGACGGGACCTCCCGGCGGCGGCTCCCGCCCCTGCCCTCGGCGGCGCCCGAGGCCGGAACAATAGCGCGCGGGGCGGGGCGGGGCGCGGGGGGCGGGGCCGGGCGCTGGGCGCCGCCCCCGGCCCGCCCCCGCGCTCGCACACCCGCTCGCACCCGGCTCCGCCGCCGCCCGTCCCGGCAGTGCCCGCGGGAGTCGCCGCCGCCGCCGCCGCGCCCGCCATGGACGTCCGCCTGTACCCCTCGGCGCCCGCGGTGGGCGCGCGGCCCGGGGCCGAGCCGGCCGGCCTGGCGCCCCTGGACTACTACCACTGCGGCGGCAAGGTAGGCGGCGGGCGGCGGAGTGCGCGCGGGCGGGAGCGCGGGATTCGGGCGCTGGGGGCGCACGAGGGGGCAGGCGCGCATGGGCCCCGCCGACGGGCACGTGCCGCTCACACCGATAGCCTTGCGGTCACACACGCGCCCGAGTTGCTCAGATCACAGAAGGCACCCGACAGCCACTCGCTCGACGACACGGTGCCGCGCTGCCCCACGCCCCGGCAGCGCTCGCCGGCGGACACGCAGGGGCCCACCGGCGCACAGAGCCGGCTGTGCACTGCTTGTGCGGTCTCACCGTCCCACACGAGACACCCGGACAGTCCCGGCCACTCGCCCGCGTACCGCGCCACGTACAAGTGACATGTGCCGCCGCGTGCGAGTCACCCGTCCACACACACCCGCGTACTCCGGGAGGCAGCCACACAAAGAAGTCGCTCCGACAGCCACACGCTCACCCTCGGAACGCCCCACACAGCGCACGGTCACACACAGCCGAGCCCGCACGGTGAACCGCACACGCGGACCGTCCTGGCGGCCGTGCGGTCCTGCGCGGCGGGCGCGGCCTCCGCCCCGCCCTCGCCCCCACCCCACCCCACCCCCTCCCCCGCGCCGTCTGCACGGGCGCGTCGGGGTTGTAACTTCGTGGCGCCTCGGCGCGTTGATTGCGCGGTTTACTAATTGGTCGTCGCTGCCCGGCTGGGCCTCGGATTCCGAGCTGGATTGGCTGTTGCAGTCCTGGGCACGGAGAGCGCGCGTCCTGCCTGGCCGGGGCTGCGTGGAGGGACTCCCACTCCCCCATTTTCCCAAGGTCTCTGCCCTCACCGCGTCCTCTCCGAGAGGAGCTCGCTGCGGCCTTGCGCGCAGGACTCTCGTTTGCTTTGAACCCCGGACCCCGCGGGTCCAGCCGCCGCTCCTTCCCCTGGCTCGCTCGGCGCGGCTAGGTGTCGCCGCAGGGCCGGCGGCCTCCTCTTTGGCGGGGAAGGGAACTTTCAAAGTTAGGAAGACAGAGCGTGTGTGTGCCTGCGGGTCGGAGCGCCGGTCCCCGCCGGCTAGAGCAGAGCGAGGCTTTTCGTCACTCGGGGCCCGGATCGAACAGCGCGCGTGGTTGAACCCGCGCCCGGCTGCAGACGCACGGGCGCCGCGGCGATGCGTGGTGAGTGCGCCCCGGGGAGCTGGACCCGCGACCCTCTCCCCACGGGCTTCTCGCCCAGCCCCTTGCGGCGGGGATGCTGTGGAACGGGGCGGTGGGCGCGAGCTGCCGGCCTCCCGGGCTCGCGGGGCGGTTCTCAGGCCTCTGGGGGGCGGCTTCTAGCAAAAGCCGTCGGCACGTATCCCCAGAGGGCTCTGGGTATGGAGCGGAGAGGGCCTGGGGCTCCCACGCTTGGGGCATCTCCTGGAGCGGAAGGGCGGTTATCTTTTGTCCAGTGAAAGGCGAAGTTAGAAGCAAGAGAGGGGATGGTACCCCAAGGGACGGCGAGTCCTGGGGGCTGCTTCCACTTTGGAGGGAAAATACTAAAAGTAGCCGTGGAGGAGTTTTCAGGAAGGAGAAGGTTAGGTGTGGGAGTCTGTTTCCTGACCCTAGCTCTGATACTTTAAAATATGAAACGGGCAGGGTAGGTACCACCTCCGGTTTGGGGTCGTGGGTGCGTGGGGGCCTGGCTTCAGGGCTTAGTCCCGGTGCTTGCGTCGGTGCGGTGTTTGGGAAAATCCTGCCCGAGTAGGGGCTGTCCTAAGCCAGGCCCGGCTTTATTCCTGAGTCTCCGAATCTCCATAAACCTCTGACTCAGCACCAGAACAAGTGTGAAACCGCTGCCGAGGATGTCTCCCGAGTAGGGGTCCAGCTGGGCCACCAGCGTGTGTGAGAAGCATGACTGGCCTGTGCTTGGCGTGGGACCTGCTGCTAAGTTCTTCAGACTATGTCAGAGTGAGGCAGGGAGGCCACGTGGCTCAGGAGTCCTGCTGGCAGCAGAACCTAAGTAGAATGCAGCCTTCCGTGGGGGTGGCAGAGGTGGGGGCAGGGCACTGCCCTGATCAGGGTCTCCCCCTTTCTGGCACTGGGAGCGATGGTGAAGGGATGGGAGGGAAATGTCCAGACTCTGTTATTATAACTGGTCACTATCAGAGCTGAGGCCATAGACTGTGCTCCAGAGCCAGGACACAGCCCCCACGTCTGGGTCTCTGTCCTTGTAGCCTGGACAAGAGGCTTGTCCCAGAGACCTAGGCCTTTGGAAAACAACGTCAAGCGTTTGCCCAAGTGATGCCGGACAAACAGGGCACAGCTGACCTGGAAGGGCCCTTAGTGACCGTCCCCTTGGCGACCATCCCCTTGGTGACTCTCCCTTAGCAATCCTCCACACAGATTCCCAGCCTCTTTTAACCAAAGTCACGGACAGTGGTTGTTCTTCTGGTGTTTTTTGTTTGAGAAGATACACAATGACACAAAGCTGCTATGGTTTTATTTTTCTTGGGCATAAATATTTTAATTAATCACAATAATATTAGCATGCATTAGAAAATATCTTATGAAATAGGAGGCAAGCACATATTACTTATTTACTGTAATAAACTGTTTAGCGAGCAATAGGGGCTGTGGCCATGTGGCCCCCAGGATCAGCCCGTGCTGGGAGTCATTGATGTCTTCCGTCTTGTTTGCTTTACAGAGGGGAGCTGAGTTCTGGAGTGGTGCATTTATAGGTTACGTAAGTGAAGAACAGTGGGTAGGCCTGAATTCAAGTACCTAGACTTCCAGCTGGACCCCAATCTGGCCTCTCAGTGAATCTCTGTCATGGTTTGGGGGCGGCGGAGCCTGTGACAGCCTTCCTAGTGTAACTACAGATTCTCTTCATGCACGTTTGTAAAGGCTCTTTACTAGGCTAGGGTGGGGGTGGTGAGGGGGGATCCCCTCCCCTGTGGTAGACGCAGATAAGACTGGCCCTCAGAGTTGGAGAAACCACGGTTACCATCTCCATTTGTGGTTTGTGCCATTTAACAAAGATTTTTTAGCTCATTTTCTATTGAGATATGATTTAATAGACTAAAATATGGATTTTAAGTGTTCATTTCCATGAGCTTGGACAAAAAGAAACACCCACATAACCACCATTTCAGAAGCTCCTTCATGACCTTTCCCAGTCAGCACTCTGCTCCCTACTTCCAGCAGCAACTTCTTACCTAATTTCTACTATGAATGAGTTCTTTAAGTTTACTTTAGCTATATTACCTGTGCTTAAGTTCTAGAATTGCGGCGTAAAGATTTTGTGAGTGGCTTCTTTTTTGCTCAACATGCCTGCAGAATTCATCCATGGCTGTGTGAGTACTCACAGTTTGCTCCACTGTTATTGCTGGTTAATATAACATTGATAACATTGTATGACTACAGCACAGTTGGTTTGCCCATTCGGCTGCTGTTGGATTTTGGGGTTGTTTCTAGGATGGGGCTACTATATAAATGAAGCTGCTGTGAACTTTCTTAGACAGGTAGCTTCATGGGTGGGGCCACTTATTTAATATCACTGAGCCTTGGTATCCCTTAAGATGTTGCCTTCCTCCGAGGTTCAGGAGGGTTAAGTGAGATCATGTAGGCTAGGGCATTTCTTGGCACATATGAGCTACTAATTAGATAATGATAGTATTCATCTGGGACCTATTCTAGTGTGAAGTTTACCATCTCTGTTCCAAGCATCATTTATTCCTGGTCTAAAGATCCTCGAAGGCCAGAGTGGGTGAAGACTTCCCCACATAGTGCTCTGTGGCAGCCGCCTTCTTCAGGCTTTCCCACGAACTGGTGCTGTCTGGGATGTGGCATGCCTCTGCCCTCCATCATCTAGTTGACAAATACTTATTGATTATTTCTTTGTGCTAGGCGCTGTGCTAGGCAACCAGTGCTACAACAGAGAACAGACAGGGCTCAGGTTGCTGCCCTCAGACACTTGCACATGAATATGAGAAGTCACCGATATGTGGGTGAAATACATGGTATTATGATTCAGGGTAATACAACTCTGGAAAAACAGGAAGGATGAAAAGTTGAGGCAGCCAAAGCATGGGGCCAGTTTGCAGTTGTTTCTTCTTCTTCTTCTTCTTCTTCTTCTTATTATTATTATTATTATTATTATTATTATTTTGAGTCAACGTTTCATTCTGTAGTCCAGACTGGTCCTGATCTCACTGTGTAGCTCATCCTGGCCAAGAACTAAAGGCAATCCTTCTGCCTTAGCCTCTTGAGTGGTGGGATTGCATGTGTGCACCACCATGACCAGCTTCTGTGGTGCAGGGTAATCAAATCCAGGCCTTGTTATTGCTAGGTGAGTGCTTTAAATTCTGGGCTACACCCCAGTCCCCCAGGTTGCTGTTTTAAATAGGGAAATTGGGGGAAGGCCTTCTAACTGGACCAGTGCTTTACAAATTTATGTACTCCTTAAGAATTACCTGGCAAGCTTTTAGAAATAGATTTCTGAGCTCCTCCCCTGTAATTTTAATTTGTTCCACCTGGGGTGAGACCCTTAACATTTGCGTGCCTCCAGGTGTGTTCCTGCTGGTCCAGGAGTCTCACTTTGTTAGCAGTAGTTTGAGTGTGTACAGGTTTCTGTAGGCTCCTAATGGAGAAGAATTGTGCCCAGCACCTGGCACATTGCCTGCCTATAATTGCTCAGTAAATATGTGCTGGTGGGTGAATGATTCCACTTGCCACCCACATACCTCTGGGCACAGCATCTTGTAAGGATGAGGATCTAGACAGGCTTGGCTAGTGAATGAATTTCCTTTTGACAAAAGCCCATGATGTGGGGGGTTGCCGTTACTGCCTGATCTGGACTTGAAATACTGGAGGCCTGTGCTGCCTCTCTGGGGTGAGCTTCCTTCTGCAGAGGATGGGTGACTGCTTGTGAGTCCTATGGAAGGAGCTCTGGGCTAGGTGGGCTGTGAGCTGAGCTTGCTGGAGTTAGGAGCTCTGGAAGGATGACTCCATCTCTGTTAGGAAGCTCTTCTGCTCTTTACCTTCTGTCCAAACATACCCTACCTGTCCTGCGTAGCAGGACCAGCCAACAACTCAGGCCAGGCACTGCTTGACTCTGGTGTTCTGGGTGACCTTGAACACATCAGTGCTCTCTGTGTGCTAAGGGGAAGCGGGGGACCATCAGCTTCTCAGGATTTTGTAGTGTAGAGATGTAGGAAGCCTGGGAATACTGTTAATAAGAAAGAGTTATTTAACTCACAATTTTAGAGGCTGGAAGTCCAGAGGGCACAAGGCAGGCCTTTGATTGCATGAACTCGTGGCATGGACAGCAATGGTAGGGTGAGTGATTGCAGCCCATGTCTGGAGTGAGGGCTATGCCGGGCAGGACGTGCTCCTTTTATAACAAACAGCCTTCTCCAGAGAACTACACCAGCGTTCCAGAATAACTGTGCCTGCAGTGGCCTGAGGACCCCCACAAGGCCCTGCTTCTTAAGGGTGCCACTGCCTCCCAGTCTGCCTCCTGGGGACTGAGCCTCAATTCACTTGTACCCTTGTAGGGGTAGGGATGGGATGGGTACTATGACAGTCCAACCATCTTCAAGTCTTAATAAGGAGATGGACCCACATAGGTAGGCATCAGAGAGCAAGAACCATTGCCTCTGGTAACACAGCCAAACCTGGCTTGAGAACAGTGAGTAGAAAAATCCAGAAACAAATAGTAAGTTATAAATCAGTTTTATTATAGTGTATTTCTATAATTGTTGTATGTTATTTGTAGTTATTATTAATGTCTTAGAATGCCTAATTTATAAATGAAAATTTATCATAGGTACATAAAGGGAGAACATAGTATTTGTAGGATTTGGTAAATCTACCGGGGGTACCAGGGTGTACCCCCTTGGATAAAGGGGGACACTTATTTTCAGAGTTGCCTTGGCATGTGAGTGCTCAACAGATACTTGCTGAATGAATGAATGAATGAATGAATGAATTTGGGACTGGCCACATATCCCCAGGGCTTGAGGATTTTAGCTTCTGCTTGGCTCCTATAATCTGAAGACTCACGTGGAGACTAGGGCAGGGCTGGAGCCTAGTTTTTTTGGGTGACCAACTAATCCTAGAGTCACTTCCTTGGGCCAGCCCAGAGGGCAGAGCCTGGCAGGTGACGCAGCCAGTAGGCAGCAAAAACAGCCGAGTCTGCACACACAGTCAGGGTCCCCGCCTTTCAATCTATGAATCCCCTGCTATTGGCCGCCCCCTATGATTCCATAGGACAATCTGTTTTCCTCCATGTTCACCTAGAGGTGGTCTCAAGAGTAGGAGGATGGTGTGTATTATGGGACTTGGCCAACCTGCGTTTGATGTTTCCTTCACATGGTTGGTTCAGGCAAGCTATTCTTCTGTCTCCTGCAAAGTGTGCCCTTCAGCACACTCCCATAGGGTTGCGTGGAGGGTTGGGGATCCTGAGACCTTGCACTTGATCCTAGCAAGAAACAGTTCAGCTCGTTTTCATTCATTAAACATTTCATGTCCCAAAGTTGAAATGCAAAGGAACCTTCTTTTCCACTGGCTGCCCTGGCTCCAGGCTGGCCCTACCCAGTCCTATGAAGAGTGGGGACTGGCCTTCCTAACCTCTAGGCTCACCTTTAGGAGAGAAAGTGTGTCTTTTTTTCTTCCCCAAATTATTCTTTTTATTTGTATGCATTTGCTATATATAATAATTACACTTAACATGTGGAATTGCTTCTTATACATGTTGCATCTTAATCATTTTTACTTCCTCTTCCCTTTCCCTCCCTCCTTTCCCCAGGTCCCTTTCCCATCTCCACGAAGTCGGCCTTCCTATTCCCTATCATTTATCTTCTTTCTTGTTCTTCTACTTATTTTGGATTTATCATATAAGAGAAATCATGATGTTTAACCTGTGTCTGATTTATTTCACTTACCATGGTGGGCTCAAGGTGCATCCATTTACCTACAAATGACCCAAATTTACTTTTATGGTATGTATAAGAACCTAGGTCTCAGAAGCCAGGGTAATCGGTTCACATCACATTTGTTCCACTTACCAGCTCATGCTGGTGACCTAGTACACATCCACTAGCCACTTCAGGTCTAAGTTTTCTTGTGTGTACAGCGTGAGGTGTTTCCCCACCCAAGATGCAGTTCTCTGAAACAGGCACTGTGGTGTTGTGGTGCTCCCCATCTGGTCTCCACCCGAATGTCAGGTGCTGGGCTTACATCTGTCCTGCTAGGAACTGCTCTCTCTGGCTGGGGCTACCGCATCCAGGACAACTGTCTGTTGCGGAGGACTGAATGACAGGAATCAGAGGCATGACCCAGACCCTTGCCTCCTCTGGGATAACTCTAAAGAGACTGCTCCTCCCTGCCTTTATGAACAAACAGGTGATAGGCCCGCTTCTGCCCATTCACACTTCTCTTTCTTTTAAGTGCACCCCTACCTCCACCTTCCCCCCCTGCCCCCCCAACCCCGTACACCCCCATGAGCAGTTGTCAAGGAGTGTGTTTGTAGGGAACCCAAGGTAAGACTCTCCTCTAGGACCTGTCCAGGTTCTAGAGAAGGCCACCTAACTGTGTCTGAACTTGAGTTACACTCCTCATGCCCGAACCCAAGCCCACACTCCTTATTCCAGGCCCAGGTGGCAAATCCAACTATGTTCTAGCCTGGAACTACTGGTTCTCTCTGTGTGGTTCCAAGCCCAGCACCACCAACTTGTCCAGAGCACAGGCTTCCTGCTTCTCCCAGACCTACTGACTCAGAACTCCTTGGAGCACAGTCTAGCAATCTGGCCTCAGCCAGATTGTGATTGTGTTGGGCCAGCCTTTGAGAAGCCATGTGTCCCTGGTATTTAGGAGAAATCAAACACAAGTTGTTATACTTTCCCATTTACAGAAAACCAAGAGACAGTTATCGAGAACAGTCTGAAATGAAACCCACTGTGCTGGGCCCAGCAGCACCCTTTAAGACGGCCTCTGCTGGTTTCCCTGCTCCCTCTGCTGGTGTCCCCGCTCCCACTCCCCTTGTTGACACCCTTCAGTCCAGCCTTGCAAGGGCTGCCCTCTGCAAGACATCCTCCCATCTCCTCTATGCCCACCATGTGGCCCACCCTCCTTTTCTGTGAGCCTCTGCTGAGATCCTTCCACACATGTGGACACTGTCACTGCTCCAGATAATTTATGTTTAACTATCACTCTGCATTTTGAGCAAGCAGATAACAGATTCACATAGCCTTTCAGATGGTAAATAGAACTTTCTTGATGAACCTCTGAGCTGTCAGGACAGGGCTAAGTCTCTAGCACCCAGCACACAGTAGGCAGTCAATGAACACGTGTCCAGTATGTGGAAAACCCTGTAATCAACAGGTCGTTGAATGTTGAAAAACCGTAATCTCCTGCTTCATTCTAGTAGGCTCCAGAAATCCCAATTGTACAGTAGAAACCTGTAAGCATTGAGGTAATTGATCAAAATTTATTATCCTATTATACAACATCTTTCCACTAAGATGTAAAATTACAATTTACCACGACTCATTAAGTTAATAATCACCCACCATATGTTTTTACTGCCGCTCTCTAGCCGCACTGAAAAATAACCCTGTAGGTTTGGATCCCTATAAATAAGATGACTGTGAACTGCGTGGGTACGATGGCAGAGAGAGACAGACAGCTCAAGGGGACAGACTGTGCAAGGCCTGAAGCTTGGCCACTCCCTCCGCCACTGTCTTCTCCTTTGCCTGCACTTCTTTCAGAGCCATGGTTCTCCACCAGGCTGAAGTCTGGGGCCACACTTGGTTGTCAGTACTAGAAAGGGCAGGTAGAGGCTAGGAATGCTCCTACCCACCCTACACGCCCTCTTGCTTTTACTGTTGATGCCCTGCTAGTCTGGGAGCATCATTTGCCCCAAAGAGTGCCTTTACATTCTAGCTAATTAAAATGTGCTTATCTTGGAGTTGGTCCTAATTTGCTGGAATAATTTAGAAACTTGTTGGAAATGAATCTGACTCAGTGGTATGACCCCTGGGTCAATCTCATGCATAAATGCTATTGTTTCATTGTGCTGTGTTTTGACTTGAACTGAACTTTACTGTATGTTAGGTGGACCCTGGGCTTTGTTTTGCTCAATTATTTTGCAAATATTTACTGAGTGCCTATTGGGTGTTACTATATGACTTCAGGAAGTCCCCCACAGCCATTATCCTGTGCTTTTCTCTGTTTCCTGTATCACCCACTTGAGATACAAGTGAATTTTTGTGCAAAGCCAGATGGTGGATTTTACACGTGACTTGGAGTCTGATGGAAGCGTCTAGGATCACCTGCTGTTGGTTGTAAGCCGGGTGGCTGTGGACCTGTTGCTTAGGCTCTCTGACTCGTACTTCCTCACACAATCGCACTCACGTCTCAGGTTGGTGCTGAGGCATCTGGAGATCCAGGCTTTCACTCCCTTCATTTCCGTTGCCAACTGCTGTTTGGGTTACCTGAGCCCTCCAAGCACAGGGAGTGCAGGCTCCACCTCAAGACTTTGGCGTCTGTTGTAAATGATAGAATCTAGGAAGCTGTTGGTTCAGTTCGGGCAGGCAAGCATGGGCTCTTCTGTGCTATCTCTGTTCCTTGCTTTCTCAGCACAGCTCCCACAGGGAGATTTTAGTATAAATTACATGCTCAGATTCACTAGACTAACACTGGTGACACTTGGCAGCAGTCTCTGTTGCAGGATCTGGGTCAGGAAGCACAGCCTGCCAGCAGGAAACGTGGACTGCGGAGCTTCTGCCATGGTCCCAGAGATGCTAGGACCAAGAGCTGTCTAAGGTATTCCCTCCAGGGTTTTAACTCAGATGCAAAGGAATGAGACCCACAGTAGGTGATCTAAGAGCCGCCCTGGCTCAATACAACAGGCATATCTCTCCTAACAGTTCTGTAGGTTGACCACTAGGGACATGGAGATTATAAATGTCACTGCACTCAGGAAAATCTAAAATATCACTTTTTTCGATACTGGTGATGAACTTAACGCCTTTGTACTGAGTTGCATCTCTAGCCCTATTTACTTATTTATTTGTTTTTGTTTTGTTTTGTTTTGTTTTGAGTCAGGGTCTCAGTGAGTTGCTCAAGCTGGGCTCAACCTTGTGATCCTCCCACCTCAGTCTCTGAGAGTGCTGAGGTTTCATGCATGCACCGTCATGCCTGGCTCAACGTCTTTACCTGCTGATAGTAATTTATATACAGTTCATCTCTGGTTAGGTACGGCTTTGTAGCAGAGGTCTTTTGTACCGTAAGCTGAGTTGCCTAGTGAGGTAACTTGCTACCTCTGCCAGGTCCCCAGTGGAGTTACACTGGACTGTTAACAAAGGTGGAATTCTCCTGTTACAAGGAAACAGGCGTGGTTAACCCTTTGCTGCATTTATCATCCTGTTTCCCCTAAGGGGTGCATGGCATCTCTTGATGGGATGAATGAAGTCCTCAGTGTATTTTGTAACATTTCCCAATCTGTGCCATTTTCTAATTGATCTAAGGAACACACACCTACCCCAACCCCACCTATGTAAGTTCCCTTAGGAGATATGCTGTCCTACTGGCCTGGGATGAAGTCCTGGCTTTGCACTTCTTAAGAATGGATTTACTTCATTCATTCATTCAGCCATCCAGAGAACATGCACTTTCTACTGTGCAAGACCTCTCGGGAAGTGCAGGCATGAACCAGTGACTCAGTCATGACGCTGTTGTGGAGGAGCTGCAGTATTATTAGATATAGAGACAAAATAATTTCAAGTGCATATGGTAAATGTTTGGTATAAGTAGCATAGGAGACTGTGGGATCGACATGCGTGCTGGGTCATTCAGAGATTTCTTAGAGGAGGGGGATACTGCCTCTGCCTAGGGGTGAGTAGGCCCAGGCCAAGTGGAGAAGGCAGAGCAGAGCCTTCTAGGGAGAAGGAGGAACATGTGCAGAGGCACCGGAGGGCATGAGAGTGTCAAGAAAAGAGACTGGAACCGGAGGTGGTGGCTCAAGACTAATCCTAGCACTCTGGGAGGCTGAGGCAGAAGGATCACAAGTTCAGCCCCAGCCTGGGCAGTTTAGCAAATTAGTGAGAACCTGTCTCAGAATAAAACACAAAATCGGCTGGTGGTGTAAGTTAGTGTTAAGGCTCTGAGTTCAATCTCCCAGTACTGAAAAACAAAAACGTGGCTAGAGAAGGGAACTGGGAATATTTGGAAATCTGTTCAATCTGTTTAATCTCTGGGCCTCAGTTTTCCTTTATTTTCAAAATGGGGTTAACAATTCTTAACCTGTTTATGAAACCAATAAGGTAATAATGTATGTCTAAGGACTTGGTACAGTTAGCTTTAATTCCCTTTCCAAATCTAGCTTTGTATGCGTAAAAGGCAGACTTTGATTTTAAATGAAACAAGGATTAAAAAATACTGAAGGGGTGCTAAAGGAATGGCACAGCAGTTAAAGTGCTTGCCTAGCAAGCACAACACCCTGAGGTCGATTCCCCAGCACCATATAAATGAAGCTGGGCATGGTGTCTCGTGCCTATAATCCCAGCACTCAAGGCCAAGGTAGGAGGATTGCTGTGAGTCCAAGGCCAGCCTGGGCTATCTAATGAGTTCAGGACCAGCCTGAACTACAGAGTGAGACTCTGTCTCAAGAAAAAATACTGAATGGACACAGCTAGCCACCTGTGCAACAGTTACTCTTCTGGGAGTCACTTTACGCTTCCAAGTAGAATGCTTAGTATCGAGGTGCTGGTCTGAGTCATGTCTTACAGTATCAGTGAAACACATGATTGTCTTTTCTTTATTTTTTCTTTTTGAGACTGGTTTTCACTTTGTAGCCCAGACTGGCCTTCAAGTCACAGCAGTTCTCTTACCTCATCCTCCTGAGTGCTAGAATTACAGGCGTGCACCACCACACCCAGTTTATGTGGTGCTGGGGAATTGAATTCAGGTACTTAGTGCTTGCTAGGCAAGCGCTTTAACCGCTGAGCTGTTCCTGCAGCCCTGATTGTGTTTTTTTAATGGCTTGACATTAACAATAAGTCGGCAAAGGAGTCACCTGTGCTGAGGCGTTCTCCAGGACAGGTTCCACTTGCCTACAGCCACGCTTCTGCCTGCTGCTCTGTCCCCATGCTTTGGTGTGCTCTTCCAAAATGTGGCTACCTCCTGCCTACCAGGCAGAGAACCTCGGCCTGCAGTGAGATATGGAGGGAGACATTTGTTTCCTCTCACCTAAAGCACACACCAGGAAGAGCTGTGGAGCCGTCATGGCCATGCTAGGGATCTTTCCGATGAACTCAGATCCCGTCTGACTGTGTGCAGGATTCCTCTGCTGTGGCTTGATGACATCATGCAACCCAAATTGTTCTTCTCAGGTCTCAGCTTAAAGCAAGCTTCTCAGTGGCTTCCTGTGGTGTGCTGATCGCATTATATTCCTCCTTGGGCTGCAAGTCATCGTAAAGCCTAGCCCCAGCTGCTTCTCCAGCCTCACTCAGGGCTGGACGCTGGGCTCTGGGCTGGGTCCTCCCTCTCGTCCTGGGCTGTCCCCAGGTACACTGAGGGCTGTACCTGCTGTCTTTTTGCCTCAGTGGGCTGACTCATGGTTCTCCTTTGGATCTCAGCTTTCTCCTCACTTTCTTAGACTCTAGCCCCCAACACAGGTGACCTTCTTGATCTTTGGCCTGGCTGCTCGTGGAGTATTTGTTCATGGCATAACATGTGCAAAAGTACTTGATTGTTCTACCTTCAAGGAGGTAGGATTTCAAAACCACAAAGACCACGTTTGTTCTTATGACTTCTGGGTGGGTCCCCAGCACCTACTGTGGTCTTTCCTATGGAGTAAACACTGAATAAAAAGTTGTTGAAAGAACATATCAGTGAATATAGCAGTTCATATGTTCACATGAGCTGTATCTTCTGAGTCCAGGGAGGGAAGTTGAAATAGGAGTCTGGAGAGTTGGGGTTGGAATCCTGGTCCTGCGGCTCACTGAATGCCTCCCTCCTGGGCATGGGCCAGCACACCCAGTCCGTGTTTTGTCTGCATCCTGTCTTCCTGCCAGTGGTGACCTTGCTTTTGGAAGGAGGGAAGCAGTTCTTGGGCTGGGGTATCTAGGGCACAGTCAGCCTGACCTTCAGAGATAATGAAAACTCTCTCCAGTCTGTGGGAATGCTTCTGTTGAGCAAGCAGAACTTTTGAGTGGCTCTTTTTCAATGGTGATTTCCTCCCATTTTTGATTAAACTATAAATTATGAACATGATGTCACCTACCAAGAAGTATATGAAATGGGGAGAATGCTCCTGCTGCCATTCCACCATTCAAAAATGTTGTTTATTTTGGTGTTTTCTTTTCTTAATATTTGGTGCTGCAAACTGTCACGCCTCACCCCAGCACCCCAGAGCTGCCTTATAGGTCTTTTTCCTTGTAACAGAGTGTGTAATTTGCATAGCCGTTGTGTTTGTTGGTCATGTGCCTCTCTCCTCCTCCTCCATCCACACTAGAACATCAGCTTTCCAAGGAGGGTCTCTGTTGCTTACGACTGGCGGTAGCTATCAGAGCAGCTCTGACTGCCACACCTCTGGTTGTGGCACATTGACCAGCAGATTCCTACACACAGTTTTTAGGTCTCTGCTCACGGCCACTGCCCCAGGAGGTCTTTGCTGTCCTCTGCTGTGCCACTGTCCTTGCCCCCATCTGGCCTGTGTGACACTATGGGCTCTCTGAGAGCTGAGCTGCTCAGTGTCTCCAGGAGATGGGTCTCAAATTCATGTCTGGGAGCTTGGACTTGGACTCAAGGGCAGTGGGCATCATGGAATCAAGTTGCATTTTAAAAGGATTTTTACAGCTGTTTTAGAAGGAAGACTTGCAAAGGCACAGGGCTGGATGCAGCGGAGAAGTGGGGAGATGACTTCGGGGGCCTGGGGGGAGTCAACCTTGGCTTGTGGCTGTGCTAGATGGGGCTGTCAGAGAGACTGACGTGCCTCTCATGGTGGTGTGGGAAGTGTTAGGGTAGATGGTCTGAGATCTGAAGCCAGGTTGGATGTGGGGTGCGTTAGAGAGGGGACATGAAGGATAAGATCAAATTGTTGGCTACAGCCTCATGAAGTGCCTGGGTCAAGAGGAATGAGCATTGTAGAGCTTCTGATTTAGGTGGACATGTTATTGTCCAAAATGGGTCAACCACATTTACCAGCAGTGTGAGAAGGTGCCCATTTAACCATGTTCCCCTGGCACGGCTCATTACCCTTTGAAAAACCTTTGTGGTGTATATGCCTCTTGCCAAGTGCCTTCATTTAGGGCCTAACGGACCGTGAGGTCTTTGTGATCGGGGAATTATATGTGTATCAGTGCAGATTTCAGTGAAAAGAGTTATGTTTGCCATTGTGGTCCAAGCTGATGCTTTTTAAATGCATGTGGTAATATCCTCAATCAGATGGCAAATAGAAAACAGGAAAGTTAGTAATAAAAAATGAATTAGGGCGATTAGCAAAAGGTGAGCCGCTTCCCTTCTCAGGCAACACACAGAGTTGACGGAGCTTTGGAGGGTGCCTCCTGTCCAAACACACGTCGGGATTACTGTAGCCTCCAGGGCTGGCCCTAGGGTCTGCTGGCACGTAGGATGTGGTTATTGCATTTAGTTTTGCAAAGGTCATGGACATCCCCTCAGATTGGGGCTCCCATGCCGGGGTGGGCTGGAGTGGGGTCTCTGAAGAGGGATTGCAGCCCTCCTCCCATTCCTGGCCCAGGCAGGCTAAGCGCTTCATCCTCTGAAGCAGAGACATTTCATGGACCCACTCTCCCCGCATCCCCGCCACCCCCCCGCAACTGCTCTGAGGCCCTGGACAATGCCGTTGCTTGTCTTTTGGGCACTTGCGATGTGGGGTGGGGATTGGGGAACCTTTCCTAGCTGAATGGTGGTGGGGAATGAGGTTGGGGGTGGGGAAGGGAGAGGCCCCATTAAGAAGGAAGCAGAGGGAAAGGCTTTAATTGACTGATGCAAATGCTAGAACTAATTTCTCGGTCATCAAAAAGAAATAGAATGTTGGGTCCCAAATATGGAATGTGCAGTTAGAATTTAAATTGAAGGACACAAAGTTTTGTGACTTTCACTTGCCCAGGACAAAAGGGGTCACGTAGACCCTACAGCTGGTGCTCAGATGGTAAACATCCATGTGAGCTCGCTTGTTTCCACAGCTGACGGTCAGGTTTAGGCAGTATCTTTGTTATTTTTGAATTGATAAACCAGGTGGCTCATAAAAAACATACTTATTTCTCACAGTTCTGGAGCCCCCAGATCAAGGTGCAAGCTGAGTTGGTATCTGGTGGGGGCCTTCTTCCTCAGAAACAGCCGCCCTCTCAATGTAGCCTCCTGTGGCAGAAGGGATAAGCTAGCTGTCTAGGGTGCTAGTCGCAATCGTGAGAACTCTGCCTTTGTGACCTGATCATCTCCCAAAGGCCTGACTTACAGATACCATCAGGTTCTCAGTGCAGGAATTTGGGGGGAGGAAACACAGAAATGCCGATCAGCGTGTATCACATTAGTAATGTAATTACTACCACAGATGGAAAGGTTTGGCTAATGCTGAGCCCCATAGTAGGCTGCCAACTATTTTTCTCAAGTTAGTGCTTCTCAACTTTGATGTGCTTGTGAATCCTCTGGGGGTCTTCATAAGATGCAGGTTCTAATGCATTAGGTCTGGCATGGGGCCAGAGATTGTGCAGTTCTAAAAAGGTCTGGATGGTGCTAGACTAGACTTTGAGCATCAAGGTGCTTGTGTTAAACTGAGACGCTGGATGCAGAGCTTGAGACAAGGATTCTAGTGAGAGAGACCCAGGGGAGAGAGGTCTCAGGAGAGAGCAGGACAGGGCTAGGAAGGAGCCCCGTGTGGATGTGACTTCCTCCAGAGCCTTACTTTAGCATGATCCCATGGGAGCTCTGGAGCCTGAATGGTATATCAGAGTAGGTCCCTTCCTGAGGCAGGGGTGGAGGCCGTTCCCGCATACCAGTCAGTCACAGCCTTGGGCTGCTGGAGGAGGGACATAGGGGATTCCTGCTCTGCTTCTTCCCATCAGCATGAGCAGTTCTCAGAGGAGGGGCAGCTGGGGCATCAGGCAGATCCGGGGGTAGGTGTCCACACACCAGTGCCTGTTTGACAGTGGCCTTGAGGAATGTGAACTTGGAGGCAGAGATCTTGTGTGGGCTGCTGTGTGAATTTGGGAAGGCTCTTTTCCTCTCCGGGGACAACTTGCGTTGTCAATCGCAAGGTTTGGCTTGTGGTTGATCCTTGGCACTTGGTCCTTGTCTTCAGGCTGTCATGGAGCCTGAAGCTTGGGATGGGGGAGGTCTGCACAGGACGAGTCAGAAGATGAGGCAGCTCTTATTTCAGAGCCCAAGGTGGGGGAGGAGAGAGGAGTGGAGAAGAGAAGAGAGAAAGAGAAAGGGGTGATTGGTAAGGATTGAGGAGGTAGAGAAATTGAAGCCTTTGTGCAGCGTGGGTGGGAGTCTAAAGCAGTGCAGCCACTATGGAAAACGGTATGAAAGTTATAAATAAGATTACCATATGATCTAGTAAATTCCACTTCATTCTTGAGATCTACAGTCATCGAGGAGGGCTTCTGGCAGAGGGAGCTGTTGAGGCAGAACCCCAAGAAGGGTAGGATGGGAGCAAATGGAGAAGGGAAAGGAACAGAGAGTTATTTAGCGTTCGTGATGGGTGGAGCAGTAGTCAGCTTTTCCGTAAAAGGGACAAAATACCCGACACGTGCAACTTAAATAAAAAGGATTCATTTTGGCCCACCTTTCCGGAGGCTTTGTTCTGTGGCGGTTGGCTTCGAGGCAGAAACAGCGGCAGAAGAGCACAGCGGAGGAGAGTTGCTCTCCCCACAGCCATAGGACGCAGAGAGAAGGCAGCAGAGCTAGAAAGGGTGGGACTGGGTACAGGACCCATTTTTCCAGGTTCTGCCCCCAGGGATCCGCCTGCTCCAGCTGGGTCCCGCTTCCGACATTCAGCCACAGCTCATGGATGGGTTAATCTGATGAGGTTGGTGCCTCACGATCCAGCTACCCTCCAGGAGCCAGACCTCTGCACGCATGAGACTTTTGGGGGGACATTGAGATCTAAATCATAAGACAGAAATTTCTCATTTGTGTTGTTTATTTAATTAATACCTCCTCTCTGAAATAGAAAACTGTCCCTTCTGTGTGGACAAGGAGCTGAGGCTCAGAAGGGTGAGTGACTGGGCCATCGGTGTTTGCCAGTGACACCCATTCTCCTCTGGAGGGACCACGTCATGTAGGGAGTGACAGGAAAAGGGGAAGAGACACTGGCTGGGGAAGGACTGCAGACCTGTGCGGTCAGGCACAGGCTCCTGGGAAGACTGGGAGGACATTGAGTGTCAGAGTCTGGAGTTTGGATCTCATACTGGGGAACCATGTGCCCAAGGGAGTCGTCTGGTGTGGCACCCTCTGCTTTCGGGTCCCTTCCCACCCCTTCTCTGAGCAGTCTCTCCCACACTGTCTGCCCTCCCTGGACTCAGACTTTTTTTTTTCTTTATCAGAATGTATTTGCACATGTGCACATGTGTTGGGGTAGGAGGAGCCCCCAGCACCTGTCCTGTGGACCACTTTCTGGGCATTTGGGCTACTTGGGGGCAGACAAGTGTCTGCTTATCCTGTAAGTGAAAAGATGGACCCACTGAAACTGCACTGCTATCCAGGGACGTGGGCATCATGAGCATCTTGCCACTGTGATGAGTTCCTCATCCTCTGTGCCCTGGGCTGTGTGCTGGTGTGTTAGTGGTGAGGGGAAGAAGAGCTGCAGAGGCTTATCCCAGATGGAGGTAGGCCTGGGCTTGTGGAGAGGATAGAATCCTGACTCATCTCCCATTTACCTACTCTCTGCCCCCAGCCCCCGCCAGAGTTTTCTCTCCTAGTGAAAGCTGGCAGTGTCCCCTTGTTCTCCCCCATCTTCTGTGCAAACCTCTCTCATATAGGATGTTACATAAACGAAAGTCACATCTTGGAGCTTGGCATAAGATGGTGATACCAAACCCGAAGATGGTAGCCACGAAGCTGGCTGGTGGGGCTCAGATGATAGGGTCAGAGGCACCAGCAGAGTGAAGATGCTGTTTATTGAATTCCTACTATATGCCAGGCTACAGTCACCGGTTATCTTGAAGGTCACACATGTCGCAGATGTGAAACCAAGAGGTTTAGAAACTTGCATAAGATTGCACAGCTTGTGGGGAGCAGAATGAAGCACGCACCCGAATCTGCCTGCGTGGAGGTTGTGGTCTGTGTTCTGCACCATGCGCACGTTCCCTCACGTGCCGCGCCTGCATCTCCCTTAGTGATCCTTCCTGTGTATTCTTCGTTAGGCTGAGACCAGCGCACCTCTGAAGGCTTGGGGTCGGATGCACTCTTGCCGCTGCATAGGCGGGCGGACGCAGGGCCACAGGTGAGCACCCATCTTGTCCAGGCCAGCAGGGTGCCACCCCAGGGGCCTGACCCTGCCTGTTCATGCTGCTTTCCAGGCCTTGAGAGCCTTTGTTGTCTTTGACTTGGCATCGTATAGACTAGATGCATATCTTTGGCTGTGAACATGTCATGGCAAATTTTCTCTTAGTTCCTGCACCTGCTGTGTATTGCTACTTAACAAGCCACTGAAAATCATTGGTTAAAGCAGCCGTGACTTTCCTTGGCTCACAGTTGTGTGGGCTGGCTGAAGGCTTTCTGGCTGGGCCGGTAGGACCTAGTGCATCTCTGGACAGCTGGCCAGTGGCATGGAAGTTGGGCGACCAGCATGGCATTGCTCATGTCTGGTACTTGTTGGCTCATCTGTCCACTAGGCTCTAACCTAAAGCCACCTGCTTTGGGCTTGTCCCTGTGACGCTCCCAGGCTTCCTGGCCAGCATGAAGGAGCAGTGCCCACACAGTACCCAGCACTTTTTAAGCTTTTTCTTGCATCACGTTGGCTGCTGTTCATTGGCCAGTCAGCATCACCTAGTCAAACCCAAATTCAAGGCAGGAAGGAAAAAATAAATCCTCTCCCTTGAGAGGAGCAGCAGCCAAGTCACAGTGCGGAGTGTGTGCATGGACTTATGGGAGGAGTTGTGGGAGTTTTTGGTTGTTGTTGCTTTGTTTTTTGTTTTGTTTTGAGGCAGGATCTTACTCTGTAGTCCAGGCTGGTCCTGACCTCACTGTGTAGCCCAGGCTGGTCTCAAACTCATGGCGGTCTCCTACCAGTTTTAGGTGGTGCTGGGGGATCAAACCCAGGGCCTCATGCATGCTAGGCATGTGCCCTAACTGCTGAGCTCTGCCCCAGCACTCACGATCATTTTTGTCATAGACCACAGCTGCATTCACTCTTTGTAACTACACATACTTATTGAACCCCAGCTGTGTGCAGGCCTTGGGTGGACCAGACAGCCTTAATGCTGTACCTATGTGGCCACTAGTCTAGTCATTGCATAATCTTGTGTTGGAGTAGAATGGAAACAGGACAGGTGTGATGAGGAATGGCTGGAAGACCAGGTATCAGGAGCATCGGGGATCCTTCCTGACTCTTGAGGGACAAGAAGACTAGAAACTGCTGGGTGGTGAGAACAGGAGAAACATTCCAGATCAGATCAGTACATGCACTGGCCCTGTGGGAGGAAGGACCTGGCACACTTGAGTACCCAAAGTATCACTTTCAGCAGTTGGAGCTGAGAAAGGGACTTTAGGATCACAGTTGTCCCTGAGCAGCCCTATGTGATATCTCAAATGGGAGGTGCGACAAGTCTTTCCCATAGTTGGCTTTGTGGGTTTAGGAAGGAGAGAGGAGTTGGCATTTATGTGAGGTCCTGGGAATCTCTGAAAAAAAGGATTTGAACCCTGGAAAGGGCCCTACTGGCACAGGGGTGAGCTGGAGTGTTTTGGCTTAGATCAGGAGTCTCCCCCCAAAACCTCATGTGTTTGAATGTTGTAAAATACTGGTGTGCTGTTAAGAGATGGATCTGGTCAGAGGAGGCAGAACACTGGGGCTTGACCCAGATGGGGCAGATCCTGGGGGCAGGATCTGGAAGGGCCGCTCCCTCATTTGGCCTTATGCCATGAACTGCTTCTCTCCAGCTACGGCTTCACCATGGGCTTCTAGCATTGCCAGCCACCCATATATGGATTCTGGACTGTGACCTTCTGACAATGTAAGCTAAAATAAATCTTTCCCCTTTTAATTTGTGGATGTCAGGCATTCTGTCCACGTAATGAGAAAGTAACTAAGACATGGAGGAAGGGCCAGGAGGCCATGAGGGACATCGGGTAGATAGGATTTGAGGAGGGCTGTGTGAAATACATGGGTGCTGGGAGCTTGGATGAGGGTCTTGGGTTTAGTGCTGCTGTCCTGTGGTCTTTGAACCAGGAGCTGTATGATAGGATCAGACCTGGGTGGAAGACTATGGGGAAGGCACCAGAAGGAAGGCAGGACTTCCCTTCTCAGCCAAACCCAAGCCCCTGGCCCTAAGTCAGCCCCCAGTGTCTGTGTACCAGGCTGGGAGGGGGCACCCTGGATCCAGTCGCTGGGGAGCTGCCTGCTGACTTTCATGAGCTATCTTTGGGGTTTCCAAAAGCCTTCAGTAGGGTCTCCCAAGGCATATCAGAGGCTGTGGCTTAGGAAATAGCTCAGGGTCACCAGGAGCCAGGACCATGATCCTAAATGAGCCAGAACAGATTGGAAATATGGGGGACGAATCTGACAAACCCAGGTTTGAATCTTGGCTTCTTGCTTTTGTCATTCTGAAACTCTGATTGTGTTGCTGCCGGCCGAGAGAGAGCCTTGGTGTTCTCGTCTGGAAATGGGGCTGGTCCCAGGCTTTCCTGGGGCCTGAGAGAATTCTGCACCGGAGCCCGCGTGCACAGTGACTCTTCTTGGGGCATGGCCCAGGATAATGTGGGACCTTGGTGACTGCATGGTGAGTGAAGCAGACGTTCTCTTCCTAGGCCTGGGATGCCAATGAAGCTGTCTTCCCCAGAATAAACAGAAACCATGGCAACTGGAATGTGTCATGTGGGCTGAGCCACCCCAGTGATGGCTGGGAAACAGGCCTGCCTCACAAGCAGGCACTCTGACTCCACTGGCTGTGGGGCAGCCTGAGGCAGGACTGAGAAGTCTAGAGGAATTATTCCTGATTGTGGGTTTCTAGTCAACTTCAGGTCTTATTATTACTTTACATTTTAGATTTATCCCAGAAAGCATGTCTTACATTAAGTATGTTGGAGCAAACTTCCCCATCCTGCCCCTCCTGTGTCTTCCTTGGTGGACACACAGGAGTCTCCAGGCAGCTTTGGGTTGAATGCACTCTGAGGGGGTGGCTGGGGGTTCAGACATCTTGTCTGACATCTTTCAGCCTTCAGACATCCAGTGGGGGTGGCATGCATGCAATACTTTAGTGGACACCCAACTTTTTTGACACCAGGGACCCGTTTATTGAAGACCATTCTCTCAAGGACAGGGAGGCCACACTTGTTATACAGCACTTGTTGGAGGATAGCTTTGAAATAGCAAGCAGCTGCAAGACAGGAGTAAGGAGCAAGCTCTCCCTCCTGTCAGGTAAGTCTATAGGAGGGGCTAGAGGCTTAGCTCAGTGATTAGAGCACTTGCCTGAAAGCACAGGGCCTGGGTTCAATACCCTAGCACTATATAATAGGTAGGCATGGTGTCACATGCCTGTAATCCTGGCAGGATACCGTGAATACTAGGCCAGCCTGGGCTACCTAGTGAGTTCAGAGCTATGCTGGACGACAGTGTGAGACTGTGCTGATGGGAGGTGGGGCTTCTCTGGCAGGACTTTGCCCTTTGCTCTCAGCTCACCTCCTGTTGCAGCTCACCTGTCCCAGCACTCCAGTTCTTTCAAGACCATGAGCTGGTACGGGCCTGCAGCCCAGAGGATGGGGACCCCTGCTTTTCTTGATAGAGAGTACCTCAGTCCCTTTTCCAGGTTCACTGTTCCTATGTAGCAAAGCTGGGATTCGAACCCATATCTTAAATAAGCTCTACAGCTTATTTCTACTCCTTTTTGTGTGTCCCAGCTGTCATAGAGCAAGGAAAAGGGCATTTCTCCACTCCCCAAATATGGGGACTGATTGGTGATGCACTGATCGGTGATTCCTGCCTTTGGCACCAGGGGTCTGGGTGGTGGTGGAGAGGGCCAACTGAAGTAGCCCTTGAAGACCAGGAGGTTTTTCAGCCCTTGTGTTTTCTTCTTGGACACGTTGGCCTGAGGGGACTCCTTCCCTGGCTCCCAGAATACGCTCTCTCCTTGGGTTACATTTGAGGTAGGGCTTCATCTTCTTGTCTGCAGCCATTCAGAGAGGACTGAAGCTCCGGCTTGGGCAGGTCCCTCTTACCTAGGAACCCCATAAATTGGAGAAGTCATTCTGTCTCTGAGAGTTACTCTCTGTGCATGTCTAGTAAGTTGCTAACATCTGTGTGCCTCAGTTTCCTCCTCTGTAACAAAGGGATAGTAATTGCATGTAGTTGACTTGTAGATTGGTTTGCACAGGGATCTCATCTCATTGGGATTGGAGGAGTTGGACAAGAAGAAAACATGAAGTACATTCCTAGCCTCTGTCAGTTTCTCGGCAAAAGCTGAAGTCAGCCCCAAGTCCACCCAGGCAAGCTCAGCCACGCTCAAAGCATGGTTCTGCTGTGGGAAGCAGGCCAGGGGGGTGTATGTGTGTAGGGCATGGGGCAGATTAATCACTGCATAGATGCTAAGGGCAGTGAGGGCTGCGGGTTCTCCAGACCTTACTTAGCTTCCCTGAGCCGTTAGCACATCTGGAAGCAGAAGCAATTGGTCTCCTCTTGCTAGGCTGCTTGAGGAGGCAGGGGAGATGGCATGCCAGTGCCTGGCACATAGCTGGTGATTACTAAATGTCCAAAGAGGGCCGTGTGGGTATTTCCGTGATGATGATCAAGGGTCCAGCTGGGGCCACTACTGAGAGATGTTCTGCAGCAACTTTCTTCTGTGCTGAAGGACCCGGATGGTGGAGTCAGGGGTATATAGAATTGATCCTGTGCCTGAGGAGTGGGGACAGGGAGTGAGGGAACTTGGCGAGGCCCCAGGATGAGGAGCCTTCACACAAAGTGAAGACTTCCACCTTGCTAACAGTGGGGGTCGTGGAATGTTGTAAAATAGGATCACGGGCATGGAATTCTTTTTTTTTTTTTTTTTTGGCAAGAAGATTCCTAATTGGCCTGGAACATGAATGGGAGAGGGGTATCTCAGGGACCCATAGATAGCAGGGGGAGGAGGAGGAGGGTAGTAACTACAGAGGGTTGGGGCATCCTTGGTGTGCCGTGCGGCCTGCGGTCGGTGCTTTGCTGGAGGAGGCTCATGGGATTCAGCAACCACAACATCCCAGGGGCGGGAGGATCTAGACAGGGCCCTGCAGACACATGGAGCGGCTTTAGTCACTTCCCTCGGGTGAGATTTGTTTAATGGAAGCTCGCAGCTTCTCAGCACTTACAGGTGCTGACGGGGCATCACAATATTGTGAAATGAAGCTGTGAAGCCGACTTCATTACCAGCTTACCTGGCGAGGAAGCAGCCGCCTTAGTTAGCACCGATGGTTGGACATGACAGAGCTAAAATTGGACTTGGCAATTACTGCTCCTGAGAGGTTCTCGGCGCTGTGAAAGGAAGGTTCCATGGAAATCAACCCTGGTAATCACAGGGTTTAAAATTAGTCAGTTACTATTAAGGTTGCTCTGTCAGCGTTTGCTTCAGGGTAAGGCAGAGGAGGGGTTGGAACTTGGCTTTGGGTTGTCATAGGTTACCGTGGGTTCACCTGCTCCAGATTTTTTTTTTTTTTTTTTTTGAAGGACAAAGATTTGAAGTTGTGATGCCGAATGGCCATTTGGCTGATGGGTCTTTCGTGCGTATGTGTATGTGTGGTACCAGGGATTGAGCCCGGGGCCTAAGCCCTGAGCTACATCCTCAGCTCACTTGTTTTGGATCTCAAGACAGGGGCTTACAGAGTTTCTAAGTTGCCCAGGCTGGTCTCAGACTTGCAAGTTTCCTGCCTCAGCCTCCCAGAGTGCTGGGCTGACAGGTCCAACCCCCTCTCTCAGCTCTGCCGCTTCTGTAGACCCTTGAGGTCATGTTCTCAACAACACCATGACTCTCTTGAGGACATGGGCAAAGGAGCGCTAGCTCTTGGTGGATTTCTTGTTCTAGAGGACGGAAGGTGTGTTGTGGTAGAAGGTTCCCGAGCCCTTCATAGAACTGTGCTTACGAAACCTCCGCCGAACTGTTGTGGCAGCCTCAGAATGTTTGTCCTCCTTTTGCAGATAGTTAGGGGCTGGTGGGTGCTTGGCTGCTAGGGTGGAAGGTATTGCTAGAAAAGGCTTACACAAGTTTATTTGGTGGTAAGTTGGCCTGGGGTGTGTGCACAGGCACTTGGGAGGGGGAAGAACGAAGCTCAGTTCAACTTACTGCTTTGAGCCTTAACTTCTCATCCGTAAAGTGGGGACTTGGGCTGTTCAGTGGTGAGGATTAAACAGGATCGTATAGCCTCAGTAGAACCTCAGCATGGTGGCTGTTGCTCTTTAACAGTGATGTTTCTGGACCACCTAGTTTGTGCCAGGCACTGGGTCAGACCCTTTGCATGGGTGACAGTTGCTTTGGTGGGGAAAGGAACTGCTGTTCCCATCTTAAGATTAGAAAACCGGCTCAGAGAGGATATAGCTTTGTCTGGACAAGCAAAGGTATGTCAGGATTCAAACCTTGGCTGCGGTGCCTCGCCACTGTCCCTGTCCCTCACACTGGGAACGCTTAAACATCAAGAAGACCAAGCTGCCTCTATGGCTGAGAAGAGAAAAGCATTAAAACCAAAAATTTCTTTTTCAAAAGGCTGCAGCTTCTTCACAGGAAGCTGAGTCATCTCTCTTTGTTTCGAACCATAACCATCAAGCTGCCTCAGAATCTAAAAGCTAAAATAAAAAAAAAAAAAAAAATGCTGAGGCCCTTCACGGTGCAGAGGCCCCAGAAGTAGCTGAGCAGAGAGTCCACCGAGACAGGTCCCCTGCCAGCTCGCACTGGGTGCCTTGGCCCAAATGTTCAGTGCAGAGAGAAGAGTGCAGGGCAGGAGTCCAGCCCCACTCGCTGGATTTCACCTTGCCGAGCCTCACTCATCTAACCCGCCAGGCGGGTGTACCTGCCCGGCCCTGCCCACTAGGGCTCTCAGGGTGAACAGGCCATGGTCCAGAAGCTCTTTGTCACCTGCATGCTCACAAACCCATGATCCCTTTTCCCCCTGAGTCTACTGTCCCTTGGCTCAGCTCCCAGAGACCAATTCCCTTTCCTGCAGATCAGTGGGGGAGCTCAGTGTTTGGTGAAGAGTACGGGGGCTCCTGCCCTTGTCCCATGTCCTTACGCCTCTGCCTCTCCAAGTGCTTCTCCTCTGTTCACATGGTTCCTGACACAGCATGGTTCGATTTAGAATTTTTTGGCTTACAGTGGTGTGTAAGTAACGTGCATACATAGGAACAGTACTTGGACTAGCCAAACTCTCATTTTGATTTTTCCTTGCAGTGTGGTGTTCACTAAGTTACATGGCATTTTCAATACTTGTATGGGAGGATCTTGCCCACTTAAGAGTCAGACACAGGTGTGTGTAAGGTAGGATGGCCAATCTGATGTTTGGTAGGGTAGGAGTATTAAATGCACTTTGGAGTAGGATCCTAGCCACTTCCAGTGGGTCTGTTCACTTGTAACCCCACTGTGGCTTGAGGTACAGCTGCATACTTAAACTGCCTCGCCTCCAAATTTCAGCTTGAATCGTATCCTTTCTGTGACGTCCTCACTTAGCAAATTAACGTCCCGTCTGTGAGCCCTGTCTCCCTGCAATCAGTTTGTCACTTTCGTGAATCAGCCTTTGGGGATGGGGATAGTGTTCACCTCACACATGGCGACCGCATTTGGAGCCATGGGCTTCGTGAGGTGAGGAATAGGTCAAAGGAACAGAAAATGTTTGTTGAATGAATGACTGAGTAAAAGATAATTGAAAGATTTTTCCCTGTGCGCATTCTTGGTAACCATCAGTTGTATCTACAGTTTTTCACAATCTCCGATTTCTGATTGGCATGTTCTGCAGTCAGCAAGCAGTATGGGCTTCTTTCCACAGAACGAATGTCAGTCATTTTAACGGGGATATAGTATTCCTTTTTGTGTGGGATTATTTACGTAGTCCAGGATCAATGGATTTTATTGCCATTTTAATTTTGTGTAAATAATGAGATGGTAACATCCTTGTCCATATTAATATGGAACAAGAGGGTTTTTTTCCCCTGTTCCAAGCTTGTATAACTACTTAGGGATCATTTCTTCTAGCACCCTTGCATCTTTGTGTGCATGGTTTAAACTCCTCTGCATGTCTGAAATTTTTGTCTTTGTATCACGTGCAAAGGCTGCACCTCTTTTTCATGGAGATGAGCTCTCTGGGGCTGGAGAAATAGCACAGCAGTTCAGGCGCTTGCCTAGATGAGCGCTTTGTGCTTGGGGTTGGCCATGGACCCGTAGGTTGTGTGTACTTTTTATGTGGTGAGCACTGATGTGTGTGCCACACTGGCAAAGACCACGTGCTTGGACCCAGACGGGAACAAGGCATGTGGTGTCTGCCACCACGGAACTCAGAGCTTGCGAGGAAGGTGGACAGTGAGCACAGAGCAGAACCCATCCAGGCAGGCAGAGCCAGCGGCTGGAGCAGCACACCACGAGGAGCCGCTCGCGTGTGGGGAGCTCAGAAGGGGCCCCTGGGGAGGAGGACCTTCGCGCAGCCCTGGAAGGATGAGAGGACAGTGGAGGGAGGGAGGGAGCATCACAGGAAGAGGGAACAGCATGAGAAGGGCACACGGACCCGGAAGCCCCTCTCTCCACCTGATATCCCGGGTGTCGGCCCCCTTTATCACATGGCACTTGTGGTCACTGGCTCTTCTCTGCCGCTTGGATTCTTACTGGTACAATGTTCCATAATGGAAGGAGTCCCCAAGACTCTTCCTGTTCAATCCTGGATACAGTCTTAGCTCCGTGACGCGTCTCCAGAGCCTATTACTTCTGATAGGTCTAAACATCTAAGATTCGTTGAACAGCACCCAGCATGGCCAGTGACACTTAACAGGGCCTCCTTTCCCATTTTAGAGATGCAGAAACTGAGAGCCCAGGAGGTCAGCCCTTTCAGCAGGCAAAGCTAGGACTTGGTCCTGCTCTCCTATTGCAGAGTCTGCGTTCTTCACAGAATCCTTTCAGTTCTGTTACTGTGGAAGCTAAGGAGGGAGCTGCTGAGGTACTCACGGGGCCTGAGATCGGCACCGGCCCAGGCCCAATCTGGCCTTGTGGTGGGTGACCTTGACCCTTGGCCTGCTGGCTTCAGAGGAGTGGGAAGGAACCTAAGGAGGTGCCTTTGTTTTTTTTTTTTTTAATTACGAATATAATGCACGTTTGTACAAGAAGAAAAAAAATGAAACAAGACAGAGAAAAGCAGCAACTGAAAATCTGTCCTGCTGCTGCTCCCTAGGGTGGCCGCTGCTAGCAGGCAGGTATCTTTTACAACACATGACTAAACACACTCGGTTATTGTTTTTATAAAAATGGGACTGTGTCTGTGACTTTTTCCTCCCAGCCTGTTCCAAGCCAGCATCTCCAAACCTTCCTCAGTTCCTCACGTTCTGTAGACAGTGCATTCCAGCTTGGCCTTCCCGACTGTGGTGTTAGACGCTGAGCTGGTCCCTGACGCTCTCTAATGAGCAGGATCGTTGGGCCTGCGTCCACGCAGAGTGCAGGTCTTTCCGCAGGATGCTCAGAAGCCTAATTGCTGAATGAAAAGGCGCCGGAGTCGCGTTCGTTGACAGGTGCTGCCAAATTGCCTCGAGAAGGCCCTCCCGTGCAGTGCCCGCTTCCGAGCAGCGTGCAAGTGTAGGGACGGCTCTGAAGGCACAGATGACGCAGTGCTTTGCTGTGTTAGGGGCTGCTTCCCCTTCCGCTCCCGGGGACCTGGCGTGGAGACCAACACCAGGAGCTCCCAACACGCAGGCCCGGATTGGGATAGAAGATGGATTTTGATAAAAGAGGTTAAATAACAGGTTTTTCCATTTCACCTTGTAGGCATGGGATGGGGGTTGGGGGTGCTGGGCCTCCAGCCAATAGAGGACCAAGAGTTGTCAGGAGGGCTTATAAAGCTTGCTATTTCTGGCATTTTTTTCTCTTTCTCTGCTGATTATGCAGCAGAATCGCACAGAGGCTGTCGCGGGTGCATTCTCTCTCTGCCTGGCTTCTGTGGAATGAGAGTCGGGCTCCTTCTACTTGCAAGACGCTGGTGCATTGCAGGTGTGTTTCCGCAGAAGGTAAGGTGTCTGTCGTGGCCTGGCAGGGTGGAGCTGGTCAGGCCAGCGCTGCAGGGTGAAGTCGGATGATGCTGGGTGGGGACTGGCCAGGACCTCGATTGGCTCCTGTCATGTCCTAGAATGGAGATGCTTTGGAGGACCCGGGATCTGCAGTTGGCAGCCCATTCCCGAAAAGAAATTCTGGAGGTAGCTGGGATTGGCTCTGCAGAGCAGGGTCTGCCTCTGGTCTCGGTGCCCAGAGCATTGTAGGTACCTGGATGTTTGGGAAGCATTCATTCATTCGTTTAGCACACCATGCTAGGGTCCTGGCCAGGTTTGGGTGGGGTGCCTGCATGACTCAGACCCCAACAAAAGAGCTCTGATGGGAACAACCCGTGTCATGTAGGAACCCAGAAGATACCTGGGCCGAGGAGTGGGAGGTTTTTTGCAGGAAGACTGGAGGGATGAGGGGTAGCTGGGATATCCCTAGCAGCAAAGTCTGAGCTCCCTCTTCCACTGGATTTTTGGGGATTGGGGAATAAAAAAAAAAAAAGATGAACACCACCATCTCTTGTCCTTTGAAGGTATTGAGCTAACCAGTTGGAAGCTATGCTCACTATCCTTTTGTAGAAGGGGCAGCAACAAGTGAGAAGGACACAGTCACAGCTTTAAGGGCAAACACGGGCACGTGATGAGGGCAGAGAGTTGGAATGCAGAACACTTGCGGGCATGGCACTTTCCAGCTGTCCCTGAAGACAGTGCCTGCACTGCGCTGGGAGTTGGCTGAGGTGGGGGCAGGGCTCACCGCTGTCAACAGACCGAGGCCCGACCTCTTCATTGTGCCGATTTACCAGTCATTGTTGGAAATCACATTGCGTGCAAGTGTATCCCAGAAATGGAAGGTGTCTTCTCAGAGCTGCTCCTTCATTTGGGGCATCAGGGGAGCTGAGAAAAACCAAGAAATAGCAGTGTAACACCCCAGTGAGGACCCCCTCTGAGTCTCCTCTGAGAGCAAACAGGAGGCAGGGCCCAGGGCTGCTGGCCAGGTGGTCAGGAGGGAGCAGCCATCAGTGTCTGCTGCTTACCATAGTTGGCGCCAGGGGCTTCTGCAGGCCTTAGCTGTGCCACACAGTATAGTTTGTGATGAGGGGAAAGCTCCTTGAACCTTCCAAGCCTCAGTCTCCTCATCCACAAAATGGGGACACTAATACCTACTTCCCTGTGTTGGGTGTCTATGTATGTGTATTGCTGCACACTCGGCCTAGTGAGTAGGACCTCAGTACGTGTAGAGTAGATAAATTAACAAACGAGCCAGAACTGGGGCTCGGCTCATGAGGAGGTTGAGGCGCATGCAGGGTGTTTTGTGCGTGTGTATGTGTGTGTTTGGGTGCATCCCCTTGCATCTAGAGTCAGAGGCTCTGTTCTTCTCAAGGCCAGTTCACTGCAGGACTTACTGGCCATCTTGAAATGGAACTGATCATTAGGTTTTAGCACACCCGAGCCATGTCCTGAGTATAGATCAATAGCTGCTTGTTGGTGGGGTCCTGGGAGAGCAGCCGCGTGGTAAAGCAGGGCTTGGTGCCTGCGTGTGGAGAGCCCTAGGCTGGGGAGGACGCCCAGGAAGGGGGAGCACAGCCTTGGAAGGGAGCCCTGCCTGGAGAATTGCCATCCATGCAAGGCCCGTGCCTGGAGAGCAGAAGCCACACCCAGGCTTGAGACCTGGCTTTGAGCCATGGCTCCATTCCTTGCTCGAGGTGTGGCTTTAGGCAGGTCACCTGACTTCTGTGAGCCTACCAAATGGCAAGATGGAGGACATGGCAGGAGAAGATACAACACACGTTCATGGTCAGTAAATAAAGAAGTTCTCCCTTCTGGGGGGAGGAAATTTTTTTTTTTTGGCACTGAAGACAAAATCTATGTTTTGAAGAGTCATTTAGGCAGGTACTCTAACACCTAGCTACATTCTTAGCCCCTTTTGAATTTTATTTGCCACAAAGCCTAGCCAGTTTACCCATATTGGCCTCCGCTTTGTGATTTTCCTGCCTCAGTCTCCTGAGCAGCAGAGATTGCAGTCACCGCACCCAGCTCCTGAGAGCTTTTGATGGGGGCTCAGGATGTCTGGGGCATGGGGCTGGCAGAAGACATCCACTGAGTGCATATGGGAGGGATGAAGGCCCACGAGTTGCAGCCCAAGTTCTAAGACTCCTCATGCCTTTGTGTCACTGCTAGATGATCTTGGGCGAGTTCTTTGCTCCTGATGGCCTCGGAGTCCCTCAGAAACAATTCATGCCAGTCCTCTAATTCCTGTTCTGCCACGGCAAAAGCCAAGACTGAGGGACCCCAGAGAAGAGGGAGCTCCATGCTCAAGACTAACTTCCTTTACAGGGCTGGCAGCATCCCTGACAATGCCCCCTGCTACCTTGAGCATTAACCAAGCACTAGTTACCAAATTGAGAGCTGAGAAGGGTGCCATCCTGAGGAGGCAGCTCGGGTACAGCCCAGGCAACGCTGGGGCACCCCCGGGGAGCATCAGGGATCCCTGGAGTGACCATTTCTGTCCAGCCAGGGGCCTGCAGGGCATTCACATGTGGGGTGGTCGCTGATGAAACCCATGAAACCACAGAGGCAATGGATTCTCCAGTTTCCCCCAGACCCTTGGGAGCCAATTCCCAGGGAGGCTTCGGGGCTCCTCTGGGTGTCCGTCCAGATGAGCACTGGAGCAGAAATCAGTGGACCTGGGCTTTCTGTGTTGCTATCGGGATTTCTAGCTAGCTTACCTTCTCTGTGAAGAACAGCTGAGGCCCGGGGAGCAGCAGCCCTTTGATAAGGGAGGGAGCCGGTAGTGTCAAAGCAGATTTCCATGTGCATGTCCTCATCTCACTGGGGCTCATCCCATGGACTCAGTGACTCTAAATGGCCTTCTCTTGACTTTGCTCCCCACTCCCAGGATGCCCCATGCACCATGCCCATCTTAGTGGTCATGACTGTCCACTCCTTGCTGAGGCCACGGATTTGGAGTCCTTCTGAGGCCTCTCCTCTCTCGTCTTGCTCCCTGCGCCAGCTCCCCCTATACGTGTGGCTGGCCACACCTTCACTGAGCAATCATGTCTTGCTACTTCACAATTGCCTCTTGCCTGGGTGACCTTAACCTCTGTTTCCAGCCTCTCTGACTTTAGCCTTTCCTTGTAGAGTCTAGTTTCAGGCAGCCAGTAGAATATCTGAGAGCTGCTTGATGTGCCTGTCTTTCCCTTAGACCATTAAAATCCTTTGTTGACGTCCTTTGTGAACTGCTGGGTCTGTTGAGACCCTAATATGCTCTGGACTCCAAGGCCTGGGCACCAGACTCCTCACTGTCTAGTCAGCAGACGTCTTCTTCCCCCAGTCATGCCTCCCTCCCCACAGCCCTCCTCCTCTGATCTTGCTGTCATGTTTCTTGATTTTTTTTTTTTTTTTTTGTCTGGAGACCACTTTATACAGAATGTGTTTCCTTTGCCCTTTGGACCGTTGTTTACTCTCACAGTGGTGATCTTACTACCTTCTCTGATTACCCTTCTCACCACGACGTAGTCCTTCATAGCCAGTGCTATGATGCCCTGAAGGATACCTCTCCGTGGGTCATAAATACACCATTATTCTCATGCCTACTGAAGGTCAGAGAGCACAGAGTGTCTGCTTGGGAAACACTCATGTGGGAAGCTTAGGAAATACTCATGTAGGCTGTAGATGCAAAGAACTCTTTGCAAATTAAGGCTCTTTAGACCTGGAGAGACTGTGGTTTGATTAGGCTGTGTGATCTTGGATAAGCGACCTGGCTTCTCTGAGCTATAGGATCACAAGGATTAATAAGATGGCACAGAAAACCAATTTACTTTTCTCCTTGCTGGGCAGTAAGTGTCCCCAGGGACACGTGGAACATTTAAATGGTCCCTCCCGTTTGCTCCACGCAGAGCAAACACAAGGAAGAGCCGGGTCTAGTAGCCCCCAGTGCTTGGCACAGAGAAACTCTCCCCAGAACCCCAAACAGGAGCAAAAATAGCAGCCGTATCAGGGCAACCTGAGATGCGGAAGCCACAGGAAGAAGCCACAGGCCAAGCGGATGTCAGCTGCCATGAGGCCCCACTGAGGTTCCTCAGATGTGCCGAGCTGTGCAGCCCTCACACCTGCCCTCGCTGGCTCCTCCAACCACAGCATCCGATAAGGCCATGGAAAAAGTGCTGGCTTCCTCTCTCTGGGGAGGGGCAATCACATTACCATCTGTGGCTGCTTGCCTCCCTGGCCTCTCCTTGCCCTTCGCGTGGCCTGCTTTGCCCTCCCAGTAGTCTCCTTGTTGACCGCAGTGACACCAGCACATTCCCATGTGGTGACCTTTGCACAGGTGGTTCAGTGCATGGAATGCTGTCCCTCAACACCGCTGGGCTCGTCCCTTCACCTCCTTCTGGCCTTCGCTCAACTCAGGTCTTGCTTGAGGCCCCCTTGACCACCTGCTTAAACTCACTTGCCCTCTTGACTCCCCTTACAGGCTGGACTCTTCCTTTTACAATACTTATAACCTTCCCACATGGTAATTAAGCTACCTGTTTGCAGTATAAGCTCCAGAGATCTTTACTTGTTCGTCTTTCTGAGGTGCCTAGAGCAGTGTCTGGCACAAGGTAGGTGCTCAACAAATGTCCTTTCACTCAGTGACGCATGAAGGTATAAGTAGAAACTGGCCCAGCAATCGGAATAGGTTCAAGGTGGACTGGGACGGGGGCTTGAAAGACAGCAGGACCCACGCCATCCCTCACATTATCACCTGGCCAGAAGCCCCTGCTGATCCTTTAGATGACAGTTGTTAGGGCCCAGAGAAGGTTCTGGAAGCCTGTGGTGCATATAGGCAAGAGTCTTGCAGCTGTTGAGTGTTTGACTTGGGAGCCACCGTATCTGGCTTGACTCCCAGCTCGTGCTCTTCCTGCCTGTGTGGTCTTCCCCTCCATCTCTCTCTATTTCTTCTTCCTCACTTGTAGAGATTATGATGATCTTGCTTTAGCAGTTATAAAGCCAGCATGTAAAATTCTTGGCTTAGTGCAGGCAGTAGCAAATGGCTGTTAAACTCACCAGATGAGTGTATTAGTCAGTTTAGGCAGGGTTATGCTGCTATAGTGAACACCTCAGAAGTCTCAGTTGCCTATCATATGAGGTTCTATTTTTGCCCTTCTTACATGCCCCATGACAATCAGCAGAGAAGCAGTAAGAAGAGTTGTGCTCACATGGGCCTTCAGGTTGTAGGCTGGTCAGATTTTCACCACCTGGACTCTTGCTCATCCTATAGAGACAACCTGCAGACGTCATGTTGGCTTTTCTGTGCTTCCACCTGGGAGAGTCACAGCCTTTCTGATCACAGCCTATTGGCCTAAACTGATCACATGCCCTAGGGTCCTAGAGTAAGTGTCCATGTGCCAGGAGAGGAGAGCTAGATATCGGGGTGTACCACAGAGGCCACAACTCTCCCTACCTTCCCCATGATAGGGAGGAAAACTGAGACACAGCTGGTCAGTAACCGGGAAAACACCTATGGCTGCCTGAGTGCTACCCTACATCCCTACATATATCCATGCTGTGCTCTCTTGGAGACCTGTGTATGTTATTCTGCAGGGCAAAAGAGGCTTTGCAGTGCTTGTTAGGATCTTGAGACAGAAGTCCACGTTAGGTAGACCTGGTGCCATCATGGGGTACAGGAGAAGCCAGAGGCAGAGAAGAGGGTGACTTGAGAAGGGAAGAAAATTGAAGGATGTGCTTTGAGGATGGAGGAAGCTAGCCAAGGGCTAAAGGTGGCCACTAGAAACTGGGAAAGAAAAGAGACACATTTTCCCCTAGAGCCTTCCATATTACCAGCCCTGAGAGTGTGATCGTAGCCCAGGAAGCTGACTTCTGGCCTCCAGACTATAAGGGAATAGTTTGAGTTCAGTGTGTGGTGATTTCTTACAGCAGCCATGGTGAATTGGTACGTCACCTTAAGTTAGAATGTGCTTGAACCCCAGTGCCTCTTGTTCCGTGTATTCTTTACACCTCTTCATTGTCGCATTTGAGTTAGAGTTGGCCTGCCATGCTCCCAGATCAACCCCTCTGCCTTTCCCCTCCCGTAGTTCCTGGGCCTCTCACTGTTAGGAGAGGAGACTTATGGGAGCTTGAGTTCCCTGTGCTCTGGGTAAAGGGCCTGGCCCCACCTAGGAGTGACCCACCTGGCAGGAGAGTAGAGGCCCAGAAGGAAGAGCTTAGGGGAAGAGCTGGAGAAATTATCAGGGACCAGACTAAGCCGAATCTTGAGACCAAGGACAGTGCTCCTGAGGATAGTAGAGACTTTGACAGACTGTGGCACGGAAGTGGCTTATGGAAGGCTTAATCACTGAGTTCTCTAGGTTCGTGAACAAGGAGGAAGACCCAGTCTCTACTCTCCTACCATTGGATAGATGACTCTGTGCCAGTCACCCCTTGGCTGTGTTTTCACAAGATCTCTCGTAAACCCATTTTATACATGAGAAAGCTCGAGATTCAGAATTCAGTCTCTTGTAATCCTTTCTACCTATGGCTGCCTGAATCATCTTTTAAAATGTAAGATAGAGCATGTTACTGCCCTGCAATAATCTCTCCAAAAGCTTCATACTGGGATGAAATCCGTGCACCTTGGCATGACCCCAAGGACCCCACATCTCAGCATCAGGCCTCCCCTCCACCTGCATCTGCATTTCCCTTCTGCATGTAGAACTTTTTACCTGCTGACCTCAGGGGCTTTGCATTTGCTCCTTATTGCCTGATGGCCTCATCTTTTCCTTGTGGGCTCCTTCAGTTTAAGTGACACCTCTAGGAAGAGACTTTTTCTTAAAAAACCTATTTGTTTACATCCTTTATTTCTGTATTTGTGTTTGCATCATAGCATTTGTCATGATGTGTTTTTCCTTGTCACCTGCCTCTGCTGGAGGACCCTGAGCCCTTTGGGATTGGGAACTGTGTCTGCCCAGATCCCCGAGGACGGGCTGGGCATGAAGGGGGCACTTGATCAACATCTGTGGAAGAATGAAGGATGGGTTCTGGGTGCTGAGGATATGGGGGGGGGGGGGGCTCTAGACCTCTGCAGATAGCTGGATACTCCTGGACTTTCCTCAGAAGACAGACCCCCTGCAGGACCACCTGAGGAGGGGGTAGGAGTGTGTGGGGAGTCTCCAGCAGGATCTTTTTTTCTGTGCTTACCTTTGACCCATTGTCAGTACTGCCCATGTTCCCTGCCTGGCATGTCAGCCTCCTGGAGTGTAGGGAAGATGCCAGACATGCCGCTGATTGCTGCAAGGCCTTCTTCAGTCTCCTTTACCTTTCGGAGCCTCGGTTTCCTCACCTGTACAACAGGCACACAGAGGGGCAATCTCCCAGCCAGAGACTACCACATATGTATCCAGTACTTGGTTCAGCTCAGAACTCCCTTATCTGAAATCTAGAAAGTTCTGCATCAAAAATTGTTTTGTAAATACATTGCCAGTGCACTTTGGCCCAGCCTTGACCTGACCAGATGTGTGTGGCTGTTTGTAATCTTAAACTATATATGTGAATGTCCATTCTTCTGTTTTGTTGCAGATTTATGAATGTATCTGATTGCAGGTGTGTCCCTGCTACATACTTTGTGCAATATCACTTTTCTGAAATCCAAATTCTGAATTCTCAAATTGCGTGGGCTCTGTGGGCTGCCACTAAAGGCCTTGCCAGGGCTCCGGAGGACCCGCAAGGCTCCTGACAGCTGCCCCCATGGGGCCTGCTACCTTTTGTTTCCTCCTGGTCTGTTTTTCAGCAGCTCGGTCACATGAGGTTAATTCAGGTTCTGCCTGCTGAGAGCAGAGGTTAAACCTTGGGCAGGGGAATCCACGTATTCAAACATTTCTTCTTACAAATGTAAAAGGGGAAATTTTTCTTTCTTATGAATCATCAGAAAAAGAAATCAGAAGGAAGTGTGTGACCAAGGAGAGGAAATTAGGGTTTGCGATCTGTGTGCATCACCCCTCTTCTGACTCCTGGGTGATCCTGTGCTCTTGGCAGTGCTCATTCATCTCTGAGACTCTTGGCACCAGGTTCTGAAAACACGAGGCTGTTGTGGTTTTTCTTTGGCTTCCAGCTTGCTCTCATTCTAGCCATGAGTAAATTTTTATTTTCTGAATCACTGCCACCTGCCACACTGTTTTACTTAACGTTGCTTCATGCAGTGCTTCTTCCCTGCTCAGTTCCTGCTCGGAGCCCCGGCCTGCTCCCGTCCTTAGCTCACCATAGCCCCTTCTGCCTGGCTTCCAGGGAGGCTGCATCCAGCCTCCTCTTTTCCAGCTCCTGCTTTTTCTAGTAGAGTGGAGCTCCCCTTTTGGGCACCTGCCCCTGGCTCCAGTGTGGCCCAGATGCCTCTCTGTCTCATTGCTGTCTCTCCACTCAGATCCCAGGAGTGATGATGTGCCCACTGCCTGCTCCCTTCCAGCTGGTGCTGGCTCCTCTCACCTGGCTATTTCTGCTCTTCCTACATGGAGGGCCACTGGGAAGCCACCTCCTCTGTGAAGTCTTTTGACATGACCCTTGCCGAGGCCCCACTTACATCGTCACGAGACCACAAACTCCAAGAGGACAGAGAATCTGTTCTGTATATCCCTGGTATCACCACCAACATTCAGAGCAAAAGGTTGTTTTCACCAAGATGTGTGCCTGAGACAAATAGGCCATGTGGCAAGGGCCTGGCTCCCTGGGTTGTAGGCAGGGCCATTGGGTCTTTGTCTCTTGTCTGCCTTTGGCTGGCTCTTTGTCCAGAAGTGGCCACCATGTTGCTTACCAGTAAGCTAGATGCTACGTTCCTTGGCAGCAGTGTTGCAAAATATTCTCGTTTCACGGTGGTAGGCTTATTTCTCCATTGGCCTTTGAATCAAGTGCACATTTTCCCCCCGTGCATTTGTCTCTTGGAATATTGCCTCTCATGTGACTCTTCTGTTTGAATCTTACGTCTTTTTGTCTCTCGGCATCAAGCTTTCTGTTTAATTTGACGGAGCCATTTCTACATCGTATATATTAACTGTCTCATAGTTGGTGCTGATATTTTCTTAGTCTGATGTCCTTTTCATTTTGGTTTTATTATGTTTCCTTCCAAGGAAGATATTAATGCGTATATATTTGAATCTGTCAATCTCTCTCCCTTTGTGATTGCTTCAAGGGCTGAGGAAGTCACCCTACCTCCACAGATCTGATAAACATTCTGTTCTGTTTTCTGATTGTTTCCCTCTAACATGACTTTCTACACTTAACTCTTTAATTCGTGTGGAGTGCGCCTGGGTAGGTGTCTTGCTGTGGCTATCTAGCTCAGTGTCCCAAAACAGGCAAACCCTGTTGTCCTTATTCTGTTTATTAAATAATTGATCTTTGTCTCTTTGTTTCTGAAAGGAAAGACAAAATAGAATGGCTGCTATGAGCTTGGCTTTCGGCAGAGTTAAGAGTCTGGCTTTAGCATTTCCTGTCTGTGTGACCTGTGAGCATGTTGATCAGATTGAGCTTGTTTTCTCCTCTGTGAAACGGGATATTAATATCTCTGTCCTAGGAGAGATCTTTCACTCGATCCAAAGATTAAAGCATGTGTAAAGCATGTCACACAGTGTCTGAAATAGTCCTGGTGTTTCTATACCTCGTTGGGCCTAATTGCATACTTGTCTGTGTCATTGACTGAAAGTTCTCATTTTGTGTCACTACCACACTGCTTTAATTGTTGCTTCACAGAATGTTGTAGTCTCTGTCCTAGCCAGACGTCCATCTCATTACGTTTCAGATTTTGCTTTAAACTCTTAACGGGAGTGTGTGTGCATGTGCATATGTGTGCATGTGCATATGTGCGCGCGTGTGTGTGTGTTTCCAGTGTATGCATGTTAGTTCCTCCAGCACCTCCTGTATTGTAACACATCTCAATGACTTAACACAGCCTCTTCTTTCCCCAGGATACACCCCCATGGTTCACACCCTCCCAGCTGCCTGGCTTAGCTTATTCAGGTTTCTCTATCTGACAGGTGTTTATCATTTGCTCTTACCTGGTCTGTTTCCACCTGAGAGCCTCATGACCCATGAGTGGCTTTATGTTGGTATCAGTACCTTTTCTGGGTTCTTGTCTTGCCTAGGGATCCATTCTGTGTTTCAGGTCTCCCTTAGAATCTGGCTCCTGACCAGGGACACTTACGGGTACTTAGGTCAGGGCTTGAGGAGGGGCTAAATCTACCTTTTTCTTTACACAGGAGCCCCAGCAGTGTTACGGTGGTAACTCCTGCTGCCAATAACTGTGGCATCTACCTACCTTTAGCCTCAGTTTCCCCAGTGGAACACTAAAAAGTATCTGAAATCTGACCAGCCTTGACTTGTGATTTATCTTAAACTGGGTGGTTGGATGGTGAAGAGGAATTAGAATGGCTCAGTGGTACATGCCACACCTTAGAATGCAGTTGGCTCTGTTTTTTGTTTTTGTTTTGTTTTGTTTTGAGACAGGGTCTTGCTCTGTAGTCCAGGCTGCACTATGCAGCCCGAGCCGGCCTTGAACTCACAGCAGTGCTCCCCACTCAGCCTCCCGAGTGCTGGGGTATCATAGACCCTGCTTAAGGGCTGCTGGGGAATCGCATCCAGTGTCCTGTGCTTACTAGACAGGAGTTTTAACCACTGAACTACACCCCTACCTTCTCTCTCTGTTTTCTGAGGTAATGATTGTCTATCAAGACTACCCAGGAGAGAGCCCAGACCTGAGTCAGAAGGGTGGTGTGGCCAAAAACAGAGAGGTGGCCCTCCGTCTGGGAAGGCACCCAGGGGGAAGGGGAAGGGGAGAACTGGACTTCCTTTGGCACCGTGCTGTGCCACACTGTGCCGTGTTGTGTGTCTGTGCTTCCGAGCTCCTTCCCTACAGTACAGGGTAGCAATCTGATGAAAGGACAGGAGAGATTCCTGCACAAGGCCAAGTGAAGTGCAAAGCCGGGACTCGAACCCTGAACTGCCCTGGGCCATGTTCTATCAGCTCCAGGTACAAAGCCTGACTATTATAGCACTTAAAAACATAGCAGCACTGTTTCCAAATGCCGTTTCCTGTGCTATCTGGTACAGGCAGGAGGAAGTGAGCCTGGCACTTTGTGTTAGGTTTTGGGGTTAGATACCAAAGTGCCAAGTTCAGGTGACCTAGAAAAACCTTTCTAGGTCAAATTACAATTTCAAAAGATTTTTTTTTTCTTTTCTTCTTTTTCAAGCCGCCCCACAATCCAGCACTGTCGTTGACATATTTCCCTCCCAACAATACCAGCCCTTTGTGGCACGATTGAGGGCTTGTTTGTAGCACTGGGGAGAAAATATCTTCCCCGTCATCTGTGCCTCATTATCTTAGTCACCGCCACCCCCACCTGGTGCCACATCCCACCCGATGTACGCTCACGCGGCTTTCAGTTAATTTTCATTGGCAAGAGTTACTTTTGGGATGAGTTCCCAACTGCTCAAATGGTCAATAATTGTCAGGCACAAATATTGGCAGCACTGAGCAGCCAGGACTCTGAGACTGCTGACCCCAGCCTGGCCTGTGGGGAGGAAGCTGGGAGTTAGATAGCTCCACGCTGTGGGTGGGTACAGGACAGGACCCCAGAAGTGGGGTAGATCAGTGATTGTAGTCCAGAATGGGGGGTGGGAGATCAGTGATGGAAGGGAAGACAGTGCTGGAGAGTGATGGTGCCACCAGTGTGGGGGTGAGAGAGAGCCAGGTGTGGTCCTTGTCTTTCCTCCTCCCCATCTCCTGATAGGTTAGCCTGGTCATTGGAGCATAGGCTCTGGAGTGGGGCTTCCTGGGTTTGAATCCTAGCTCTACTACTTGCTGGCTATGAGGCCTCTGATAATCTGCAGAACGTCACTTAACCTCAGTTTACTCATCTGTGAAACGGGAGCCTTAGGAATAGTACTGATTGCATAGGGTTTTTGTGAGCGTGATATGAGTGGATATTTATAAATCAATGAAAAGAGTGCCTGGCTTGCCATGTGTGGTGTGAAACTTTTCCTAGGGAGACATAAACAAATGTCTGTTCCCTCCAGTTAGGGCACAGCTGACAGACTAAAGAAACGGTTACTTGCGAATCGGCTGGTTTCTAGGGGTTACTTACTCCTGTAAAGGGTGAGGAATTACTTGCCAGCTCCAGTTGCCTCTGTCAGCACCCACAGCAGGGACCCTGTGTCGTTCCCTCAGCCCCAACTCATCTTTGGTTCTGTAGGCCCCTTGTCAGTATTTCACGAAGTAGTTCAAATGAGTATGTGACTGTCTGCGGTGGGTGCTCTCCCTGTGACTCCTCAAGGCTGAGGTGTCCGCTGCCTCCCGACAGAGGCCGCCGCCCTGGGAGCTGCCGGCAGCCACAGGCAGCCTGGGACCCATGGCTGGCCATTCTGGGGGTACCGTGCTTGACTCCCTGCCTAGATTTGGGACATCTCTGAAGTGTCACCCTGCCACACAGCATGCTGGACTGTCTCTCTGCTTATCATGCCTCTCTGGGCCCCCCTCCCCCTTAGTCAACAAACTTTGTACCTGTAGATTTCCTCCCAAAGTCTTGTCTCCGAGAAACCAGCCCTGAGACAACAGATAATCATCCGGATGTCATGTTAATTTGTTTTCAACCTCAAAACATATGCTTGTTTCACGGGCTTGTATTTCCAGAGCTCTCAGAGGAGAGACTTTGGGGTTCCCACCACTAATGCCGCCCAGTCCCTGAGTGTGTGCCATTTCCGCTCGCTCTGCCTGCCCTGGCAGTGTCCGTCGGCTCCAGGAAGGTGGGTTTCCTCGAGGGGTCTGGCTCCTGGACAGAGCCAAGATTGAAAACTGAGGGCACTGCTGGGAGGCCCACGTGTGCCCCTCCCGGGAGCGCCTTCTGTCAGAGGCCCGCCTCACACTGTGAGCAGGAGCCCTTCCTTTCATCCCTCAGAGGAGGGAGTGATGCCTTGGTATAACAGTGATCAGGCTGGTCCTGGGAGTCACACATGGAACAATCGGTTATGCTATTGTGGTACAATAAGTGTGTCATTGAGTGTCCCCAGTAGGGAGGCAACCAGTCTGGCTGAGGAGTGGTCATTAACAGTGGCTTCTTGAAGGGGGGCAGAGTGAGAGTTAAGTGGACACTAACTGCATGGATAAGAAAAAGAAGGAAGCCAGACCCTGTGATGCAGGCGCATAATCCCAGCACTCCAGGGGCAGGATCACAGGTTCAAGTCCAGCCTGGACAACTTAGCCGGATTCTTTTCTCAAAATCAGAAATAAAGGATGGGCTGGGGATGTAGCTCAGCATGAAGGCCCTGGACTCAACCTCCAGTGCCACCAAAATGTGTGAGAGAGAGAGAATGAGAGAGAGAGAGAGAGAGAGAGAGAGAGAGAGAGAGAGAGAGAGAGAGAGAGAAGGGAGGAGGGGAAAGGAGAGAGAGAGGTGGATAGGACGGAGGGAAAGTGCAGCAGTGCATGCAGGGAGCACTGGCCGCCTTGGAAGGGCAGAGGGGATGGGGATAAATGCGAGCGTGAGGGAAGGAGGCCGGCCGGTCCCTGCTGGCAGGAGGCAGATTCTCAAGTACCTTGAACACTGCAGTAAAGAATTTGGGCTCTTCCCAGTGACAGAGATGGGACTTGTTTGGAGAGTGGCCAGGGTGGAACCATATTTGTCTGTCCTGGTTCCCACTGGCTCCTCCCTCTCTAATCCTCTCGATGCTCAGTAAATCACTGTGGCCTGGCGAGTGGGTGAGCAATGGAAGGCAAGGCAGTGCTGGAGAATGATGGGAGTGCCCACCAGTGTGGGGCATGACAGATAGCTCGGCTGTGGCCCTGTCTTCCCCTTCCCCATCTCCTGAGAGCACTTTGGTGACAGCTTAGATGAGGGGTCACTGGGGTGCACGTGGGACCAGCTGAGAACACACACTGGCATCTCCCGCAGCAGAAGCCAGGTGGAAGGCCACAGCATCAGGAGCCCAGGCTGGTGAGGTCTTGGATCTGCACGAGGATGGCCTCTTGGGCCGTGCCCTGACCCACTTCCTGGCCCAGCTCCCCAGCCTCAGGCAGTGCCCACAGCCCCTTGGAACCATTCCCCTCACAGCGGCCAAATGAAAATGTTTGTTGAAAACAACATGTGCATAATTAAAGCTTAATGAGTGCTTGTCTGTTTGGAATGTGCAATTAGATTTATAATCGGGAAAGGGAGCGGGCTCCAAATGACTTTAAATGGAGCTGAGAGAGAGGATAATTTTTGTCATAAATCTGTGGTGATGCATTCGATGTGTGAGTTACCAATGGCAGCACCGGGGAAGAACTGCGGGCCTGCCAAGCCGTCAAGCTGTGCCCACTGGGCTGCCCTGCCCTCAGGCTCTCTTGGCAGCCTTGGCTGGCCAGTGTGCTGTAGAGGGACTCACCAGTGGCCTTGGAGGTGGGCCTCGTCTGGGTTAGAGCTGGAACTCCTGCGATCCGTGTGGTAGAGCCAACTCTGGGGGGATAAGGGCTAGTGCAGAGTCCTGCTGCCCTGGCCCCAGCATGGCTTGGGCATCCTGCAAGCTGGCGCAGGGCAGAGCCCTGGACTGGATGCGGCCTCCTGTTTTGTTCCCTGCTTAGTCCAGCACTCAGAGCAGGGCCTCCATTAATATTTGCTGAATGAATGAATTCTCTTTGACCAGGCTCATGCATCAAGTGAGTCACTCTCCCTTTCTGTGCCTCAGTTTCTCCATTTCAACTCAGAAAATCGAATTTGGCCATTACTAATGTCAACTCTTTGATGTTCAGGGTTCCTTGTAGATATATTCAAAGGAAGTAAAAAGAAACAGGTGAAATTAACTTTAATAATTCATTTTAGTTAACCCAGTTATTTAAAGTACCATTTCACCTTATAAGCAGTAGAGCAATTTTGATGAAGTGTTCTACATTCTCTCTGATGTTTTGTTCCAACACTTTGAAATCTGGTAGGTATTTCATACTCAGACACATCCCAGTGTGGACGAGCCACACTCGAAGCACTCCTTGGCCACATGTGTGGCTGGTGGTCATCGGTGTGGACAATGCAGGGCTAGAAGGCGTGCATCCAGAGCCAGGCAGGAAAGCCCTGTGCTCTCACCTGTGAAACAGGGACAGCAGTCTGTACCTTTCAGAGCAGCCAGGCACCTTGTACACTTGTCAGCTGTAGTGACCAGAACCTTTTTATTCTACCTCTTGATGTTTTTATTGGTTAAAGCAAGTAATATCCACTCCTATCAGTAGTAGAGACCAACAGCACTGAACTTGCTCTTGTGGCTCCTGTCCAGGTGCTCCAGAAGGCTGTGCCGAACGCTTTATCTCTTCTCAGCGGTAGGTAGGGCCCAAAGCCTGGTGAGATCATTTGCTCTTGGTCACATAACTTGTACTGTGATGAGCCACTGGGTTCAGCAACTAGGAATTCAAACTCAGCTGGGCATGTGTTGGCTGTGTGGCCTTGGGTAGGTCCCTGGGCTTCTGTTGTAGAGTTAGATTTCCATGTGGGCAGAATGCCCAGCATTATGCCCAGCCAAGTAGGAGTACCAATTATAAGAAAAATGTTTTGGGAGAGAAATTGACATTTAATATTTCAGGAACGAAGCATGAAAGTCATTAGGTGGGGAAAAACAAACCCTCGGTTCTGCTGTCCTGTAGATTTAACTTCTAGATTTCACGTCAAGTTACATACGGTAGACACAGAGGCTCGGGCCTCCTTGCCGTACTAAGACCAGGAGACTTGGGAGAAGCCCATCAGTTCTTCCTTTGAAGAAGAGGGAGCTACAGCGGCCGGATGGAGCTGTTCAGAGGATTCAGTAGTAAAAGAAGAAACAGATGACGATTGCTCAGTGCTTTATCGGTACGAGGCAATCCTCTGAGCATTTTCCTTACCTTGTTTAATCCCAGTGACACTTGGACTAATTTTCTAGATGAGAAAAGTAAGACACAGTGACGTAGTTTTTTTAAAAATCACATAAGGTGAAAGTGGTAAGCTTGGGATTTGAACCCCAGCAGCCCATGTCTGTCGCCAGGGTACTATTGTACTTGTCCAAGGATGATGGACCTGGGTCTCTTTGAGCCTGAGGCTTGCAGGGCCACCATGCCCTGTTCTCGTCCCTCTTCCTTCTGTGCAGGCTTGTGCCTCTGACCTCCCAGCATCTCCCCAGTCCTGATGTGTATCTCCATGAGAGACTTCCACATGCAACCGCACTCTCAGCAAGCAGCCCTGCTCACCGGCTCTATCTTTTGAGCTCTTCTTTATCTGTGTAGATGAATGTTCTCACGCCCCTGTGGGGGCCGGCAGGAGATGTGTGTGCGGCTTTGATTGCTTTCTCTTTAGATCTCCCCGCGGTGCATCTCTGTGTCTCTGTGTCTGCCTGGGTTGAGGGCTGTGCATCCTCGGTCTTTGATCTGTGTCTCCGTGCAGAGGGGAGGAGAGCGGTGGCATCTTCATAGCGACTGCTGCCTTAGCACTGGGGTCAAGGTAGCATCAGAAGGGCTGGCTGCCTTGGTGAGCTCCTAGTACCCTGACCCTCACCTAGCTCGTCTCTGTCATGGGCCTGGTCCTGGCAACCTAGGACTCTTTAAAAGGAGGTTCCAGTGAGAGGGCCCAGCTCAGCCGTGGGATCGGGACTGGTGCACAGAAGCTGTTCCGTGCCCTGTGCTTACAGCAGCCGTGGGTGTCATATTTTCTACTCTTTTCCCAGCCACTACCAAGATGGAGCTTCCAAGACACTCTTTCAGGATGCCCTTCTTGAGAAACCCTCTTCCTTGGTTCTCGACTCCTGCTAATCTTGTTTTGGCCCATGTCACGTGTGAAAAGAAGAGGCCATTGTTCAGTACCTGAGATAGCTAAATTCATTGTTTTACTTTGCAAAGTTAGTCTTTGGGGTTTGGGGGTGCCCGGAGTCTTGGGGTAGGCTATCCAGAAGTAGGAGGTTTTGGAGCTGGCTGTCCTCAGATGTGGACATGGAGCTATTGGAGTAAGACTGTCACTGATCTCTTCATTTTCAGTGACTGGGCCATTGCACAGCCATCCCTGACCAGTCAGGATGGGCTATAGGCAGGCTTTGTGGTCACTTGTTTGCAGCTTGGCCGAAGATTGGCCTGTCTTCCCGTCTACAGATAAGGAGAACAGGAAGAAAACTAGAGAGCTGCCCACTCCCTTGGAGACCTGGGGACTCTGACTCCTGGTCATTATGGCACGCCTGGCATCTAGTGAGATGTCCTGCACGCAGTAAGCACCCGCTGTATACTGCTCAGTGAAGGGCTGCTGCTTCTGAGGCACCTCTTAATTGCTGTGCTTTTCCTCCTTCTCAGTACCTTCTGATTATGTATTTACATGTGTGCGGCTTCCTAGAGGGCAGAACAAAATGTTTGAGAGTCTGATCCTTGGCTCATTGTGGGTGCTCAGTGATGCCACTGTGATGCAGGGCATTGGCTGACTCACTTTGCTTCAGCATGCTGAAATGTGGTCTCAGATGCAGGACCAAGAAAGAGAATGAGTAGGAAGAAGACATGGGAGAGGTGGGGTCAAGGCAAAGGTGCTGGCCTTGAACAGCAGGGAAACACTTCATCTTTTCAAACCAAAGGAAGGAAAGTCAGGATGGCTATGCTGTAGGTACACCAGGAAGGCTGAGCAAGACGGGGGAGTATCTGATGCCTCAGGTTTTCACTGAGGGAGGAGACAAGGTCGTCTGTTGAACTGAGGGGTGTTGGGAACTGAGGAGGGGCTGTGAGCCTAGTACACAGTATCAGTAATAACAGGTAATGTTTATTAGGTACCTGTCTAAAATAGTTTACATTATTAAACATGTTATTGATATTAATGCACGTCTAATGACTGGTAGCCAGTACAAAAAAATCTTACGAGGTGGGAAAAATAGCTGCCCTTGCTACTGTTTCATAGGTGAGACTGAGGAAAAGGAAAGTTAAATCCAAGTTAAATTGGATTCAGGAATCCGTGCTCTTACCCAGGCATGAATTAAGCCCAAAGCTGATCTTCTCTCAGGACTTTTTCGGCTGGACCCGAGCACATGGATTTAAAAAGGCAGAACGGTTAGGATAGAGGGCTTAAATGGGACTAAGAAGAACCTAGGACGAGTCATATTTCTGTATGTAGAGAAATGGAGGAGCAGGCAGAGTCAGTGTGTGAGGGCAGGGGCCCCAGAGAATCCTCCACCACTGAGGACACTGGAAACTGAGCGCTCGTTGTCTTGGAGGATCCTGGGTTCAAGGCTAAGTGATGCAGAACCCCAGCAGGGTTGTACTCTGAGGAGTGAAGCAGTGGCCTGAGGATCTCTGGTAGCAGCCAGGGGGAAGATGGATTGGTGGGAGTGCCGAGCAGAGAGCTTTGGGGAGATTCACTGGGGGGAAAGGAGGCCAGAGTCACCTAAGGCTACTAAGGTGATACTGGTGGAGTCCCTTCTATTGTATCTGTGCCCATGGCATGAGGTCCTTGCTGGATGTGTGAGTTTGACGTACTCATAGGCTAAATGGGAGAGATATCCAGGGGATATCTTCGCATGGAATTTGGCTACTGGTGAGGGTTTGAGAGGCAGTGACATGCTACAACTCTGAGAAGCCACAGCACCATCTAGGGCGAGTGTCATTAACTGGGAAGTGCTAGACCCACTTACCTACCCCTCAGCCATCCCATGCATTTATTTAACCCATTCCATCCATCCTGTGCCCACCCAGCCAGGTGCCTGTCCAGGCATCCCAGACACCCGTCCAGGCACCCACAGGTGTGTCTCGCCTGCCCTCCCAGTCATACCCTATTCACTGGTCCCTTCACACTCGTTCAGCCGCTGTCTCACCCATCGTTCATCCACTCCCTGTCATGCCGACTATCCAGTCCTCACCTCCCCATCCCCACCTAGCCATCACCCACGTGACGAAGCTTGCCTTTGTCCATTTATTCCTCATTGCATTCATAAAGCAGCTTTAATAATTAACAGGTTGATGTTGGGTATATATCGGAATCATGTTATACATGTGTTGGGTTAAATAAGCTATAACATTAAGATTAATTTCACTTGTTTATGTTTACTTTTCTGTAGCTAAGAGAATATTGAAAGGTACACAAGTGACTTGCATTATGTTTCTGTTGGGCGGCAGCCTTAAGTGACCCTCGGCTCCTTTTGTCCCTGCGACCCCTTGATCCGTCGTGTTTCCATCCACCCAACCACCCACCCACCCATCATTCATCCATCTGTCTGTTTATCAGTGTGCCCACTCACCCATCCATTCACTCCCTCACATCTTCCTCTACTCCCTCATCACACGTGCCCATCCCACAGATACTTACTTTGTGTTTGTCATGAGTCAATGACTGTGGGTCTGAGAGGTGAGAAAACTGAGGCAGGTAAAAAACTTCCGTGAGGCAGGACAGATGGAGCTGGGATCTGAGTCTCCAGGATCAGGGTTCCTTGCTTTTCATTTTGGTTGCCTAGTTGCTAAGCTTCCTTTATGCTTAAAAAAGTCTGGGCTGGAGGAATGGTACAGTAGCAGTAGCAAGGGCAAGGCCCTGAGTTAGAGTCCCCAGCACCGTTTAAGTGGGTGTGGCAGTGCACGCTTGTAATCCCAGCACTGAGGAAGCTGAGGCAGGAGGATTGCCATGAGTTTGATGCCAGCCTGGGCTACGCAGTGAGCTCAGAATCAGCCTGGACTACGGAGCAAGATCTTGTCTCGAAATAAATAAATGTAAAACTGCATAAATAAGATTATGAAATCTTTTGGGGGGGCACAGTGTGCTTTGGATGAGGGTGACTGTTGAAATAGGGGGCTTAAGGTCCCCCTCCCTGAGAGGACCACACAGTACGGGGAGAGAGATTCTTTAGAAGCGTCTGTGAGCAAATCCCTTGTGGCTGTCATGAAAGGGTTATCCCTACACATTCGATATTTGCAAAAATGTGGGTTCTTTCAGATTCCAAAACTCATTTCCATGACAAAACTCTTGGGAAGAGAAGATGAAGGCCTGGCTTTTGCAGAACAATCTTCCAGCTGTAATGAGGACTGAAGATGGCAATGGGAAAAGGAATTATAATTAGAATATGAAATAGGGAAAATTAATCTATTCCAGTCAGTGGTAAGAGGATGTTCTCCTGACGTTTCATGGCAATTCTTAGGCTGTTGTTTCTCCTTACACATTTTTTTCTCTTCACATTTTAAAGCGTGCAGGAGGTTGTGTGGTTTGAAAAAAGATTTTTGGTGGAGGGACTGATACGTTGTGAAATGTGCACAGAATCCCATCTGCTGTCCATCTTGCTGTATGTGTCTCGGTGCTCCTGCAGTGTGTGTGTTCACGTGTGTGTGTTGCGTTAGACAGTCCCAAGTACACTGTGCATTTACACGCATCTGGCTTACCTCCCTGACCCGTGTGCCTGCTGTGGGTATTGAGTAGCGGTTGTGCACAAGGTCTGTCATCTGTGCACACTTGTGCTTGAGCTCTCTGTACCTTGGTTTGTGTCACCCATGGACATGGGCCATTTGTGAATAAAGGCCACCTTAAACACCGAGCTGAGTGTGACATGGGTCCACATAAACATGGCTTGTGTTGTGTATGTGTCTCCTAACTAAGGGATGGCACATATGTCATGCACCTTTGCGTTCACCTTAGCCTGCCCTGGGTGGTGGGTGTAGATGGGTGTGTTTTCTGTCGTGTCTGTGCATGCAGAAAAGGGGCATCCCTGCTTTGTCTGAGGGAAGAGGTGACCTTGTGACCTCTCCTTGGCCTACCAGTTCCTTCCCCAGGAAAAGCCACACATGAGGAGCAGTGAGGGAGGAAGCAAGCTCAGGCCTCATGCCCCCGGGGCCCATGCTGCAGGGAGCACCCGAGCTCAGGGTCCCCCTCTGCCTTCCCTGCCCTTTCGGGGCTCTGCCACAGTGGAGCCCTGGCAGAAAGTGGGCAGACACCAGGTCTCCCTCTACCTCTGCCTACTGCTTCTCAGTCCAGCATGCTGAGGGTACTGGCACAGGCACCCTGGGGCCTCACACTGAGGCAGACCCAGACCCTTCTTGGGACCTGCACCAACCAAGTCCTCCCTGAAAACCAGAAGCAAGCTTTCCTCTGACGTGTGGCAGTCCTTAGATGAGGACTGAGTGAAGAGCTAATGAAGAAGCTCACTTGAGACTTACTTGCTGTCCTGGCCCACGGGACCCCACTGCCCCACCCCTTTCCTGCTGCCATGTCCGCATCTCTCAGGTCCAGGGTCTCCTTTTTCACTGGAGCCCATTGCTCACAGTGGGCAACTCCGGCCTCCCTGGAGCCTGCGCCACTCTGTCAAGCCTCTGTTGGGTGCCAGGACCCAGGTATTGCTGGTTACATGGAAGGGTCTAGAAAAGTTTTGATTTTTGCTGTCGTGGAGTTTGCAGCCTGGTGGGAGAGGTGGACGCTTGAGTCTGGTCTCCGCTGTGTGATCTTTGGCAACTATTTACTCTCCCAGCACCTGTTTCCTTGGTTTTCAACAGGGAAAAGAAAACTTTCTTCATTGGGCCGTCATGAAGATTAAATGACATTTTTCTATGTAAAGCATGTCACTCAGTGCCAAGGACATTCACTCATTCACTAAATATTTACCATTACTTACTGAGCGTGCTGTGAAACGAAGCAGACAGTGTCCCCTACCTTTGTGGTGGCTCTATTCTAGCCAGCATTTAATTCATGGTGGCTATTACAGGCACGGTTGGGGCGGGGGAGGTTTCTTCATTCTTTCGCTACATCTGATCATATTTTGTTGAAACAAGGTCTTGCTCTGTAGTCCAGGTTGATTCTGTGTAGCCCAGGCTGGCCTTGAACTCAGGGCTGTGCCCTTGCCTCAGCCTCCTAAGTGCTGGAATTATAGGCATGTGCCACCATGTCCAGTTAATTTTTTTTTATGTGGTGCTGGGAACTGAAAGTGCTTTAACCACTGAGCTACACTCCTAGGACCCCATCTGCTATATTTTTAATGTATATCACCTGGTTTAGTTTTTACTAAATTTATAAAATATCTAAAATTCCTAGTTAAACTTAGACCTCTACTTTCAGTTAGTCTTTCTATTAGACTATACCTATAAAGAGAGAGAGAGAGAGAGAGAGAGAGAGAGAGAGAGTGAGAGAGAGAGAGAGTCACTGGGGATTAAGCCTGGGGATCACTGGGCTCTATCCCCATGTATGTATGTGTGTATGTATGTATGTATGCATGCATGTGTGTATACTGTTTCCTAGGCTGAGTTGAAACTTGCTCTTCTCCTTAGTCTCCCAAGTAGGTAGGATTACAGGACTGTGCTATCACGCCCAGATATATATGACTTTTTAAAAAGGTTTTGCTTCTATAGTAAAAAAAAGTGATGCCCATGTTGACAAACCAGGTTTACACGGGAGCTTTTATTGAAAGCTCCTGCATCCTGCATAATTCATAGTCCCCTTCTTAATGCCAGCCTGCCCAGAGATGACCGGGATGCCCTTCCAGTCCCATGTTGCCTCCACTCTGGAGCAAATGACAGGTTGGGACAATCTGTATTGTAAGAGGGAAAGCTAGAGGAGGAAGAGAATGGCAGGTCTCCTGGAGGAGGTGGCCCATGAGCAGGACTGTGACGTATAAGCTCTGGGTACAATGGCATAGACAGAGCCCTGCCTTTAGGGGCCCGTGTCCTGGCTGGATGCTTGACACAGCTGATTATTTATTCAGTCTTTATAATCTAGCAGCCACCAAAGAGCACAGCCTGTGTCTGCGCTGAGTGTGAGTGTAGATTGTGTCCCTAGCGGTCTCGCTGCGTAGGTGGGAAGACTGGCCTGGCTGGAGGCAACCTGAACTGGCTGAACTGGCTTCCTTCATTCACACGGTCATTCGCTCATGCCCTCACTCAGCAAGCATTTCCTGAGCCCGTGCTCCATGCAGCGCATTACTCCAGGAGCCAGGAAGGCACTGGTGCGTGGGTAGACTAACGGCCCTGGCCCCGGGCACTGCAGATCAGAAGGAAAATCCAACTTCAAGCAGTGAACGTGGTCAATAAGTAAATATTACAAAATGCTAGCGGTAAGGGGGCTACGAGACAGAGAACAAGGGGAGACAGGGCAAGGTAAAGCATGGGGATGGCAGCAGGGGCAGACGTGGTCTGTCCGAGCCCTGCGGGAGGAACTGGCTTCTGAGCCAGCTGAGCAAAGCCTCTCTGAGGGAAGGGTGTGGACTGGCTTCCTTCTGTGATTGTGGGATCATGGAGTTTTTATAACCTCCATTATGGCCACTTGGTGATATTTACCAAAATTAAAAATGCATATACCACTGGACTCTGTTGTTGCACTCACACAGATTAATCGGGCAGATAAACTCACACTCCCGCACACTGGTAAGTGTACAAAAACATTCTTGGCAGCAGGGTTGGAATAGGAAGACTGGAAACAAAGCAACTGTCTATGTGCTCAGCTAGCTGAATGCATGTGTTATCTCCTCACTCTGAAATAGTAGGGACCAGCAGAAAGAATTATGTTCTGCGGTACAGCACTTTCCAGGATGTGTTGTTACAGGAAAAATAAGGTGCAAAACGGTGTGTATAGTGTGCTGTCATTTGGGTGGAAGAAGCGACTGAAATGTGTCACTGTCTTTGAGAGGATCTGGGGAAGCTGTAGGCTCTCTTGCCTCTGGGGAGGGGCAGTGGCTGGGTGGGAGGTAGGGTTGGAAGGAAACTTCAATGTGATGTCTGTACTTCTGGAATTTTTGAACATGTGAATGTAACCTAATAAATTGCAGTTAAAACAAAGTGGCCAGTTCCCTCACCTGCTAAGGCCCTGCAAATGGTGCGCAGCAGCAGAGAGGGCTCTCTGCCTTATTTTTCCAAGTCCAAGGTGGCGGGGAGCACTTGCTCAAATGATTGTGCCTTCTCATGTGTCCTCAGGGCAGCCCATAGCCAGAGGCTGATTTACATGACTGACAAAAGACTACTTCTTGCTTCAAGCCCAGCTCATGCCTTAGGGCTACCAGGGATGGCTGAAGTGAGCTTCCAGCTCAGGCTACCTCTCTGCTGATCTCTGTTAGGGCCAGTCGTGTTTCCCTTCCACCTGTACAGGTTATTCCCAAAGAGCACCCCCTCAGCCATGACATGCCCTGAACCCTTGCCTCCGGCTCTGCTTCTGGGAAACCTTGTCTCAGATACCTGTTCAAGAAAGGGATCATCTGGAATTGAGTGTGCAGTCCATGGGGACATGTTGAATAAAGTGTCCTAAATTGCAGTATCTTATGAAGAGGGGAACATCTTACAAACAGTTAAGAAACATCAGAAGTTCAGACAGCAGCTTGAGATCACACATCCGGGTAAAAATATAGTTCAGGGCCCAGGGCCCACATTTCTTAAGTTGCACCTGCTGCCTACTGTGAGGAATTCTTCCTGAATCCAGACTTGGCGGCTTCTTGAACTTGGAATTGTAGTTCCTGTGCATGGTTTCTGCCACAGTTCTCACTGCTGTGGTCACAAGTGGCCTGAGGGGTTAGAATGAGATAGGACAGAGGGCAAAGCCAGTTAGGCTGATATGAACTTGGGAGAGGGGGTATGTCAGAGGCAGACTGTCATGATCCCAGGCTCTGGCACGCTCACCCACATGGCATTCCAGCTCTAGTGGATTGCCTGCTGTCCCGTTGGCCAAAGGGGTTGGTTGCATACTTCCAGATGGGAGAGGCTCAGTGCCTCAGAAGGCAGTTTGCTGTGTGTAGGTACTTCAGAGAGCAGAAAGGGTTTTCGTCTCTCCATCCTATGTGTAATTAATGGCACTAACAACCCTCTGGGGCCACAGGACAGGGGCTACACTTTCTATCCTGGAGGGGGTTGTGCAGAAATGGAGCTTGGGTGTCATGGGCTCTAAGTTTTGCTTTTGCAGATCCCCAGCCCTTAACCCTTGGTGCCTAGTGCCCTGACCCATCTGGCTGCTTTTGGTACTGGCCTGAGAACAGTTTAATCAGAGCTGCTTCTTTCTCTCTGTTCTAGTTTGATGGTGACAGTGCCTACGTGGGGATGAGTGACGGAAATCCAGAGCTCCTGTCAACCAGCCAGGTTGGTGCCCCTTCTCCCTGAGCCCGGGGCTGAGCCTCGGGCTGGCTGGAGCTGAGCTGCCCTGGGGTGTAGGGAGGAAGGCTGCAGAGCTGGGGGACATACCCAGGAACTGTCCTCGCTCAAGAGTGTTCGGTACTATCAGTTGAGTCCTTAGAACTAGGGAGATCCAAACTGGGACTAGAGCATTTTCTGTGAATCAGCTCTGACTGCTGTTGACTTCGAATGTGTATCATTGGGGTCCTGAAGAAACTCAGAATGCATTTCTTACATTTCCCCTGCTCAGAGCAAAATTCAGTTTCAGTGCGTAGATGTGTCCATGTGCTCCTAGTTGCTTCTGGCTTCTGGTATAACACCCATGGGGACATTTTTTTTTTTCTTTGTCCTGGAGATTGAGCCCAGGGTCTTTACACAGATCTGTATATCCAGCTCCTCTTATTTATTTATTTATTTATTTTTAGGCTGAGTCTTGCCAAGTTGCCTAGGCTAGGCTTGAACTTACAGTCCTCCAGCCTCAGCCTTGAATTACAAGTCTGCGCTACCGGGCCTGGCTGGAGACACATTCTTATGTGGATCATACACACCTGTGCACAGGTGTGCAGGGTCTTTTGCCCACCTGGAGCTAGTTATCTGAGGCTACTGGGAAGGCTTGTGGACAGAAAGAGAGCAGAGGCTTTGGGTGAAGTCTTCTTTGGAGATGAAGGGGGAAGCACTTCTTGGGTGGGCTGTCCCAACCCTTGCCCAGTCCTCTGGGAGTCACAGATGCTAGCTGGAATCAAGTTTCCCACCGAGAACTAAAAATTAACATTCTTTCATCAGGGAGCACCCTTAATACAAACTGGGATGCTGGGGAGGGTCCCCACATCAGGTTGGGGGGGGGGGGCTTAGAAGGTGATTGCTCGCAGCATTGGAGCCCACAGTATGGGACCTGCTCAGGGTGATGGATGGGGTCCGAGGAGTTTCCTAGTTGCTGAGAAGCTTGGGAGCTGGAGGAAAAGCCTTGATTTTCACCCTCTTGTGTATGCAGTCCAGTTTTGATGGCCTCTCAGTTTACAGGGTTTTCCAGCTGGGGAAACAGAAACCTATTAATTCACAGGCATTGATGTGTTGTACTCTTTGCCGGGTCCTATGGGGCCACTGGTGAGTAAGACATGGGCCCGCGCACATATAACAACCTGGGCATGAAGAGCTTCGTTCTCACTCCAAGGCGCCGTACACATGATTAGCTTAAGTATCACTTCCTCAGAGAGCTTTTTATGACCTCCAATCCAAATTGGGTCTTCTCTCCATGAGTCCCTTTCATGACACTTTCAGATCACTTTCATTCACGGTGTTTGTCCCTGTCTGTGGTCATCTCCATATCCTTGTGATGACAGGCAGTGTCTGGTTTGCATGCTACACTGTGGCTTCCACGGAGGAATGGCCTGCTCTCTCTCACTCAGTGCTGGGCACTCCAGTGGGACTACCCTAACCTCTAGCCTTTAACGGCAACAGCTCTGCTCCTTTGCTTGCCATCTGTTCCTTAGAGCTCACACGTGTGCACACAAACACTCTCACAGTGTATTGCATGTCCACTGCAAGAGTTTTTTTGTCCCAGATGCTGAAGAATGGATATAAATTGTGTGGGTGAGATGAAGTTCTCTTAGTCAACAGAGGATTTGGAGGTTGTACTTTCTAAGTATCATAAACTGTATCTTACAAGTATAGCTTAATGCCAGTTTCATTCATTCAGCAATTGTGTTTTGGGTACATGGGATGTTCAAGGTCTGAATATGAGTAGGAAGCTACCTCTAGAAAGCATGTTCACATGTTCTTCTAGTACATTTGATTTTCTCTTGTTACGAACCCGCTCTTTAATGTAACACTTCTGAAACAACATCTTCTTTGCCTAGAAATAGCAACCTGGACTGAGGTTCCCATGGGTCTATATTGGCTAACTGGGACCCTCTTAAATTTTTTTTTTTCAAACCAGCTCTTAAGATGCCACAGGAGCTTGAAGCTGCTTTTGTAAATACGTGCTCCATTGTTTGGATTTTGCAAGTCTCCACAAAATTCCTGCATAGCGCCTGAGCTTTCATAAATTATCACTTCTCTTTCCCCCAACCTTGTGTTTCTTTTGTGCGGCACTTGCCTGGTGGCCTGAGAGTGAGACATAGTTTTCAGGTAGTGCTGCAGCCCCAAAAACATTCTTGGGGCCCCCGAGGGCCTGGCGGAGATCAGCTCTGCCGTGGCGGACAGCTATCCCTGAAAGGAGTTGAAGGAATTGGTATTTCCCAGTCATGTGACATCAGAAGAATGAGACTCTTCCTGGGAAGAGGGGAAGAGGAAGGGAAAGAACCTTGGGCCTCCACACCTGTGGAGTTGAATTCTACTTCCTCCTGCCCTAGTACGGGCCAATGCCAGTATACAGGTGGGGTCAGCTTCCTACTGAATGGGGGAGCAGCGACTGCCTCCTGGAATGCTAAGGGAAGAAAACAAAGTGTGGGGTTAGGAGTTCTCTTGGTGCCTTCCCTGGTTTCCTTTGACAGGCCAGGCCACCCGTATCCATGTCTGTATTGACTGTGAACCACTCAGAGCTGCGCCTTCCCTGGGAGATTGACCTCTGCCAGATAGGACCGATGACTGGGGAGAGATGTGGGCAGTGTCCTGGCAGCCAGCTTTGTTTCCCAAAGGGGACCCACTCTGCAGCTACCCACGGAGCTCTGGCCAAGAGCACATCCTTGCTGTGCCCCTCCCCTGCCCAGTCCTGCCCAGCTCTGTCCTCTCTCCCGTGTCCACCTGCACTGCCACCATCACAAGAATTCCCCACTGAGGTCCGCTTCAAGGGAATCTAAATTAAGAAAGTATGCAAATCACCAGCATTCAAAAAAATAGCTATCACTTATTTTTATTATTTATTACTGTAAATAATGCTTTGGTCACACAAGGTAAGTCTCTGGTCACATCTATGTCTTTATGGACACCATTTCTTCTGACGGGAATCCCCTTGCCATTTCCACCCGCAGGTGCTCATTGGTTTCTTCTGGGCATTGCAAATGCCACTCCTCATTTGGCTTTCTTGGCTATGGGTAAAGTTGCCCACTCTCACGGTTCTAAATACAATTTCTGCTAAAGATCTCCGATTTCCCAAGAATTACTGAAAGGACTTGTTTATGCATGTGCGCCCACAGGTGTGTATGAAACAGAGAATGTGGGAGAGATTGATTGAGATTAAATGACACAATCAGATTTGCAGCTTAAAAAGCTCCCAGCAGCATGAGAAGTCACATGGGAGATTGATCTTGGGGCAGGGAGGGGTGGTTATAGTTCAAATGAAGAATCTTATCCTATGTTGTGGCTGAGGGGGTTACAAAATGGACAGAGAATCCGGATGCCTAGCCTATGCAGAAGGCAGCTTTACTAGTGCCAGCTCTGGCCCAGAGGAATTAATATCCCAAATCTGAGCCCAAAAGACTGGAAGACTTTTTCTTATATACAATTTTGACTTCTTTGACTCCCCTGTATGGTAATAGGTAACTAATGATTGGCGATTTTAAAGTTTCTGGGCAGTGACACTAAAAGTTACAGTCTAAGGCTCCAAGATGGTGTGTCAGAGGCACATGTATGCTTTATGTTTTGCTACTGACAAGGTCATGCTCTCTACCCCCACCGGTAGGGACATGTGCACCATTTCTTTGTTCTGGTAGGGACAAGCTGAGGTCCCAGTCACATTCCCCTCTTCGGTGCTCAGACTCCCCTAGGGTCAAAGAGCATCATCTCCTTGAGGTAGGGGCCCACACTCCCCCAGCATCGTGATGTGTGTGGTTGCTTCTGTCTTAACCATAGCCTCAGTGAGGCTAGTAATGGGTTTTGTAATTAGGGGGGCTAGGCAAGGTAAGACAAGGCAGGTTCACAGAATGGAGAGGGTGACACCTACAAGGGTCTTGAACTCTTCAAAAGTTGAAAACCATCAGTCAACCAAGTTATCAGCGTGGTGCTTGAAGTTACTACATAGTGTTAGAGGGTGCATGTATGTTTGGTGTTTTGCTGCTGACAAAGTCATCGTGTCTGGCTCCACTGATAGGGCCATGCTTCCTCATTTCTTTGTTCTGGTAGGAGCAAGCCCAGGCCCCATCAGGAGCTTGAGAGATGTAGGTGATCTGAGATGTTTTGGAAACAAAGGGGTCAGTCTTGATGATTGACATAGAGGAGGAGAGAAGGGGAGGAGGCATGGATGATTTCCAGGCTTACAGTGTGGGCCTATTTTCTAGCACGGTACTCCCCTCTGTGGCAGGGAAGGCTTGGGGAGATAGAGGTTTAATGAGGTCAGACTTGAACATGTGGTATTTAATGTACTCATTTAAGTGGACATGTCCAATTTGGATAAATGGTAGTCCAAGTCTGGAGCTCATGGGAGCAGTAAAATGAAAGCCCCCAGCTCATGGTGTCAAAACCCTGGGAGCTGATGGGATTCATGGAGAGAGGATGAAGAGTTAAGAGAAAATGGTCAATGACTCTTAAGTCATGAGTGCCAACTTCTGAAGGCAAAGTAGAGGAGAGGTTGCAATGGCATGGTTTGGGCGGTAGTGGTTTGGGAAGTAGGGAAATGTGGCATCTTAGAAGTCAAGGGCAGAGTGTTTCAAGGAGCAGGGTGGCATCTGGGAACAAATGATGTGTGCACAGTCCTTCCCTGTGTTAGCCAGCTTTCTGTCACTGTAACAGAATACCTAAGCTAATCATCTTAAATGGAGGAAAGGCTTAAACCTCTAAAAGGTTTCAGTCCATGTCTCATGCTGTCTTGCTCCCACCCTGTGGGGCACTGTACGTCATGGTGGCAATGTGTGGCAGAAGAGACCTGCTCACTTCATGGTGAATGGGATGGGTTGCAGATCCCAGGACCCCCCTCTGGGGCATGTGCCCAGTAACCTTATGTTTTAGTTACTTATTTGTTGCTGAGACAGAATACCTGACATCCACAACTTAAGGGAGGAAGGATTTATCTTAGCTCACAGTTTCAGAAGGTCTCACACAGTCCATTCCTGGAGGCCGGCAATAGCAGAAGCACTCGGCAGAGGTCTTATTGGAGAAGAGCTCTTGAGGGTTTGGCAGACAGAAAGGCAAGTGAAGGAGGAGAGGCTGTAACAGTGTTTCTTCTTCCTTCCTTTAGTTCATGCTGCTAGTTGAGCTTCCACACCTAAGGTGGGCACCCCTTCCCCATTTCCTGGCCCACTAGTCAGTAGTAATACACCTGAAAGCTCTGCCCTGAGCGTCCCCCCCAATCTCAACAAATTGACATAATCCCTCCAGATAAGCCCCAATCCAGGCCCCTCCTCCCAGCAGCCCACTAACTGCCACACAACATGGGGCTTTGGGGGACAGTCCAGATCCAAACCACAGCACCTTCCTTCCTTCCACCAGTCCTTGCCTCCTGAGGGTTTGCCACCTTCCACTGGCAGCACCACCCAATGGCCACCAGGCCTTTCGCGATGGACCTTTCAAGATCTCAGCTGTAACAAGAGCGTTTTAAAGGATGGGGATTTGTTACAACTTCAGGAGTTAAATAAAGTCTAAACAAGGAGGAAAGGATCAGTCAGATCACATGAATCTGAGGGGCAGATGAGGTAAAAGCTGAAATGTGTCCAATGATTTATCTAAATGGAACTCAGTGAGCAGTTCTGATGTGTAGGGGCATTGTGCAGGTCCTGTAGGCGGGTCAGGGAGGGCATGGGCGGGAAGGACGTGTGAACACTGAGGATAGACGACTTGTGAGAAGTCGAGCTGCACAGGACAAGGGCTGGTAAGGACTGCACAGAAGGATTTTTTTTTTTAAGATGAAAGATGAACATATTTAATCAACAGGCAGCATCTAGGAGACAGTGCAAACCCCAGGGCTCAGGAGATAGGAAAGGTGAGTTGATGGTTTATATTCTCTGAAGCAGGTTGGAGAGGATGGGTCCTGCTGCGAGGAGAAGGCTCTGGCCTGAACGGGGAGTGGGGTGAAGATAGGGGAACAGGGGACATCTCCACCCGGAGGCACTTGTCCTCTTGGCGAAAGTGGGTAGGTGACTCATTGAGAATCAGAGAGGCAGGCGGCGGGGGGTCTGGGATATCTGCTGGGGAGCATGGGAGAGTAGTACCTGGTACAGGTGCTCTGGGGCAGACTGATGGGGCAGACTGACAGGTTAACCCAGGACAGGGGATTTGCTAGGCAGAGGTAGCAGAAGGACACTCCAACTTTTTGTACTTCCAAAAGAGAATGCTATGAAAGACAGAAATCTAGGCAGGGTGCTGAGGGAGAGGCCCAGTGCAGCAGAACAGCCATGAGGGAGGAGCTGAATGGTAAGGACACCCTGTATGAGGCAGGTGGTCTTGAAGGTGAGCTGCAGTGCACACGGACAGGCTCCCAGGTGGGGAGCGGAGAGCTGGGGTGGAGCCGAGGAGACGCTCCTGGGAGGTAAGGCATGAAGAGCTCAGTGTCCACATGGTGACCGAGCTGAAGGGCTTGGGTGGCTGCGGGGATGTGATGGACAGGAAGCCAGAGCACAGAGCTGAAGACCAGGAGCGGGGGGGGGGGGGGGGGGGGGGGGGGGGGGGGGGCAGCATGAGGAGCTGCGTGCAGACAGGTGATGGGTAGGGGTGCCAGATGTTTATAGGTGGATAGGAGTGCCCTGGATGGGGCGGACAGAGGGAGGACAATGTCAAGTGCATCTTTGGAAAGTAGGTGGCATGTGCTTAGGTGCAGCTGGGAAATGGGGGACTTTGCTCTTCCCAGAGAGTGGCCCAGAAGCCCTTTCCAAGAGAGAGACGTGGGGGGCTGGCACTTGAGGTGCTCACTGGGGAGCCCCTGGATCTCTCGAACTAAGAGAACATCACCAACTGTGAATGCAGCCAAGTGTGGACATCTCCAGGCGTGTCTTAGGGGGTGGCCCCAACCCCCGCAGCTCCTTCAACACATCTGGGTGCTCTCCAGGACATGGCTGGTGTACGGTTCTCATGTGAGCCCAGGGCTTCTTGCCTGGTCCCAAGCACCACTGCTGTGTCTGCAGCTGCCCTCCTTTGTGGCTCCCCAACAGGTGCCCGGTTCACCTTTCCTAACACTCAGGTCAGGCACAGAGCTGGTGGCTGGGGGTGGTGTAGATGGTGCAAACAGAAGTTTGTAGAGGAGAAAGCTGAGGCTGGCCAGTCCTGGACAGGGAGGTTCTGGTGGGCTTGAACTGGACCCTCCGTCCAGTAGGGGGCGGTGTGGGATACCTAGAATGGGGATGGAGGCTCTAGAAGCTGAGAGTTCCAAGTTACCTCCCCTCTGTTTCCTTCATTTTTTGTGGGTCTTTTGCTGAACCTATTTCCTTTGATCAATAAGCAGGGGGGAAAAAAGACGCGTTGGGTTTTTCCAGGCCTAAATACTGATGGTGTTGGTGCACTTCCTCGGGCACGCTGGTCCCATTTTCTCACGCCAACTCCATCAGTACTGCTGCTTTCCCCATTGCGCAGATGAGGAAACCGCAGCTCAGAGAGACGGAGGTGGCTGCAGCTCCTTGACTCCCAGATGCGCTGGGGGTCACGAAACCCTCCTGCCCCTGTTGAGATCTGAGATTCTGAGCTGCGTAACCGCGGCCTCTGAGTCTGTGTACTTTGTAAAGGGCAAAGACGACACGGCTTTTATTGCTTTAATTAAAACCTGGGTGAAGAGCTCGCGATTCATATTAAAATGAAATTGTATTTTGCCTGCCGCGGTGCGCGGAAGGCAACGGCGGCGATTACTGCTAAGATTACAAGCAATCGAAGAGAAAAGGCCTTTTGCGAGCATTTGCTATTAAAGCCACAAACATCACACTTTAAAAATAATTATGGTTGTGTTATCGGAACATGATTCATGAATCCTGAATAAATATGCAGTGCCTTAAAGGAAGCTGCTTCAAGACCATAGATTTTGCTCAAATCGGATGAAATGTAATATCATCTCACAGCTGGAGAATAAAATGCGGGGGGAGGGGGGAGCCCCGTTGTGAGGAGATGTCACACAGAACTAATGAGCTGTCCCCCATCCACCCTAACCACATTCTCAGAGGAAATGCACTTGTCTTTCATTTCCACTGACAGAGAACTGCGGGGAAGGAAGCCGTTACTTACATCTTCCCAATCTTAATTTTGCATCCCAGTGGCTAAAAATATATTTATTTTGAAGCCCCAGATCCCTGCTTGTGAGATGTTTAAATATTTGAGGGCACCGGCAGGAAGGCATTAAGGGATAGATTGGCGAGGGGACCTTGCTCTCTCTGCCTTTGTTACGCCTTCCTCGTCATAAAGATATTTTTCGTACAATGCCGTGAGTGTTTACAGCACAGAGTTTTGTTTCCTTCCAACTATTATGAGAGAAATTGAATCCCAGGAAATGTTCACTCTCTCTAAATGGAATGGAAACAATGAGGAGGGAGTGGGAAGGGTCCGGGTGGGGGAGGGGCCGGTGGAGGGGGGTGGAAATGCCCCTCCCTGCTACCTTGAATCTGCATGCCAGGTCTGGACTGGCCATTGGCTGGAGAAAGTCAGGGAGCCCCGGATCGTACACATCTGTCTATGGCTAGTGTGAGCTCATCCCGTGAGGAAGAAACAGAAATGAGGCCTCAGGGGGGACGCTTCCCGAGTGGCCCCAAGCTCTTGGTTTCTGGAGCCTCAGAAGCCTGTCTCACAGTGTGCACTTGGGTGGGTTGTTTGCCCTCTCTGGGCCCAGTTTTGCATCTGTGAATGGGCCTTGATAGGTGCCTCTGAGGACCTTGCAGGCGATAGTGATGCGGGCACAGCAGCAGGTGTATTTACACCTAAGTGCTTACTCCAGGGCTTGATGCGAAGTGTAGCATGGTCCTCAGACTGAGGTGATCTTAACTTATTCATGTTACAAATGAAGAACTGAAACTCAAGTCACCCACCCAGGAGGTGGCAGGTGAGGAATCAGACGCAGCACCAGAAAAATGAACAAAGAGAGACCAGGAAGCTTTCTTAGCTAATGAAAATCATGCTTAGGGTTGAAATTTGAAAAGATGTTCGCTGGGAATGGGGGCACATTCCTGTAATCCCAGCATTCAAGAGGCTGAGGCAGGAGGACTGCCAGGAGTTCACGGCCAGCCTGGGCTCCATAGTGAGCTCAGAACCAGTCTGGACTACAGATGAGACTATCTAAAAAGGAGGGGGAGGAGGAGGAAGAAAGATTGAAAAGATGCTACTAGAGCTATCTTGCTTTCAGCTGTACTAAGAAAGTTTCCCAAAATATCACCAAACTAGATGTAGCCCCTCCCCACCCTGTGGCCTTTGCCTGCTAGCCATCCTGGTTTGCCCAGGATCCTGGATAACCACAGCTCATTACCATTTCGGAGGCCCTTCTGTTTTCCCGATGGCTGTGTCTGCATCTTGGAGTCCTCCCAGCTTGAGGCTCCTTGGGAGTGAGGTGGTGCCCTCCCTGCCAGGCCTGGCATCTTCCTCCTGCCAGCTCCAGGAGGGCTGTGGAGCTCAAGGGGGGCCAGTGAAAGTTAGTGGCAGTTCTGTGCTGTGAGTGCGCCCGCACCTGCCCTGTTCTGCCTGCAGGCTCTTGTTCAGATTATGTAGCGTCTGTTGGCCTTGCTTTCCACCTCTGTAAAATGGGAATGTCACTGCCCACCTTGTAGGTTAGCTGAAAGACCCTAAAATAGGTGTGAGGGAACTAGCTCAGCCTGTGCTGTAGTAGAGTGATTTTCTTTGATTTCGCCATGTAGAGAAGAGAAGCAAACTAGCGAGGGAGCTAGGAGGATCTTTGCTCTGTTTTCCTTGAACACTTTTGCTGAGGATTGGGGTGGAGTAAAGGAGATGAGACTTTCACTTCAGGTAAATGAAAGTCCAGTCCAGAGGACCCCCCCCCCCCCGCCACGTCAGGCCAGCCCCCGGGCCTCTGAGGATGCGTCATTTGCCAGGTGTTAGACTGTGTGCCACGCAAACACCCGGGCTGTTCTTGAACCAGGTGGTTGGTCACAGGATTGGGGTAGCACGGTGCAGTTCCTCAAGAGGAGGATGTGCCAGGCTGGGGAGGACAGGGCGAGTCGGCATGGGTGGCTCTTGACTGTGGAGTAGGAGCGTGATGGTGGGCTCAGGTTTGGAGGAAGCTTTGTCTTGTACTGGGAAGTGGGGTCTTCCTCCTCTTTAAAAAATCCATAAGAAAACCTGCATGAAGCGGCCCTGTGGCCACTCAGGGACCTTAGATGGTGGCTCTGTGTGCATTACTTTTGGCTCTTGGTTGTGCTGCAATGGCCCTAGGCTGGGCAGGTGTGGCCAGCATCTCTCCTGTGTGCTGTACGGGCACAGGGGAGTTGTTCTGTTTTTGGTGCTGGCTGTAATAAGCCATTGTTGGAGAAAACAAGGCACATATAACAGAAAGAGTTGGGGAGGCATTTTAAAATTTATGAAATGTTTGCCCCAGCATGGAAGCAATAAAAAAGACAGAACATACTAAATTGGCAATTTGATACCAGTTGATCCAGAGGAAATGGAACCTTCATACATTACTCTGTAAATTGGTACAACCACTTTAGAAAATGATTTCAGAGTATTAAAAGGTGGACATATTTCTCCATGACCAGCAGTTTAACTCCATAAATGCCTTTGTATGTTCTTCAAAATATATGTCAAGGAATGCTCACAGGAGCACTCTTCATGAGAGCACGTAACTTTCTAAATTTCTAGCTTGAGTAAATGAGTGAACTATTAATACATGGTGTAGAATGGACTCAAAAATGAGGCGGAGTAATTTTAATCAGTGGAATAGTATATGGTAATGACAAAGACTGATTTGTCATCACATGCGATAATGCAGATGGCTCTCACAAATGTTATGTTGGGTGAAAGAAGCCAGGCGACAGAACAGAACATTCTGGATGATTCCCTTTGCACAAAGTATGTGGACCAGCAAAAGTAATTAATGGAGGTAGACATTTGAAGAGTGATTTCCAAGGAAGGGTGTAGACAGCCACAAAGGGACTTTGAGCATCTCTGTGAGTGTCAGAAGATTTTTCTCTCTGCCTGTGAGCTAGTTAGACAAATTTGTTGGCTTTGTGAAAATTCACTGAGCTCTACGCCTTGTCACCTGTGTACTTGTCTGTAGGTCTCCTACGTTTCAATAAAGTTTTTTTTTAAAAGCCAAGGTATCATATTTACAAAAGGTGCTTCCATTTTCAGAAGCAGACCATGATTAGGTTTGGTTATTTGTATTTTAGGGTAATCATAAGAAGCGTGTCCCCACGTCTCATCCACATGGCCTCACCTTATAGGGGATGGGCAAGTCATTTAACCTGTGGGGAGGGGAGAAAGTCCTATCACCTCATAATGGATGATGAGCTGTGAAATTGCTCACCTGTGCTGGCCCCAGCATGCAGCATGGCCTTCTCAGCTCGGCAGGCCCGGCCTTTGGCCCTGTTCCTCACTGGAGGTCATTCTAGGAAATGTTTGGAACATGAACATCTCGAAGAACACATGCGTGTGTTATGTGTGGTTTTGGTGATGCTGTGCATTGTTTCCACGGGGGGAAATCTTGTTAATGGGATATTTGAATATTTCTGTGGAAGAGTTTTCCAGACACACTCACACACACACTTGTATGCCAGTCACACTCACATACACAGGCTTGTATGCTGATGCGTTCATGCACATGTAAAAGCAAATGCACACCTCTCCACATGAGCATTGTTGCTTGACTCTGGGCAAGTTGCTTAAGCACTCTGTGTCTCAGTTTCCTTGGAGTAATGGGGATAGTAATCACACCTGGCTCTTGGGACTGTTGTGAGCAGTATTCTCACGTGTGCACCCGATCACATGAATGAGATTTTTCTTTGCATTTGTTTAATAACTGCCTCCCTCCTAAAGTGCGGGTTCATGGGAGTGGGGACCTGGCATATTGTAGGATCTAGTACCTGGTGAGAGAGGGAAGGAGGGAAGGAGGGACGAAGCAGCTCCCACACATCCACTGCACATGTGCTGACAGACCAGCTCATCTGTACTTGTGCACACGTGTACATGTGTGTGTGGACACGCAGGCATGTGCCCGCACATCCCTGAACAGGCACGATAGACTCAGTCCTCAGGGGAAGGGGGTTGGCAGTGATTTGGGGACTCTGGCCTGGAAGTCAGAACACAAATTCTGTGTGTGATTCCAGGTGACTCCGGGTAATTCTGTGCCTCTACTCCTCTTGGAGGTCAGAGACTGCCAGCTGGGATGTTACAGAACTAGAATTTGAGCAGTGATCTGTCTGGGTCAGAGTCTGTGCTGCTGATGCCAGTGGCTTTGCTGACTACAATGTGATCTGTGGACCCCCTGTAGCTTGTCAGGAATATGGCATCCAGTCCTACCCAGACACCTGAGTCAGGATCTGCCTCTAATGGGGGATCATGCACATAGAGCAGACTGAGACCTGCTGGCACAGGATGCACTGCCACCCCCCTGCTCCCCAGGAACAAGAGATCCTTTAGTCTGGAACTGCACACGGTGCAGACACCCACTTGGAGGAGTAGTCACAGATGGTGCAAGGAGTGGGGTGGGCGCTGTCTGTGAAGACAGAGTCAGCAGGAAGCTCAGCACCGCATGGTGATGAAGCCCAGGTCCTCCTGTTTGTCAGAAGGCAGTGTCACATAGGCATTAGAGTGCATGCTATGGCTAGGCCTTGTAATTTTATAGGCAACACATACCACTCCTTTCCACGAGTCTAGGTGCTGCTTGGCTGGGTTCCCTGTAGCTCAGGGTCTCTCGGGAGGTCGCATCCAGTGGGCAGTCTCATCTGATGTCATCTCATCTGACGGCTCAACGGGAGGAGGACTCACTCCCATGCGCCCTCAGGTGGCTGTTGGCCAGATGAGTTCCCCTGAACTAGCCTGCCGCATTGGCTTCATGGTTCCGTTCCACCCTGCTTAGCTGTGTGACTTGGGACAAGTATCTCTTTCTTCCTCCTGGAGCGGATACAGTGATCGTCCCTGCCTTCTAGACCAGCACACCCACATATGCAACGTGTGGAGCACAGCGGCACACGTGCACATGGAAGTACTATATAAGCATTTGCTGCTGCTGTTGTATTTTAGCAAAGCCACAGAAGAGCAAGACAGACCAACACAGTGGTAGGGCTAAGCCTTCTCTTAACTTTTCAAGTTCCAGCACGAGCCTGGATCAGAGTAGATGCTCAGAAAATCTTAGAGGAGTGGAGAAGCCTTGAGTCCCAGCCCCCTGATGGGATATATGGGGCATATGAACAGGAACGTGGGGTCTGGGCTATAGGAGAAGCAGGTCACTCCATTCTGCTGAAAGCAGGTCCTCTTGGTGAGTTCCGTGTCACCCGTGTCACCTGGGAGGGCGATGGCCTCGGCAGAGGGGCCAACTTACCCAGAGGTGTACAGTTTATGTGGCTGCAGTGGACTCCCGTGGCTTGTGTCAGGTGAGGCAGCAGGATCTGTTCCAGAAGGCTTGAGGCTAGCCTGGTGCTGAAACCCTGCTCTGAAGGCCGCCAGCCATGCAGGGCCTGAGCAGTGCTGCGTCCCCACGCAGCTGGCCGGCACAGTTCAGCTGTGCTCAGGGTATTCGTGAGGTCCATTCTCTGAGAACTTGGTGCTTCGTCCGCAGGCAGCTGGCTTGACACAATTTTTTTAGGCTCTACTGCTTCTGTAGTTTAAAAGGTAGAAATGAAAAAGAAAAAAAGCTGCAAATAGACATAATTTTCCCAGAAGCTATTTTAACATGGGAACAACAGGAGAGCCTACTTATCAATTTAAAAACACTTTTAAAATCAGCTCTGCCTCGTGCCTGCCTGTGTACCTGCCAGCCAGTGGCATGGATTGCAGCTGAATGTGTATTTCTGAAGCCCATGGCTCGGCTCCTTCTTTCAAAATCCTGTAGCCCAACTGTATTTATTTTATTTTTATTTTATTTTATTTATTGACAGCAGTGCTGGGGATTAAATGCAGGGCCTTCTCACTGAGCTACAGCCCCAGCCCGTTTTTATTTCAGGACAGGGTCTCACTAAATTGCCAAGTTGCCCAGGCAGGCTGGTGCTGGCAGGACTTTCCTGCTGCTGGAGGTGAGGGTTGGGGCAGTGGGAGATGAGGGACCTCGTTTCCGGCTTCCAGCATGAGCCACCCGGTAAAGGAACTGTAGGGAGAACCATGCCTGGGGGATCCAAGGATCAGGAGCTCAGTGTGTGTTAATGTTCCCAATTCAGGACAAAGTTTAGCAAATGATGGTGGCCTGGAGACCAAGTCTGGCCCTCCTGTTTTGTTTTATGGTTTTGCTTTTATAAATGAAGTTTTGTTAGAACACAACCATGCTCATTAGTTTCAGTGTAATCTCTGGCTACTTTCATGCTTGCCACTGTAGAGTTGGAATAGTGTGGCAGAGACTTCTTGACTCCTAAAGCAAAAGTACTTATTATCTGGGCCTTTGCAGAGAAAGTTTGATGGACCCTCCTCTGGGACATCCAAGGAAAATGCCAAAGAGGCACTTGGATTTGTGGTAATGAAGACATTATTACTGAAACAAACAAACAAACCTTCCTAGGGAGGTGAGAGTCCTCCTCTTAGAATGAGGGCTGCCCGCCTCATTTGAATGCTGTGGCTCCCTGTGATCCTAGCCTTACTTACCCCATAAGTTCTGTGGGGACTCCTTCTCCTTGAAGAGTAAGCAAGCCCAAAACCTATCCAGCCAGTTCATTTTTTCAGAACTTTCCCTTTCCCCATGGTGAGTCATCTAAGTAGCTTCCTGAACCCTAGAGTGAGCCTGATAATTTCCTGAGTGAGATTACACAGGGGTACCGTGTTTGTTCCCAGATATGGTTTTAGGAAACGAGGTTCATGTCTGATGGGCCTGTCATTGGCCCATTACAGAGCTTCTGCTGTTAGGCAAGTTTGCCAGGCCTGCGCAGGAGCAGGCCTGCCAGGATGTATCTGTGGTGGCACCTTGGTGGACCAACAGGAAGGGCTCTGGACATTTTCCTGCACCCCAGTTGGGGCTCACAGGTTCTGCCAGTGAAGAAAAGCTTAAGAGGGTATTAGATTCCCCTCCCCCTACCTCCTCCAGAATCCACATTAATTTCAACAGTGTGGCCTGCCCCCTCCCGTTTGCCTGGTATGTAGTGGGCTCTTATTTACATATTTTTTTGAGAAGCGTTTTTAGCTCAGGAAAATGACAGACCAACCAGAAGACATGATTGTACCGATTCTCAGAAGCGCTGCAACACTCCGTACTCGATGCGCTGCGAGACACGAATCAGAAAGATTCTATTAGCTGTCCCGGGGAGGGTGACACAGGGGTATTATCCCACATGATTGATTCGGCTCAGTCATTATGGTCATGGACAAGCCTGACAAAATTGCATTTCATTCCCCCACAGAATTCATAAAATCCCTGCACAAGTAAGTGATAAGGAGTTTTAGAGCTGGGGCCCTGTTGTAGCTGATGGTGTTTGGGGCTTAGACGTGATACCATTTAAATTTTCTTGTTTTGAAAACAGAGTTGAGAAACACCAAATTGTGCCTCAGGCTTTCAGTGGAGGTGTTCTTACAGGGCGTGGGTTTCTCTTTTTAAAATGATAGGATAGCAGGTGGCTATATAATTTATCATGCAAACTGGGATACTTTTCTTTTCCTGCATGCTTGCCACTGAGCCACATTCCCATGCCCTCCCCCTTTTTAATAAAAATTATTTATTACGTTGAGTCAGGGTCTTGCTGAGTTGCCCAGGCTGAGCTCAAACTTGTGATCCTCTTGCTTCAGCTTCCCAAGTATTTGAGAACATACATGTGTGCCTCCCAGGATACTTTTTGGAGTTAAAGGGAATGTTACTCGTCTGAGCTGGAAGTGGTGGCACACACCCACAATCCCAGCTATTTGAGAGGCTCAGGCAAAAGGACTGCAAGTTTGAGCCCAGCCCAGCAGTTTAGCAACTTAGCGAGAGCCTCTCACAAAATTTTAAAAATGAAATGAAATTCAAAAGGGCTGGGGTGTATCTCAGTGCAGAGGCCTTGGATCCAATCCTCAGAATTGAGTATATAAATGAACAGCATTTCCCTTGGCTGAGCGGGCACAGCGGGGCTGTTCTGGGCTCCTCAGAGTTGACTTGGGTTGGGCAAGGTGTGGCTGTGGTAGAGCAAGGGTGTCAGCAGGCGGGACTTCTTCTGGGTCCGTGAATGCTACCTGAATGACGTGGTGTAACTCGTTTTGCCTTTCGACCCTCGGTTTCCTCATTTATGAACTGGAAATGCTGTGTAAATTTGCTCTGCTTCCCCTTCCCACCACCACCCCCGAGATCTTTCTCTCCCCTCTTGGAAGCCGTGGAGGGGTTCATGCTGACTCTCCATTAACGTGTTTCTGTATCTGTTTCTTTGCATAACTCTCTCAGCTTTTAAATAGAATGTCAGTAGATAGGGAAACTGAAGAGTGGGTAGTTTGGATCTGTAGCAGAAGTCCCAAGCAATCTCAGTGGCAGCGCTGGATTCTGTAGTCGGACAAACTGCAAAGCTGGAGTTCTCCCTGTAGCTCAGACAAGGCCGCTCACTGACTGTGGATTCCGGAATCTTGCAGATTGGTTGGCAGGAGTATGTGCAAAGCACAAATGCTTTTGGGACCCCTAAGTCCTGTGTGAACAGGACTCAGGTGTGACTCAGGTGTGTTCGGCAGGTTGTGGCTTATTTGCTCTCGCCTTGCCCATCTCGCCTTGCAGTTTTCTGAGCATCTCCCACCATGAGAATTACCGTTTTCATTTTCCAGCCAAGCCAGGCTCTTTCCTCCCCTCCCTCACGGCCCTGATCAGGAGCTGCAGTCGGGCAGGGTGCAGCCTGCACCTCGGGTTGGAGAGTAGGACCTGGGCAAGATGAGGTGGGGTTAAAGGAATAACCCCCTGGTCTCTTGCTTGAGTGGTACTGTGATGTGACGTCCTATCACGGCTGCCTGCTGCCTGCAGCCTTCACCTGTTCCATGAGGCACACTGAGCGGGGCAGTCACTCTGCGCTCACCTCTTCAGACCTGTGCTACAGCTGACACATCTGTTGCCCTACCACTTGCTGAGGACACCTGGCCATATGAGGCCACCTTCCCGGGTGAGGCCCCTGAGGATACCTTCAGCAAGCTGCCATCGTTAGGATCGCGGCCTGTACTTGTGCCTCACCAACCTGTGTACTAGAGTATTGCTTACTATCTCTCCAGTCACCCTCTGCTAAAATATTCCAGTGACAGGCAAATACTCATTGGTCTCCTCCTGAGCTTCTCAACTCTGGGGACACAAGTGGGGCTTTGCTGAGAACTCTGCCACCAGGCCTCACCAGGAAGTAAGGTGGTAGTTTTGTCCTCTACTCAGCATCCAGGAAGCTTTAGAAAGTGGTTGAATCACCTTCTGTGCCCCTGGTGAATTTTTACCTCCTCCTTATACAATGTTAGGGTAGGTGACGGAGGTGGGAGTGGAAACACCAGCCTGAGAGTCTTGGTAAGCATTACCTGGACTAAAGAAAGAAACCATCAGGTAATGAAAGGAATACTTCACCAGGGGGATACAGTCATACTTAATTTGTAAATATCTAACCCGATAGCTTTGGAATATGTAAAGCAAAAAAGGACAGAAATAATAGTTACCTGTAAGATTTAAACAATAGAATTAACAAAGATAGAAATTACAGGCGTTCATCAAAATTAGCCTTATACTGCAGTGCAGAAGAATTCTTGGCCTTTAAAACATCAATGTACTTATCGTTCCTTTCTGGATATCTTTTTTCTTGTGAGCAGTTACCTGTTTTGTGAGCTTTCAAAAAAAAAATTAGCTCCGCCTTACACTTCTTACCTAAAATGTGTTTTCTGTTTTATTACGCTTTGTTCTGCTGACTTTTGGTTTACTTTGTTATTCAGTTTCTACCTACTCAAATTGAGTACTGAACTCATGCATTTGATGTTTTTTGTCTGCTAATAAATTCATCTGGCTCAAAAGCTGCACGTTTTCTGTTGTTCCCCCCTCCCAGGTTTTGTTAGGTAGTTCTTAGCATTTTAGTTGTGATCTCCTCATTGGCCCAAAAGTTGTTAAAAGTTTGAAGTTTGTAGGTAGAAGGGTGTCCCTCCCTCCGTTTCTGTGTTTCTTTTCCTCCTCCCTGCTCCCTCCCTCCCCCTTTTTTGGTAATAACTAAGCCAGTGTGTTTCAATCTCAGAATGTGGTCTATCTAATTCCTGCCTTTTGAACAGGCAAAGATTATCTTTGTAGCTAGTACATGATTATGTTTTGTGACTGTTCCATGGGTGTTTGAATATCAGGACAAATCACGAATGTGTATTGTTTTATTCAGATCTACCCTTTGTACTCATTTCTATCCCATTGACTTGTCAGTTTTTAAAGAGATGTGTGAAAGTGTCTCACTTTGTTTATGGATTTTTATGTTTTATATTCCTGTCACTTGTCAATCTACATGAAAGTTTATGCCTGTCAATCCTTCATAGTGAATTACACCATTTGTCAACTTAAACATTCCTTTTGGTTTCTTTAATGCTTTTACCCTGAGTTGTAGTTCATTTGTTAGTATTGATTTCCGTAGTGTACCTGTAAATGTTTTACTCTTTCATAACCTATTATTTTAGGACTGCCTATTATAAGTATATGCTGGATTCATTTGTTTTAATCAAAATACTAGTTTTTGTCTTTTAATAAGATAATTGAATTTGTTCAGATGTATTTACTATTTTTTTTTTTTTTTGAGAAAGGCTCTCACTCTTTAGTCCAGGCTAGTCCTGAACTCGCTGTGTAGCCAGCTGCCCTCAAACACATAACATCCTCCTGCCTCAGCCTCCTGAGTGCTGGGAAGACAGGCACGCCCTACCACTCTCAGCTGAAATTGTTCATATTTATTATGACTACTAATATTCAATACTAGTACTGTTATTTTTAACACTGTTAATTTTATGATTATTTATTAGCATGTTTCATAGTATACTTCTGTTTTCTTTGCAAATTATTGTGAGTTTGATCAAATTTTTCCCTTTTTAAAAATTTCTTTAATTTCTGCTTTTCTATAAAATTATAACAAGTACTAATAAATAAGCTTAGCAAAGCTTCAATGTATAAAATGAGCCTATAAAAATTAGTTGCTTAAAAAAATAATGAACTTGTCCAGAAGGAACCTGAGAAAACATCATTTAGAGAGATAAAACACGAAGGACTAGCTGTAGCCAAAAAGGTACTAGGCTTGTAAACTGAAAACTACAAAAGATTGATGAAAGAAACTAAAAAAAGGCCTAACTAGTAGATGGGAAAAAAAAACACGGCATGTTGTGGATTGGAAAACTTACTATTAAGATGGTGGCATAGAAATCTGCTGTCAATTTCTACTGATCTTTATAGAAAAAAATGCAAAACCTGACCCACACATTCATATATAAGTGCAAGCAGTCCTGAGTTGTACTAGTCATCTTTTAAAAAAATTAGGACACTCACACTTCCCAGTTTCTACAATGCAGTGCAGTATTGGCCTCAGTATGTGTAGACTCATGGAATAGAATGAAGAATCAGAGATAAACTGATACGACTATGGCCAGGTGACCTTGGGCAACAGTAGTAAGACCAACCATCTGGAAAGAACAGCCTCATCACCAGGTGTTGCTGGGATGACTGAATAAGCACTCACAAAATAATGAAACTGGACCTCACTTTATGCCATACATAAAAGTTCATTGAATATGGATCCATGATACAAATATCAAAACTGAAACTGTAACATTCTTAGAAGAAAATGTAGGAGTAACTTCTTTAGATTTGGTGGTAGATTCTTGGGTGTGAATCAAAAGCATGAACAACAACAAAAATAGATGAATTAGATTTTATACAAATTAAAAACTCTGCAATAAATGGACTGTGTTAAGAAAGGGCTATATTATATCGTAAGGTCCTACAACTGAAAAATATATAAAGAATTTGTATAATACAGCAGCAAAAATACAGCCCAGGTAACAATATGGGCAAAAGATTTGAATAGACACTTCTCCAAAGAAGATGTGCAGATGGCCAAGAAACACAGGAATGCTCACTTGATGTTCAACATCAAGAGTCTTTGAGAAAATACAAATCAAAACCACAATAATATACCATGTCACATTTACCAGGATAGCTGTAATTAAAAAAAAAAAAAAGAAAATAGATGTTGGCAGTGTGGACATGGTGGACATGGAGAAGTTGGAACCCTCGTACCTTGCTAATGGGTTGTCAAATGTCTAGCCATTGTGAGGAGCAGCTTGACAGTTCCTCCGAAGCTAAATGCAGAGCCACCTTACGACCACCCAGCAGTTTCACCCATAGCTATATACCAGAAAAGATTGAAAGCAGGGACTTAGACAAATACGTGTGTACACTCATTCACAGCCGTACCATTCGCAGTAGCTCCAAGATGGAAACAATCCCGATGTCTGTCATTAGAGGAATAAAGAAACTGGGTCGTATGCACACAATGGCATATTTTGTAACCATAAAAAGAAAATGAAGTACTGATCCATACTAAAAACCTCAAAAATATTATCCTATGTGAATTTTATGTACACACACACTACACCCAGTAGGATGTAAACGAACCTCAGAAACATTATAGTTAAGTGAAGGAAACAAGACACAAAAGGTCACATGTTAAATGATTTCATTTATATGAAAATATCCAGAATAGGTAAATCCTAGAGGCAGAGTGAAGATCAGTAAGTAGCAGGCATTGAGGGAGCCTGGCAGTGGGGAGACTGCCTGACGGGTGTGGAGTTTTCTGGGGAAATGATGAGACCGTTGAGGAACTAGGTGTGCACAACGTCGTGAGGGGACTGATGATCACTGGATTGCGCTGTTTAAAATGGTTAACGTTATGGAAAGCCTTTTGAAGATTGTCACACATATAGTTAAGCTTATTTTTCCTTTCAATGTAAATATTGAATTTGTATCCTTCACCTCATCCATTAAGGAAGACACATCTTCTAGCTGAAATCCTCAAAAATGGTTCCTTTGGGTCAGTGTTAATATTACACTCCTACACATCTTCTGTTTTTAAGAACCCTTATTCACCAGCCACATTGAATCCCGAAGTCATTTTGTCGGTGATAATTTTGGATTAATACAAATCTCCGTGGTTTTTCGGCTCACTGCTCTTTCTAGAATACTTCTCTTGGGTTCACTCTGTATTCGTTAGGTTCTAGCTTTTACTGTTTTTCCAGAAAGGGTTATTTAAAAGAATTTTACTTTTCACTTTTTGTGGTTGAATTCGTGATGAGTTTATCAATTTATTTCATTGTGGCAAGGGAGTGAGTTTATCCTGACAGTTTGATAGAATGTCAGCTCATCACTGTGATAAGATCTGTTTTATTGGACACCTTTGCCTTCAGCTTCTTCCCCCTGCCTGCAGGAATCGTTGCCTTCAGTGCTTTAGGATTCCTCCTCCCGGGTTCCAGGAGGGGCCTAACCTCTCTCTGACCCAGGGCACTCTCCATGTCACTGGGATCCGTCCAGCATTCTTTGCTTCCTGGCACTGGTGCCTGAAAAGCATGACAGCCGGAGTTCTTACAATTTAGCACCTTGGCCTCTCTGCCTCTATTTTCATGAAGACACCAGTGGTAGAGAGCAAAGGAAGCTGTGTGGAGTGGCTGGACTCTTATTTAGGGAAAGCCTGGAATAGAGATCTTGGAGGCCTCTGACCAGGTGTGGGAAAACGCCGGACTCAGGATCCAAGTCCTGTATCTGAATCTTGCTAGCCATGAGATGCCATCCACTCCGTGAGCTCCAGCTTCCTATGCTGTGAAATGGAGAAAGGATGCCCTTCTTTGGAGACAGACGTGACCCCGAGGGGCCTGTATGGAAATGTGGGTGCCATGGTCTGTGTGCACTGGAGATTTGATAGCAGGATAAGCTAGTTTGTGTTCAGACATTTAGGATTTGATTGGACTTGGAAGAAGAATGTATGTGTTTGTGTATTTGTTTTTTAGTGTGCTAATTTCTTATTTGAGTGAATTGTCACAGTTGTGATATTTCAGTGTTTTGGTACAACATAAGCTTATTCAAAAGGCTTCTGGTCGATTGGGCTGGTTCCAGTGGATTGAGGTTCTGAGTTTTGGCTGAACAAAATGGACTTGTACAGTCACCTGGCATTCACGGGGCACTGCCATGTGCCAACACCTGTTGGGTGCTGGGGTACAGGGAGGGAGGTGGCAGTCAACAGGTTGCTGAGGGACTTAGAGTCTTTGGGAGGATGGGTTGGGAATGTCCAGGTGAAGTCTGAGCCTGGAGCCTGCATGCTCATTTATTGTACTGTAATCAAGAACTTGATATGTGCCAGGCACTAGTGATAAGACACCACACCTCCTGCCTGCATAAAGCCTGGGATGTGGTGGGAAGGAGACATAGCAACCGGTAAATAGAGTCAAAATGTGTTGCAGGTAGCTAGGTGTAGTGGTACACGCCTGTAGTCCCAGCACTCAGGACACAGAGGCAGGAAGATTACCCTGAATTTGAGGCCAGCCTGGGCCACACAGTGGGTTCAAGAGTAGCCTAAACTACAGAGCGAGTCCCTAGGCTGGGTTCCCAAGTAAGGGTGTTGGCCCCAGCCCATCTCAGCGGCAGGGGTGAATATAGACATCACCCTGCGGTGCAGACCTGAGGTGTGTGAGTTGGGAGCATTCACAAGTGGGGTTGTGAGCCAGTGACCTGCTGACCAGTTGACTTGCTTTGTGTCCTTGGGGAAGTTCTTAAATGTCTCTGAAACTCTAGGCAGGGACAAGGAGGGCAGTCATAACGAGCCCCGGGAGAGCCACCATATGCTGGGAACAATCCTAAGGAATTCACATGTGTGCATTTTATTGACTCTTTGCAATGACCCTGTAGATACATACTGTGATCGCTTCCTTTGAAGAAACTGAGGCACAGAAAGAGCAAGCACTTTGCCCTAAGTCACATGCAGGTAGGAAGTGGCAGAGCCAGGACGCAAGCCCAAGCTGCCTGGCTCTTTACCACTATACTGCTTTGCCTCCTGCATCAGTGAATCAGTGGTACCCACGCCAGAGCTGTCTCGAAGCTCTGAGTGATGCTTCAGGGCTGAATGACATGTGTTTCCAGCCCTGACTTCGTGCCAGGTTCTGACCTAAGCACTGGGGTGTAGTAAACAGAACTCACATCAAAGATTAACCAAATACACCCGAAGTCAGTTAGCTACCAGTCAGATGAGGTCTTCCAAGAAGGAATGCAAGGCCATCTTGGTGTGTGGTGGGTCTGACTTACGCTAGAGAGTGGCAGAGGAGACACTCAGACCAGTCTGTTGGGGAAGGGGAGTAGTGAGGAGACAGATGAAGGGGCTGTTTGGTGAGCAGAGCAGCACACATGAGTCCCTAGAAGCAAGAACTGTCACTGGGCCAGAGGGGTGAGGGGTCAGGCCATGTGAGGACATGCAGGGTCATATTTGGGAGTAGGGACTTGATTCTACAGATAGTGGGAGCTGACAGTATTTACAGTGTGGTCGTGACATCATGACCTGGTCCTCTTTATAATAAAGACCACTCTGGCTGCATGAATGGAATGGACTTTACAAGAACGGAATAGAACCATCAGAGAGGACTATGGGAGACCAGGAGAAGGTGACTGTCACTGTCCAGTAGGAGATGGTGGTGGCCTGGACTGAAATAGTGGCAGAGGGGAAAGAGAAAGTTGGCAGTTTTAAAGATATTTTGGAGATGATTCAGTGGATTTGAGTCCCCAGATTTCAGTTTTATTGATGGGATGGAGGACACTGTCACTTATTGTGATGGGAGCACATAGATACAGGGGCATGTTGGGGGCATCCTGGTCATTCAGTGGGAACACTAAGTGGACATTGAGGTGCCCAACGCCAAGCTCAGGTGGCTGGAGGTGGAGAAGGGATTCGAAACTGCAACTAGTTGAGGTGTATCTGAGGGACAGTGGGACTAGAAAGAGAGGACAGGACAGGGCTGAGCCTAAAAAGCTCCATCTTGAGAACAGAGGAAAGCAAAGCAAGAAGCCAGGAGTCACCTCTTCCTGAACCACAGCTTGCCTGTCTATGAGATAATCCCACAAGAGCCCCACAGGGGGAGCCAGTGAGCAAGAGCTACAGTGGCGGAGTGTGGACGAGGGTGTGTGTTGTTGAGAGATGTGCTGTGGGTCTGGAAGGTGGGCGCCAGGGTGGAATGGCTTTTGCCCTCCCTGGGCCTCTTTTGGTGGCCATAAAGGCCAGGATAAGGCTCTTTCCTGTGGAAGGTCCATATATGGTGCCCAGGGAGAAAGGTGTGGGTATTGAGAAAGCCTGCAGGTGACATGTTCTCTCACTCTTGTCATACCTCTACCCAGAGCCTCCATCCTCACCTCTTGAACTGTGCCCAGTAGTGAGGTTCTGCCTGCCAGGAGCCAGCCATGACATAAACCCTGCTGACCTCATCACTTTAACACATGTTTTTGATGTATTGAACAATGCAGTATATTAGAAGATGTCATTTCTTCTACAATATTGAGGCATAGGGTTTTCTTTCTTCTATAGGTATATTTTGATTAAGATTCATCTTCTTAAGCAAGTATGGTGGGGTGTGCCTGTAATCTCAGTTTCTTGAGAAGCAGAGGCAAGAAGATTGCAAATTTACCCAGCCTGGTCAACTTAGCAAAACCCTGAATCACAGTAAGGGCTAGGAATGTAACTCGGTGCTCCCTGGGTTCAATCCTCATAACCAGGGGGAAAGTTGCACTCATTATCAGGTGGACACCTTTGGTGTCCCTCGTCAGTTCTGAGACATCATTTCCAACCATCATCCTCTCTTCAGTCATTCTTTTATCCCATCACCTCACTCTCATCCCTCAGAATGTTGGCTGGACTGATGTCCATTAGACAGTGCACCAATTTTGTATGGTCGTGACTTTTCTTTCGTGTGAGTGTTTTTGGATGGGGTACCTCTGTGCTGAAATCTAGATCCATCTTCAGTTCACCTACTTCCCTTCTGCTAAGTCTAATCTCTTCCAGTTTTAAAAGAGATAAAAATCACACCCCAGGCTAACATAGTTATGATACAAAAACCCTAAAAGGGCAGTAGAAAATGAGAAAATTGAGACCAAACCTACTTGTGATCTTGATGCCAAAATCCTGAGCAAAATACCAGCATATAAAATTCAGCACTGCATAAAAAGCTTACGGCCTCATGACCAAGCTGGGTTTATTCAAGGAATGCAGGTTGTTTTAATGTAAGAAAACCAAAGCTAGGTACCATATTAACCGAATTAAAAGAGATGGGTCATTTGAACCTGAACCTTTCAGTAGATGCAGGGGGAAATAATTTGATAAAAACTCATGCACCTTTTTTTAAATCACTCACCTTAATGAATGAGAAATTCCCTCCACCCGGAAGAGACTGGGGCCCAAAGTGGAAGCCCATTGCACTGTGTTATGATAAAAATCCTGGACAATTTCCATAAGGGAAAGGATGAGTGGGTCTGCTCTCCATGTTCTTATTCAACATTGCCCTGGAGGTTCCTGGTCAGCAGGAAATAAGCATGTAGGACTGGAAGATTGGTGTCCAGTATGACTTCTAGTTTCCAGGTTGTGCTTCTGTGGAAATGTGTATACCATTTATTAAGACGAGCCCCGGATTCTTAGGAACACATAGGAGAAAATTGGCCAGCTGCCTGGAAGGACCACCAGGCAGGAAGCTGAGACACTTCAGCAGCATTTCCAGCTCTTGGGCTGACATTGGATGGGCTGCTTCCCTTCTTGGACCAGAGTCCCTATCTGTAAAATGGGTAGCTTTAGAAAAGATGGATCCCAGGTGGGCTGTGGTGGCCAGATTAGGTGGGAAAACCTGGAGAAGCAGGACAAAAGAGCTGGCTCTGCTTTTCAGAGAGGCAGTCCTATGTATAGAGCTTCTAATGGTTGGGGTTGGCATAGGAATCTGACCAAGTGAAGAGGCCACCTAGACCCTCGAGGGACCATCCTTTCTCTGTGCTAGGGGTTATTATGATTATCATTATTGGTTTGGGTGATACTGCGTGCAGTCTGCAGTACCAAGAGACTGACCCCAGACAACATGCCGTTCTCATGTTTTAGACCTACAGCAGCCAGAGCGAGAGCAACGAAGACTATGAGATCCCCCCGATAACACCTCCCAACCTCCCTGAGCCTCCCCTCCTGCACCTGGGGGACCACGAAGCCAGCTACCACTCTCTGTGCCACGGCCTCGCACCCAACGGTCTGCTCCCAGCCTACCCCTACCAGGCCATGGATCTCCCAGCCATCATGGTGTCCAACATGTTGGCCCAGGACGGCCACCTGTTGTCAAGCCAGCTGCCCACGGTGAGTCCCTGTGTCCTGCACAGTTCCTACCAGTCATGGCAGGGGAGGGGTCAGAGCACTACTTCTGTACTGTGAAGCTGCCACTCTTGTGTGGATCTGGAGTCCATTGGCTGTTCCCAAGGCTGCAGACTGTGGGGTGGCATGGAGGGAAACTGTCATCACGCTGCCTGTTTCTGGTGCTCTGTTTACAACATAGTGGGGTTTGTTTATGATATGATCTCATTTTTTTAAAAATGTAGCAGCTTTATTGAGATATAATTCACACACTTAAGGTATAAAATTGAGTTGCTTTTGTATAGAGTCATGCAGCCGATTTTACGATGCTTTCATCACCCCCAGAAGAAGGCTGTGCCTTTCAGTCACACTCCCAGGCCACCTCCCGCAGCCTCCAGCCCCAGGAAATCCCTACTTACTTTCTGTCTGTATATTTGCCTGTTGTGGACATTTCATATAAGTGGATCATAGGTTTTAAAGACTCTGTCTTGCCTAAGTGGCCAGGGAAGAGGATGATCACTAAGTTGAGTTCATGGAATAGAAGTTTTACAGGTCAAAAAGGCAGGAGAGGATCTTGCAGGCCAGAATGCAGCTTACACTGAAGGTGGAGTCAGTGCTCGTGCAGTGCTTAGAGCTACCTGTATGTGATTCCTTCTTTTAATTGGGCTGGAGAGAAAAGACCTAAGCTAAGGAGGGAAAGAGAAGGAAAGAGAGCTTAGCAGAGCCTGGAGCATAAGAATCTTGAATCTCATGCCAAAGAGCTTTTACTTTCTTAGCGTGAATGGTTCATTCAAACCACTAAGAACTACAGAAAATCAGTAGACTTTTATTATTTTTTGGCAAAATAGACTCTTTAAGGAAATTCTAGTACTTTTCCTGAACATCTGTGATCTATGTTTATTGATCTTTTCCTTCACAGTTAGTGGTATATACTGGTCACAACCCTTATATTCATTTTTACAGGACAGGAAATAGCTCATACTTAAGTAACAAGGCCGACATATCCAAAGGTTTCAGGTCTTGTTTGATCCAGAAACTCCAGCTGTGTCATTGGGACCCCATAGCATTTCTGTTTCCACACAGCAGGCCCAAGGACTGCAGGTAGCCAACACACTCCCCGATGTTCCAGCAGGTGGCTGACTGGGCATTGACTGGACCAACCCCTGTGTCCAGGAGGAGGCAGTCCACAGTTTAGTCAGCTTGGGTCACAGACATGCCTGTGGTAGGGGGAGGAGCTGCTTGCTGACTTTCCCATGAGAATTGCATGGTGTTGGGTAGATCGTGTTTAGTTCTGCCATGATCCCCAGAGGCCATAGCCAAATTTGTGGCCCAGGGCGAGCCAATCCCTAAACTGTCGTGTGTGCTTGTTGGATTCTGACAGTCTCAGTTGGATTGTATTTCTTCATTGTTTATTCTTTTTTTATTACCAACAGATTTCTTTGCATATTTTTGTAAGCCATTCACATTTTTAATGGTATTTGAGAAATAAATGGAGAAGAGAGGGAGGGAGGAAAACAACTCAAGATCCATATTTTATGTTATTATTCACTTCTCACTAAAGAGCTCAGTGAAGAATTAATGCTCCATTTTTCAAACAATAGTTTCCTTTTGATCACCAATAAGACAGAGCTTTGTTCTTCTTCCAAGAGACCGAAGTCACGGTCAAATGGCCTAAGTCCGCTTTGTTAGAAAGTTTATGCCTTAGCTGCTTGCCTGGCTCATTTGCTAGGAAAAGTCTTCTTTCTCCAGGCTGGCCTCGCTAGGGATTTATGATAATACAGGCAAGCACTCATGGGCTGCAAGAGCCAAGGTCCAGGGGTGTGGATGGTGCAGTCCTGGGTCACAGGTTGCTGACTTGTGGTGCCAGTGACAAATGGAGACGGTGTGGGGTAGTGGTCAGTGTGTGGACTTTGGAGTCCTCACAGACCCAGGTCAGATGCTCACTTCACCTCTTGTGCTTCGTTTCCTTGTCTTGGAGTCATAATGGTCCCCCTCAGAGTCACAGTGAAGTATTCCTGAGATGACGTATGGGAAGTCTTCACAGATGCCTGGCAGAGAGTAAACAGAGAGAGGGTATTTTCTGTTAGTAATAGAAATGAATTCCCACTCTAACCAAGTGGCTGTTTTCCCTTCAGTCTCATTTACTCAAAGGAACAGATTGCAGATCCTCCCAGGTGCCTTTGCAGGACCCCCGGGTATAATAGCTCTGATAATTACAAAGCGTGTTATCCGTTGATCACTGATGACCCCTCATCACGCCTCCTGGAAGTGCTTAGAGCAAACAGGCACTTTGCAGTCATTTTCCAGGTTTCTTTGTAACTCGTTCATGCCTAAGATATTTCTTGAATGCAGATAGGTTTAATTCTCCCATTAGCCTGACTTTGCAAAGGTTCACTGAATTTTATGTTTGCTCGTTATGTGGTGAAAGATAAGCCGAACCCCATTACCCACAGGAAAGGCCCTCACCAACTGGGAAAACCAGATAAGAGCAAGTGCACACATTGGACTCTGGTGAGGAGACCGGGGCCCTTACGGACAGAGTCGTCAGATCCGTAGGAGCTGCAGGGTGAATGGGTATGTGTGGGTATGGGGGTGCATCTGTGTGAGTGATGCTGGGATGCACGTTCACACTTGCTAGATGCCAAGCACTGTGCAGAGGTGCTTTGCAAGTACTTTCTCACATAATGCCCCCACCCGCCCAGGGAGGCAGGAAGTATTATAATCCAGAGGGGAAGGGCTTCAGAAGGCCAGTAATTGTGTGCATGTCCTGTGGTGCTCCAACAAACTCCCTTGCTTTTCCAAGGATGGTCCCATTTACAGGTTGCAGGAATTGGGGCCTGATAGCTTTCCACCAGGAGGAGCATCTTTCACCCGTCGTTGGTGACTATTAGCTGTGCAGCAGCCATTATTGGGCACCTTCTAGGTACCAGGCTTTCCTCTGGGGTTGGGATCCACAGGATGTCTTGAGAAACTCCCAGCACAGGTGGAAAGAAAGTGAAGAACCTGAATTTGGTGTGAATATGCAGTGTTCCCAGAGTCTGTGTGTGAAGGCTGGTCCCCAGAAGGGCAGTGTCGAAAGGTACTGAGGACCTGTAAGAAGTGGAACCTGGTCCTCAGGTGTTTAGGCACATGCCTTTCAAAAGGATGAAGGGACCTTGGCGTGTTCCTCCCTTCCTTCTGGTTCGAGATGTGAGCTCTTCCTCTCGCACACACTTTTGCCATGTAGTGCCATCCTCATCAGAATCCCAAAGCCATGGTGCCACCAGATCTTGTATTTCAACTTCCAGAACCATGAGCCAGAATAAACTTCTCTTTAAGTTTCCTGTGTTGAGTGTTTTGTTACAGTGGCACAAAGCTAACTGCTAAACCTTTTGCAAAAACTTAGTCATTCCTCTCCTGGGGGTCTCTGTATGGTGTTCTGTGTGTCCAGAAGAGGCACCTACTCTGGGGGAAATGTTTCCTAGCTGGGGTCGCTGTCCTTTGCAGCACAGGGTCATGGTAGAAGGAGCATAATCTTCCTAACAAGTCAAAAGACACCAGGTCTAATCAGTGCCGCCACTGCTCTTGGTTAGGGCTGACAGAAAGCTTTGGAATTGTTTGCAAGGTGCTTAACATGGCCAAGAGTTAGCAGAGTAACCCTCAGAAACCATCACTTTGTACGAGAAGTGATGCCCTGGCACAGAATGAGTTCAGACCTACTTTGTGCATGAATTAATGCCATCCAACTCTTAGGTGGCAATACCACAATTTAAACCCAGCTTTGTTCCCTACTGCCCAGCTCCCAGTTTCGCCAGGTGATGAGGGGGGATGTGGGCTATAGGTCGCAAATGGCTCAGGGATGCCCAGGTGCCAGGGACCTCGGGTGTTGAGTGATGTTGTCCCTACGGAGGTGGAGGAGGTTCCAGCTGCTTGACAGCCATCTCTTCAGTGCCAAGAGCCCCTTGGCTGTGATCTCGGAAGCCACTGACTCCTGGTCGCCTGGCTGGTGGACAGCTCAGCCTCACAGGCCTATGTGCAGTGAGCCCCTCTCCCTAAAGGAAAGGCTGCTGGCAGGAATCCTGTACAGTATTGGAATCAGGCCCCTTTTACAAAATTAAATATGCTCAAGGCTTCTTCTTCGGCTTGAGTGTCTTAACTGATTAAACATTCATTTCCAAGACAAAAAGAGTCAATTTAGTATGAAAGATATATTTTGGTGGTTTAATTTAAAGCGCTGCACCTCCATCTGACCCCTATTTTCATAACTCAGTAATTTTATCCTGTGTTGATTGTCTCATTTTGAGAGAGATATTGTATGTATAAATCAGTTTCTAAAATACCCAAAGAAACTGGAAGAGTGGAATTTATTAAGCAGCTTCTGTTAAGTCTGAAATCATTTATTTTGGAGTTGTCCTTGCGAAGTATCGGTGTTTGCGGTCCTGGTGTACCCAGGGGAGGATTACCCAGGGAAGGGATAGAGTGTGATGTTCTCAGACGAGCTCCTGGGAACCTGCACCTTGTGGAACAAGGAGACTCCCAGGAGAGCCTTCAGCAGGTTGACGCCTCGGAGAATGAATCCTGGCAGGGTTTTTCTGCAGTTGCCACGGGTTCTGTTGATCCAGGAATTGGGTTTTCCCAGGCTGAGTCCTTGGGTCACTGGGGCTGTGCGATCTTGGCACAGAGGCGGCATAAGTATCTGTCTCGTATTCTCTTGCCAGCTTTGACTCTTAACTTGCTCTTGGACCTGAGATGAGTCACCCTCTCTCACTTTCAGTTTTCCCATCTATAAAATGGGGTTCGGGAGTCCAGTTGTGAATTTAAAGAGAAAATGAGCAAAATCACCATGTCATCTGTCACATTGGACAAGCATGAGGGCTTGAGGTCTAACAGACCTCCCTGGCCACTACCGCATGTGCCACTGGCCAGGAGGCTCAGACTATAGTCAGAGTTCTTCATGCTGAGTTTTAGATTCTTTGACCTCTAGGCCTCTGTTCCAGTTCATCTTATCAGGGCCAGTCCTCCCAGCACACCTAGGGCAGGGGCCGAGACCCAGGGCCCTCACCCCAGATAAAGGCTCTCTTCAGGCTAGTGTCCAGGGCTAGGCTGGGCTGTGGGAGCATCTTCTTGGCACTTGACCGACTTGCTTTAGTAATGGCTTTCCTGAGAGAGTCTTGTAGCCCTGGCACAGGGACTAGATCCTGGCAGTAGAATCCTTAATATACCTCCTCACATCCCTTTTGCCCTTCCGCTTGGTACTGTTCCCTTCCGGTCTCTCTTCACACTGATCCCTCTCTGCCTTCTCCCTTCTCCCTGGGAAAGCTGGGTTGCTTTGCGTGACTCTGACCCAGGTACCTCCCCTTTCCAGAGACCAAGACCTCCTGCCCAACCTTTGGTACGCTGGACTTCTGAGCCCCAGGAGCCAGTGGAGACTCCTTAGACCTGATTCCTCCTCCTTCTCCTCCTGCTTCGACAGGGCCTCGCTCTGTAGCCCAGACTAATCCTGAACTCACTATGCAGCTCAGGCTGGCTTTGAACACAATCCTCCAGTCTCAGCCTCCCAAATGCTGGGATTACAGGTGTGCACCACCTCAACCAGCCTGTGTGGTGCCGGGAATCAAACTCGGGTACTTAGCACTTGCTAGGCAAGCACTTTAACCTCTGAGCCATTCATCCAGCCCATTTTATTATTATTATTAACAAATATTTTGTCTTATGAGTCTGTGAGTTAGATTTTGCTGTGTAACAAACCACCCCAGTGCTTGGAGGCTTAAAACAACACAGCTGGATGATTTCTCCTGTTTTTATGTGTCAGCAAGGTAGTTCTCTCGTGCTATTTTTCATGCCTAGGGTCAGCATGCAGCTTGCTGGGGCCACGTGGATGAGGATGCACATCTCAGCAGCTGGCCCCTGCCAGCTGGGACGGTGAGGGTGACATGGCCGTGGGCTCTCATCACATGGTAGCCCGGGCTGTTGACATGGTGACGGTCACAGGGCTCCGAGGAGCATCAGAAAGGGGGAGACGGTGTGTGCAGGCACTCTGCAAACCCATCCCAGCATCGCATTTGCTACTGTCCCACTGGCCAGAGTCGGTCACGCAGCCTCCTGTAGAGCTGGAGGGGAAGAAGGAGACCTCCCTTTAGATGGGAGAAGTGGCAGAGTCACATTGAGGACAGAGGTGACTGGGAGGAGACCGGCCTGTGTGGCTGTTTTGTTATTTACTAGGAAAATGGGGTTTTTTTGTATGCTTTTGTTTTCTTGACACTTAATATCACTTAGTAATTAGAGGGATAAGCTCTGTGATCAGGCCAACCTAAATTCCAAACCCCGCTCCCCTGCTTATTCCCCCTCCCACCCCACCCCCGATCCTGTGATCCAGGGCAAGAGGTCATTGTCCCAGACCCTCACTTTCTTTCTCTGTACCATAGAGGGAAGGTCATCTGCCTCACAGGGACGCAGGAGGTTTTAATGGATAGAGAGGCATACAGTAGGCATTCAGTCAGTGTATGCCACAGTGTCTAGTAATTCATTCGTTCTGTTAGGAGGGCTTAGAGGACTTTGGTCTCATCTCAAAGTTTGCCAAGCTTGACCTGCTAGCATGCACCTTGCTGGTCAGGCAACTCACAGAAGTGAGTCCGAGAGGTGGCTATTGGGGAGGTAGGTTGGACGCCAGGGTGGCTGGAAGCGGGGGCAGGGCAGCTGGGCCTGGCAGTACTGCTTATGCTAGGAGCTCCATCAGAGCTTAGAGCTTAAAAGCGACAGCTCTACTGCTTGCCAAAAATGCAAGGTGCCCAAGACTCAACTCTTCTTGGCTTCGTGACCCGGAGAAGGGCCCATTGTAGTAGAAGCGAAAGGGGCCATGTTTTTGTGTAATTCCCCTCTAGGAGTGGATGGGGGACTCATCTCCAAAATGGGCCTCTGAGGGTCCTAAACGGGACCAATCAGAAGCCCAGAGGTTTCTTCATACACATCAGAGTCCAGATGAAACTCCCTCCCCCGGCTTCTCACAGGGAGTAAGCAAAAGAAATACGTCTTTTTACATTTTATAAAACTCAGAAAAATGGCTTTAAACAGCTTTTGCTCCCCTGCTATAATTATTTATTTTCAAACACTCCTGCAGGGGACTGCTCCGTTTTCTTATCCTGCACTCCTTTTGCTCATAAATGAACCATCACTTCAATAAATCATTATGAAAACAGAGACTAACACCGGCTCTGAAAGGTTGAAAGATTTATGTAACACATTTATGCTTCCCATTTTCTCATTCTGGTACTCGGCTGCAAAAGCTAAGCTAATAAAAGCTGCTATTAATATTTCTTGTTGCCTAGCAACCCCAGAGCGGGAGTAATAGCTTGGGCTAGAAAAATAGATGACCGATAAGGAAAAATTCAATTCTTTTATTATCTCAGGGGAAATGGCCTTTTACTGGAACATTATGATGTACGAGTGTGAAGTTGAACACAAAAGATTTTTTTTGTATCTGTGTTTGTTTGTTTTCTATTTTTAATGAACATTATTTCACCTCCACTAACTCTTTTAGGGCACTTTTGTTTTCTTGTGTCTACCTCCCCCTCGCCCCATCCCTTATGCTTAATTTAGCAGCTGTAGTAGTTAAGAATCTGTCAGCATATCTTTTTTTTTTTTTAGCTCAAAAACGGTTTTGGCAAAGGTTTACAAGTAGGTCATAAAAATTCACTTTCTGTTAAAACTCCGGGCAATGATAAGGCAAGACACAGGCTGGTTCTCACACACACACACACACACACACACACACACACACACGCACACGCACACACGCACGCACGCACGCGCGCTTGTTGGGAGATAAGATCCATAGGTTTTACCTAAAAGAAGGTCAAGAGGGAACTAAACATGTTCTCTTTTATGTCAGAGTTTTCTTTGGAACTCTCTTTTGAGAACTGTTTGCTATAAAGTTTGGGGTATGTCCAAACTGGGCAAGAAGGGGTACAGACACTTATTGAGCACTTTTTGTGAACAGGCTCGGTGCCATTGCCGCCTCCAAAAAAGAGAAAAGGCAGAGGTAGAACTTGAGAGATGTGGTGACTCAGGGCTGTCATCCCAATGCTCCGGTGAGGGCTAAGGCTAAAGGATCGTAAATTCAGGCCCAAACTGGGCAATTTAGTGTCAGAATAAAAAAAAATAATAAAGATAAAAATGGACCAGGGAATGCAGTTCAGTGTGAAGACCCTGGACTTGATTCTCAGTACCATAATAAAATAAAACAAAATAAATTAAAATGGGCTGAGAATATATGTAATTTGGTGCAAATGCCCTAGTTTCCATGTGCCGTAACACGGACACAACACACACACACACACACACACACACACACACACACACACACACCAAGAACTTGAGCACAGATTTCTTATTCCAAGCCCAATGTTCTTGGCACCTGTCAGCCCGTGTTTTGCTGGCAGAGTGCCCGGGCCATGGGAGGTTTGAAAGATGCTCAGTTACCGTGTAGGGGAGAGAGAGGGCCAGGGAACAGCTCAAATTTCTACTTGGTGTCAACTTGGCTCTCACTGTGGCTCTCATTGGCCACACAATCTTCGTGCCAGGCGAGGGCTGTCATGGCCGCTTGCCAGGAGGCGCATCCTCAGCATGCCCTCCCACCGCTGGCCTGAGAGCATGAGTCATGCACACGGGTCAGGCGCCGTGCCTTGGCCTTTGGAGGGCACAGGCCACACCTGCGTGGCCCTTTAGCCTTTCGGGAACTGGATCCAAATTAGGGGATGCATTTCCCCGTAACCTACTGCCATCTACGTAGCGCCTCCCCTCTACCTTCTGCTCCGCCTCCGCACCACTTACACTCTTTACCTGAGCCATCTGTAATCCTCGGCTTTGGGAAGGAGGTAGTATTGTTGCCATTTTCCAGAGGAGACACAGAGGTACAGAGAGGAAAATGACTTGGCGACACAACTATCAGAGTGATGGTGCTGAGATCTGCGCCCTGTTCAGACTCAGTCCCCACCCGAGCGCTAGGATTCAGCCAACAGTTAATGGTGTTTTATGGTCCCAGAGCCGCCCTATGGATCCCGCCCTCTCCGCCCTGCCACGCTGCTAATTGGAGCTGTGACCCCCGCCTCCAGGAGGGCGAGGGCCAGGTGTTTAGCTTCTGTTCTGGGCAGGATGCCAAGCCCTGCAGCCGGAGCTCGGAGACCTGCTCCTGAGGCGCGAGGAAGAATTCAGGGGAAATCGCAGCGACATTCGTCAGCTGCAGCTTCGCTATTACCCCACGTAATGGCTCTTTCCTCCGAGCGCATATTCAGTACCGTGTTTGGGAAAACGAGCTTTTAATGTACCGTCGGCATTGCTGAGAAGCCATCTCTGGCTCCGCCGGGCGTCTGGAGCACATAAAACTTGAGATTTATCGGAGTCATTTCCCCCTGCTCGGGCTGGATAATAAAAAGTCAGTCTCGTGCGCTCTTCCTCCCCATCTTCTGGCTTTGTCCATTTAGAACTTGGCAGGGTCTTTTTAAGAGACAGCAAGACAAAACTCATCTAAATATTAAAGCTCCGAGAGCTAGAAGGCTGGAGCTGTGGGTGATTCGGGAGACTCTGCCCGCCAGGCCAGTGGAGGGCATACAGCAGGGCCACTGCGGTCAGACGGTGTTGGGGCGGCACTGAGGTGGGATTGGAGGTCCAGAGTTCTGTTGTCCCTCTTCTGCGGGGTGAGTGGTCTTAGGCAAAGCACTCTGTGAGGGGTCAGTAAGTTGGAGCCGGTGTTGACACCTCATAGGGTCCTTGTGAGAGTCCACTTATAAGTGTTCCTGATGCCTGGCTTGAGGGTGGATCCCAGCAGGTATCTGGAGAGGATTCCTCGGCTGACAGGTTGAATGAATGAATCAATCAGTCAATGAATCAGTAAGTGAATGAGTGCCTGACTGTAAGTGCCTGCTAAAATACTTCCCAACCTGTAGGCTGTAGGTGGCCCACCTTTTCTCTTGTATCCCTTCACCTCAGAGGGAGAAAGTTCTCCTCGTCTTTCAGAAGTGAACCTGAGACTCAGAAGGGGACCACACGTCACACACCCAGGAAGTGGGGAAGACAGGACAGGGAAATCTACTCCCTTAACCCTCAAGTGCTTTGTGCCCTCAGTACCATCCCTTGGCCAGCCCCGGACCTGGGGTGGGACTGTCATCCCGGCTCCCCTTCCTGGGCGGGGCTGGTCAACACTCACCTGAGACAGTTAGGCAGGAGGGTCAAGAACATTGCCCAGGTGGTTCTTTCTTCGCACTCCTGGGAGCTGGGAAAAGGGAAAGAACGCTGAGGGTGGAAGGAATCCATCCCTCGTGTGCGGTGGGTGGAGCTAGAGGCCTGGCATGCTGGAGCCCGGAGGGGTCACTTTCCCATGAGGTACTGTGCTCCTCCTGCCACCCAGAAACGGACACCGGAGCCAGCAGACGGGGCCCACTTCCTGTCTGCGGCCCCTAATGAATTGTGCAAGGTACCTCATATTGCTGCGGCCTCCCTCTCCTCGTAGGCAAATAGAACCCCACTAACTCAGGGAATAGTGGAGAAAGTTGAGGGCGTGTTCCTAAAGCTGTTCCTAGATGGGCGTGGCCAGGGACCCTGGGTTGGTGGGTCAAGCTGTGGGTCAGGAGAACCCAGCTGGCTCTAGGATCAGAGTATCTGCGGCATGTGTAACTAGCTATATGACCTCAGCCAAGCATCTTAGCCTCTCTGTGCCAGTTTCCTCACAGGGTTGTTAGGAAACATTCCAGGTGTTTCCAGATCTGTGCTGGAGGGTCTGCCTGTCCCACAGGGAACTCAGGCGCGTGAGTTAGACCACAGAGGTGCCAGCTTTGCGCCTGATATGTGCTCATCACTGATCACAGGTTGGGAGTGGGGTGAGCTGGTGCGTAACTTCCTGGGCTGGAGGGCTCCCAAGGGAAGTTCTTGGGGAGGAGAGCAGTGTGAGCCCTCAGCAGCCAGCATGGAACTGGGTGGGGCTCCCAGAGGGTCCATGACCACATCAGGTCTTAAAAATGGTCCTCAGGCCAACACAACCAGCACTTCCTGGGAGCTTGTTTAGGTAAATGCAGATTCCCAGGCCCCTCCCAAACCCCATACGTCTGAAATGCTGGCTGTGCCCAACAATCTGTTCAAGCAGCCTGCAGGCCGTAGGGAAGCCTGCTGTGAACCCCGGACTGCATTTCCTGGGCCGAGACCCAAGGTCTCTGTGGTCTTCAGGACACACAGAACTGTGGCTTGGGCTTCTGATTGCTTTGTGGAGTTTGTCACATCTGTAACAGATGCAGAGTTTCTCTCTAGAGAAACCGAAAGACCCAAACCTCTACCTGTAGCTCCAGATTCTTCCCAGCCTTCTTGTTCCCACTGGCTCAAGCCTTGAAACACATTTTGGCCTGAGGACAGTCCCCACCTGTGACCAGAAAGACTCCATGGCTCCTTATGTTGTAGGGTGCCTTGTCCTTGTGAGGCTTCATGGCAGTGCATCAGGGGAGCAGAAGGGCACCTGAGGGCAAGGGCGATGCCAGGGCCTCTGTATGATCAAAAGGCCAAGTTCCATCGACTGCTCCTGGGGGACAGTACAGGCGCATTCGGTGAGCACCGGTCAGTGCCTCCCCCACTTGGAGGCTGTGGACAGTCAGCACATGAGCAGCTGGACTAAAAGAATCCAGCTAGACCTCTGTCATGCCGGCAGCAATTGGAGCAGAAGAATCAGGCTGTGATCAAATGCAAAACGCATTGAGTGATGGCAAAGATGAGGCTCCAGCTGAGGTATGGGCCCTGAGGGCCAGCCTGAGGTGGTCACTGCTCCATCCCTTAAGCGCCATTTCTCTTCTGAGAACCCACCCTTTAGGTCGTCACTGTACCTATGCACATAGACCCCCATGCCCATGCCCACTTCTCTGTCGTCTGTGAGTGAGCTTGACACATTACTGAAGATCAGCTGTAGCTGGAGGCCTGGCTGTGTCCTTCAGTGTGTCCCCACTAGGGTGACCTTGAGCCCACTGAACTGGAGCTATGTCTTCTCTTAACCCTCGCCTCCCCAGCTAAAGAGTTCTCAGAAATGGTAGGGACAGACTTCCTTAGCCCCAGCACACCGTGGGGCACTGCCATCCAAAGCACATGTCCCAGCACAAGAGCAATGCCCAGCAGTGATGCCAGGGACAAAATTATCCTCTGGGAACAGAGGCTTGGCCTTCACCATGGCCCCTTAACGCAGATGCTGCCTCTGTGTCCCTGTGCGCACTGCCCTGCCAAGAAGGGCTGCTTCACCAGAATTCTTATCACTGCCTTTAGACTTGCAGAGAGACCTGGGCTGAAGTCCAAGTTCCTCAGCTACTCACTATGTCGAGCAAGTATCCTTCTTCTGGAACTTTAGTTTTCTTCAGTGGGGCAAGAATGTGTTAACAATCCTTACGTTATGGGTAGTTTTGAAAATTAAGTGCAGCCACGTCCTGAAGTGCTCAGTGTGGAGGCCACAGCAGTGCTGGTATTTGCCCCTAGCTCTTTCTGTCGGAGCCATCTTTGTCTTCCTGCTAACCCACTCTGTAGCCTCCCCTCTGTACCCTTCTGGTTCCCCCAAGAAAACCACCTGCCCAAATATGGTTGAAAGACATTGCTGAGATACCCAGCCCCTTGTGGTCGCACCGTCACTGTGACGCTCCTGTACCTGTCCGTGGAGAAGGGGAGAGAGGCAGCGCAGGAGGGAGGGAGGGAGGACGGAGGACGGAGGGTCTTCTCTGTTCTCTTGTTTGATCTATTTTTCTCATGTTCTTACTGCATTTTAAAAATCATGTTGTCTTTTTAGTATATTTTAATATCTGGAAGTACAATTTATATTGCCAAAATTTTTATTCTTCCATTATTTCCTGATACAGTTCACTCATTTTCTTCCACATAACTTTTTCGGTCGCTTTTTATAAAACCTATTGGAGTTTCATTACATCAACAAATTAAGATGGGGAGAATTGGTAGCATTATTTTATTGAGTAAGACCATTCAGAAACACAATCTGAATATCCTTTTATTTAAATAATTTCCGCTTCTCCTTATAACTTTATATATGTATATGTGCAGCTACACGTATACACTTGGGTCAGTCCAGTATAACGCTTGGTTTATTTGAGGGGAGCTTTTTTTTTTTTTTTTTTTTTTTTTTTTTTTTTTTTTTTTTTTTTTTTTTTTTTTTTTTTTTTTTTTTTTTTTTTTGGTGCAAACAGGATCAATTCCAAGGCCTCGTGTGACCTAGTCCTGCCACCGAGCCATAGCACCAGCCTTCTTGTAAATGTTGTTCTTTCCAATTTTATGTGTTCTTGTACAATTTTATTGCTAGTGTAATTATAATTCTTCCATTGCTTTTTAAAAACTTTTTCACTGGGAGAAAGGAAATCAGTGTGTCAGGGGAAGCAGCATGAGGACATTTGTCTTTTACTTTTCCTGTACCTGTAAGGACTTCACAGACACGACAGGTCTCTGCATTCACAGTGGTCTTATCTTAGGTTAATTTTTGTCCGACTGCCTCAGATTCTGACTGTCTCAAATTTTAACTTTCAGAATTTAAGCCTCACATCTAAAACGAGATGACTTTCTCGTCAATGGTTGTAACCCACTACTTTCTCTTTCGTGGTGTCAGGTTGAACTTGCACTAACCATGGTAATAATCAGTGACGAGGGGCAGGGACTTTGCCTTTATTTTAATGGCAGTGTTACACTGGGCATGAAGTTGGTTTTCTTGAGCATAGTTTTCAGATTTCTTAATTTTTGCCATACTCATGGTTTTTGTAGAGTTCTATCAGATGCCTACACATCATGCAATGAGATTTTCAGGCAAGTTTTTCTTTGTCATATTAAGGTGAGGAATCTATTAATGATTTCACCAATGTTAACGTGGTCCAGTTGATCACAGCATACACAGATACAGACATACATAAACATGTTTGTGCACACATCACACATAACATTGTTTAACTGGAAGCCTGGATTTCATTTACTCTCTTACTAAGGATGTTTATTTATTTATTTATCGAGGCAGGGTCTTGCTCTGCAGTCCAGGCTGGACCTAAACTCACTATGTAGCTGGGCTTGAGCTCATGGCAATCCTCCTGCCTTAGCTTCTGAGTGCTGAGGTTACAGGTGTGCATCACCACACCCAGCCTATGTGGTGCTGGAGAATGAGCTCAGGGTCCTGAGCTAGGCAAGTGCTTTAATTGCTGAACTGTTCCTCCTTCCCTCTTTTACTTTTTTAAATAGTAAAGTTGATCTGTAGGGTTCTTTGTAGTTCGCATTCTTACACTTTTTACTGTCTTCGTAAGATGAGCAGTGTATCACACTGAGATCTGTACCCTTGTCACCCTGATTGTATGTAATATTCTCCTGTTGTGTACCTTTCTACCTGTAATTATGCTCCACGAATATCCCCAAGGCTGTATATTTGTGGTTTCTCTGTTTTCCTGCTCATTTCTGTCTGTGTTATTGGTTTATGTACTTCATTTTATTCACAGAACTAAACATCAAAGTTATGTTTTAATTCTGTTCTTTCTCTTAATGTTTATTAATCTCTTCCTCTTTCTTGCTGTAGATGTTTAAATTTTTCATTTTCCAGTCTTTAGTTCATTTACTTTTATTGTTTATTGTTTAATAATAAAAAGTTTATGGCTGTACATTTTTTCCCGAGTATGGGCTTGGCTGTATCCTATAAATTTTGAAGTGAAGCATTTTTACGTCTTTTTCTTCTACCTCCCCAAAGCATAGCTGTATGGGTTTTATAACAGTGGCACATGTTCATTGTAAATAAAAATTAAACATTAGCAAATACAAAGGAGACATGGAATTCATTAAAACGGTGCCGTCTAGAATAAGCCCTGGCAATCTAACCATTTGCTAAACGTCTTCTCCGTCTTCTCTTTGTGCGTTAGGCACATAAAGGGGAGCATAATACAAGCCTTTGCCCACACTTTCTAGTCTGTTCTCTCGAACTTGTTCTACATCCTGCCCATTTTCTGCAGTAGTATGTAGTATGTAATGAGTGTATTTCTATGTTCATGCTTACAGGTTGTGTCCTTTTTTGTGGCTGCATAGCATTCTGTTTTTCCATTGTGTAAATGTTTCATCTTAATCTTCTACTGACAGACATTTGGGCTTTTTCTGATTTTTCTCTATTATGAACTCTCTTGGGATAGGTGTCTTAGGAGATATGCAAATGACTTTCTGAGGTGGGGGTCTTAGAAAGAGAGAGAGACACACACACACACACACACAGAGAGAGAGAGAGAGAGAGAGAGAGAGAGAGAGAGAGAGAGAGAGAGAGAGAGAGAGAGGTGTCAGTGCAGATGAAGAAGTTCTCAGCTAGGATCAAGCCTCAGCCCAATCCCCTGGGAGCTCTGGAGTATAAATCACATCACAGAGTCCATCCCATCCTGGGGAAAAATGGCTGGCCTTTGAAACTCCATGTTGGTCAGTCACTGGCCATTGGCTAGGGGTTGAATTGCCTCCTGGTCTCCATGCCTGTTGACGAAGGGATGTTCTCCCGAGAAGGGGGTAGCAGTGAGACTTTACCGATCAGCACTCTAGCGGCTGGTGGGGGACAGGGGTGCACTGGCTGAGTGACGAGGTTCTTAACTAGAACAGTTTGCCCCACCTGCTTGCAATGTTTGGCAATATCTAGGTGTTATTTGATTGTATGACTGACATTGGTAGAGGCTGGGGATCCTGCAACTCCCACAACAACAACAAAATCACCTGGCTCAAAATAGCAAACCCTTTACCACAACAACGGATCTTGAAGGAAACGTTTTTGTAAATTTATCTTTTCATGTTTTTCTTCTTGAGTTTTTCCCCTTTGGAACTCTTAACGCTCTAGCTGGAAGCAGTAGTCTGACTTCCTCACAGGTCATTGTCCCCTTCTCTTGCTCTCATCCCGGTCCCTCCGTGGAAATCGCCCTCAATACGGTGTTTACTGCCCTCCGTGTTGACAGATTCTGTGGTCAGTTCTTAACTTCATCTCTCTTGCTCCGTCATCAGCCTTGGACATAAGTAGTTTCTTTTTCATCCAGGCTCAAACTCTTCCTTCACTGGCATCCAGGACACACTCGCCTGGTTGACTGTGCTCCCCCTGCTTTGTCTTCTGGGTTCACCTCTAAGCACTGGGGGCCCCAAGTCTCAGACCTTGGGCTTTTCCTATCTGCACGTGGCCCCTGGGGGAGCCCACAGGGTCTGTGGCTTTAGACATCCTGTGTGTGCCGAGAACTTCCTCATCATCTCCAGCCGCCGTTGTCTCTGTGGCTATGAATCTTAACTTCTCTGAGAGCAAAGGCCGGCACGTCTCCTCCCTGCTCCCCCACTGCCGCCTCCATCTCTGTGCACAGCAGCGCCCTTCTCTCCGTTGTCCAAGTCACGTGCTTGGAGTCCTCCCCGAAAACTGCCTCAGTAGGGACCTCTCTAGGAGGACCTGGCCCAGAACCTGCAGTGGTTTTACATGTCTCTTAAAGTAAAAGCCTGCTTCCTATGATGTCCCCCAAGCCACGTATGACCCGCACCCTCCACCTGCCAACTGTTTAGACGGCCTTTGCCTTCAGACCCCCACTTCCTCACACGTCAGGCATGTGCCTGGCCTCAGGCTCTCTGCTCTCTGTTCCATCTTCCTGGAAGGCTGTTCCTCACATATCTGCATGGAATGTTTCTGGGACTCTTGAGTCTCAGAAGCTGACTAAGATGTCACTTTTCCATGAGACCTCCTGGCTACCATTTCTCAAAACATATCCCGCCCTCCCCTGACACTCATCTTCCCTGCATTATTTTCCATGGTGGCACTTAACCATTCTCTAAAATGTGACATTTATTTAGGTGTCCTGTGTGGTTTCTGTGTCCTTTGTGTGAATAAAGGAACCAGCCAGTTGTTTTCAACTGAATCCTTAGCATTGGGCAGTGCCTGGTGCAGAGCCAACACGTAATGACATGAACGAGCAGTGTTCTGGTGGTCCCCAGTCTTTTGGCACCAGGGACAGTCTTGTAGAAGACAGTTGTTCCATGGACTGGGGCCGGGGAGGGGAACTGCTAAGCTCCAGATCAGGTTGTCAGGCACTAGCTTCTCCGAGGAATGCGCAGCCCAGATTCCGCTCACATGCAGCTCACAGTAGGGGTCAGGCTCCTATCAGAATCTGATGCCACCACAGGGCCCAGGTGTTACTGCAAATGACGGGGAGCAGCAATGAATGCAGATGAAGGTTTGCGCATGGCCCGCTGCCCACCTCCTGCCATGTGACAGGCTCCTAACAGACTACACTCTGGTGCCCGTCGGTGGCTTGAGACTTGGGCACCCCTGGTCTAGAAAGCATGCATGTTCTGAAGTATGTTGCTGGGTATTTCACATTAGGATGATGATGACGATAATCATGATAGTTCTAATGTGGCTGGGTCCTACTGTTTGTCAGGCACTGTGCTGGGCACTTCCTGTGAGGTATCTTATTCTCATCCAACCCTCCAAGCCAGGCCCTGCTGTGACCACTGCGTGGGTGAAGCGGCTGAGGGTTGTGCAGCTTTGTGGTATCTTTGAGGAGCTGTTACATCGGGATCTGTGTGCCTCAGGCTGCCACTCTGCCTCCCCCACTTCCCAGCAGCTGGGTGCACCACCCCCACCAACAGTGCTGTTTGAGGGTCTCATAGTGAGACCCAGGACCTGAGGCCATGATTTTATTTAATTCTATTTTTTTTTTCAAAACTGGGGATTGAATTCAAAGCCTTAATGCCCAGCTATAGTCCTAGCTCCTTTTTACTTTTTATTTTGAGACAGGGACTCACTGAATCACTAATTTGCCCAGGCAGGGCTTGAACTTGTGATCCTCCTGCCTCAGCCTCCCAAAGTACTGGGATTACAGAATTGTGTTATAACACGTGGCTCATAGCCACGAGTTTAAGGTCACGCACCGCCAGTTGGATGCTAAGACAGCCTGTTGCCTTGAGCAGCACCACCTGCTTTGGCGACATCCGGCCCTTGCCCCTGAAGCCTGGGGAGCAGGGCTTCCTCTGCCTTCCTGACTTTGTCTCCGAGGCCAGATCTCCCCAGACCCTGTCTTCAAATTAACTTGTGGGAGATCTGGCAGCAGGAGCTGCACCAGAATGCCAGCTCCTCCCTGTGCCCAGGGTCCACTGCATGACCTGAAGGCCAGCCCTTTCCCTGTGTGGGTTGGCCCCACGGAGCCCCATCCCTGGCCCCATCAGCACCACCAAAGCTCTCTGAGAAGGGTTTCCAGAAGCTTTGCCTGCTGCATCCTCCCCTCCCGGGCACTGCTGCCTCAGCTCAACCAGGGACGTCAGCAGGCAGCGCTTGCCTCTTTACTCGAGAGTTCATAAAAACATGTAAACACGGGAGATGATACAAAATATTGAGAGGCACGGCAGTAAAACACGCCAGTGTTTGTTGTGTTAATTGAATATTCATGAGCTGACTGTCTAAATTACAGTTCACAACTGTTGCAGGGCCTGATGAATAATTTAAATGAGGGTGGCCAAAGAGATTTCAGTACTGCATTAGCAAACTGCTCGGGATGGGCTACAGAGGATTTATAATTAGCTCGGAATATCCTATAATAAATTCATTGGAAAGATGGTTTTAATTAGCACACACATGCTAATTCGGAATGTAAAATATTCCATATTAAGGTGGAAGGGGCGGGTCACCCTTGCCTCTGTTTCCTGTCGTGTGTGGCAGGGACGTGGGGGATTGTGTAGAAATCTCAGAGCCATGCTGAGCACATGGCCAGACTGTGCAGATCCTGCCTCCTGAATCCCTTGTGGTTCCACTGTCCTTCCCAGCTCAGGCACCCTATGTAAGTGGGCAGGTGTAGAGACCTCTGGTCTGGTACTCTTCTATTCCCTGCTTCTCCCCGGTGGGGCATCCAGTGGGGACTCTGAATGCACATCTGATTCCATCTCTGCCCTTCACTGAGGGAGCCCACCTTTAGCCTCTTACACTAAGCACAGAGACATATCAGACAATCTTCTTCTGTGGCTGCCCAGTGCCCATAGTACAGAGCCCTTGTGCCCTAGTGATCTGCTTCCTTTCCTCCCCAGGCTTCATCCCTGCCTTGGGCCCAGAGGACCCCAAAGACATAGCAGACATGCAGATGAAGGTTTGCGCGTGGCCCGCTGCCCACCTCCTGCCATGTGACAGGCTCCTAACAGACCACACTCTGGTGCCCGTCGGTGGCTTGAGACTTGGGCACCCCTGGTCTAGAAAGCATGCATGTTCTGAAGTATGTTGCTGGGTATTTCACATTAGGATGATGATGACGATAATCATGATAGTTCTAATGTGGCTGGGTCCTACTGTTTGTCAGGCACTGTGCAGCGCCATTCAGGCAGCGCCCCCCCCCCTTGGGGTTCTGACCCTGAACACCATTCTCCACCCCCAACCCAAGTCAGCTGTGACCACAATTCCAGGGTGATTTCTTTACTGTTTGTGTGCAACAGTTGCCTCCCACTTTTTCATAGATACAGAAAGATTAGTCTGAAAGATTAGCCAAAACAAGACAGATAACTGTGTTCTGACTCCCTGCATGGTGATAAGGAGAGCCAGGCCCTATTGAGTCCTCTCTGAGTTCAGGCAAGAGGACATGGGAGGCCTGCCCAGCCCACGCTGACTCCTCTGACCTCAGCAATGAGAGGAGCTCAGACTCTGGGGTCAGGCAGACCTGAATTCAGTTCCTGGCCCTGATCTGTATGCACTGGCAGATTGGGAGCAATGACCTTTCCTCTCTGAGACACCACGGCTGATCTGTAACTGGAAACAGCAGCCTCCACTCACCAGGTTGTTATGAGGGTCGCTGGAGACTGAAGATGAGAACATGGCCCGTGAGTGGCACAGCTGTGTTGTGGTCAATCAGTTCTGCGATTAAGGTCCCCGTGGCTACTACCATGGTGGGAACAGCCTGCTCCACACAGTACTTTCTTTTCCACATTTAGATAGAAAGTTGTCTCCTCACAGTTCTCCCGGTAGAGCTTTCAGAGGAGCTCACTGACCCTGGCGGTCTGCTTTGCCCCTCCCATCCACTCTGGCCTCTGTCTCTGCCTGGTTAGGGCCACTGGTGTCCTCCACGTTTCCGACCTACTGGATGCCTGTCATCCTCTTCGGCTTTGGCTATATTAGGCAGGCTGACCATTCCCTTCATCCTGAACATCTCCCCCTCTGCTTCTTCCAGGTGACATGTTCCTGTTGTCCTCCATGCCAGACTCAGGCTAATCCTTCTTCAGCTCCTTTACAGGCCCCAATACAAGCACCCTGGGTCCCAGTGACCCTCGGGATAAAGATCTGTCTTCACCTGTCGTTCGGGGCCCACCAGCCTGGCCCCTGCCCCTGTTCCTCTAGCTCCTCCTTCCCCAGCCCTCCATGTCCTTCCCTGTGATCCTCCATTGAGGCCAGGCAGGACCTTGCTGGTCCCCTAGTCTGTCCTTGGCCCTCCATCTTGTAGCCGTACCGTGCATATTGATTTGGGTATGGAGTTAGCTCTGTGGAGCAGGGGCCACCCATGTCATCACTAAACCCCAGTGCTCAACACAATGCCCAACATATAGTAGACAGTCCGTACAGATATGCTGCTCTAGTGTCACAGAGGGATTCCTAAAACCCTGCCAACCCTTACCAAAAACAGAGGTGCAAACAGCCAGATCTGGGGCACATCGCCTAAGGTCAACCCAGCTGTGGTAAGTAGAGCACCATCAGAGAGCCCCGAGGACCCTTGTGGCGCACCAGCACGACTGGGAAGTTCTTACTAAGAAAGTCTGATAAGAGGCACGGAGGCCTGCTAGGAACCCCCTTGGCACTGCCGGGCCGTGAAGACAAGGACAAAGCATAGAAGGCTTCGGAGACGCGCGCCGTCGGCGTCCATTCAGGGCAAGATGGGAAAAGTGAGCCACGGGGTCAGGAGGGGCTGGATTCCTCAGCTGCTGCCCGGCGGCCCATAGAGTGCCGCGTGTGCACTCTCCAGTGGGCAGGTCCCAGGTAGCAGAGCACCTTGAGTGCTGGAAGAGTGCATGGGCCCGAGCAGCACTTCCACCAGGCACAGCCTTGCCCGTGTCCTTGGAGCGGGCGGGAGCTGGTGCCTGGGAGCACACAGCATCTGCCCAGTTGGGGAGCACGGCAGTGAGGTGGGCGGTGCTGCGTTCACGTGGTTGGGTGACGCATCTCTCTGCCCGACTGGATGTGTGAGTGCCTCCTCCTGAACGGCAAGGCCCGTGGCTGCCTTCTTCTGGCCCAGAACCTGTGCATCATGGCTTGTCACTTTGTGGACCTTGGGACGGTGACAGTGCACAGGCTTGGGACTGAGATCGTGCGCTTTGCACTGGGGAGTTACTCAAGCCCTCCGCTTGCCTGAGCAGCCCATTAAGAGATTATTGTTGAGCAGGAATGGGAAATGGGCTCCAGACCTTAGCAGGAAGGGACGGGCTGGGGAGGCCCGCCCATGAGGAGCGGCCACGCGCATCGCTTGGAGGGCGGAAGCGGGAAGTGGAGGGCGGGGCCTGGGCGCACAGTGATCACTGTGGCTGTGTCCGGCGCTGTCCGAGGTGCTGGCAGTACCTCCGCGAACAAAACGATCTTCGCCCGAGTGGCGTTTTCATCTTAGCAGGGAGAGTGAGGCAATAAACAACAAACTGATAAATAAGTCACGCGGTGTGTTAGGCGGTGTTAAGTGCTTTGGTGGACGGACGGCAGTAGCTCAAAGGGCCCGGGAGTGCTGGCCGAGGTGTGGGGAGAGCGCAGCTTTCAGCACGCGGTGGCCTGGCTGAACAGATTCCTGCCGGCAACCTCCCTGTGGGAGCCACGGCTAGCTTCACGGTTGTTGAGCCACAACGTGATGGACGTGGGAGGTGCCTCTTTCTGTGCTGAGGGGGCTGTCCTGTCGCTGCAGGATGCCTAGCAACTCTCCTGGCTTCTGTTCACTAGATGCCAGTAGCACTCTCCCGATTGTAATAACCAGAAGTGTTCCCAATGTCTCCTTGGGCGGGGTGCAAGAAATATTCCCAGCTATATCAAGGTGCTGAGACGGGAGCTTGCCTCTACGCGGGAGACGTAGCAGGGGTCCGAGTGTGTTGCGGAGGGACGGGTGAGAAGGGAGCGTTAGGGGAAGGAGGCCACAGAGGCACCACTGTGTGGGTGTGTGAGGGGGCTGTTGTTACTTGGGATGAAGTTGGGAGCCCTTGCGTGCTGAACAGGGTGAGGGCCTGTGGCCCGGAGATGGGGAGTAGTACAGGGATCACCGTCCCCATCCCAACCTGAACCGGGTCTCACACTCCTGGCTGGGCGATCCTAGACCCAGCAGCTCAGCAGCCTGTGTTTGCAAACCTGTCTGCAAGGACGGAAGCAGCGCTGAAGGGAACACATTGCTTTCCACTCACATTCCTCCCTGCTGGAGCCTTCATTTTCATAAAAGGATGATCAGTACAGCCAGGGATGGGGCTGTTGCTTTAAAGGATAAATTAGCCTGACTCTTAACTCAATAATTAAAACTGTGATGGCGCTCGGCCTGCAGGGATAATGTACTATTATTATAGTCATTTGTTTCAATTAAATGCTTACTGATTTTACAATAGCAGCTGGGCACCTGTGGGCTATAGCTATTACTCTGAACAAGACATCTAAATTTCAGAAGAAATTTGTCAGCGTGCAAAAGATCTCCCACCAAGCATGAAAGTTTATTAGAAATACTTACCAACGAGGCTGCAGGCGAGGGTCTGGCGCTGGGGAAGGCTTTCTATTGACTTGCTTTTCTTCTCTTTTGTGCTGGGATTTTTTTTTCTAAAAGGAGATAATTTTCAAAACTTTGGGTCTGAAAGCCTGAGGATACTTCAGAGAGCAGTGTGCCGCTGGGAAAGTTGGTGTGGGCATTGTGGGGAAGGGGGTTGGCTGTGATGGACCGGTCACAGATTTGAGGGTGAGATAGCCCGAATAATGTGCCCTCCCCTCCCCACCCTGTTACAAAGCCCACATTCTGATCCCTGGGATCTGCGAATATGTTACCCTGTTTAGTAAAAGGAACTTCGTTGATGGGATTAAGCTAAAGATGGACATAAGATGGGGCGATGACCCTGGATTATTTGGGTGGGGCCAATGATGTGTCTTAGTCATGTTCTTGTTGCTGGGGCATGATTCTTGACACAACGGAAAGGAGGAGTGATTTATTTCAGCTCACAGACCACAAGTCTCAGTTAGCTTATGGTTGGTCCCCAGTGGCAAAGGGCCAGGGGTAGAGAAAGGTGGTGCACGGCATGGTGGAAAGGAAGCTAAAACGGACAAAGAAAGGAGTCTGGGCCAGTAATATAACCTACCTCTAGGCCACGCCCCCACGATCCACCCCTTCCAACCAGCTCCATTTTTACAGTGTGTGAAATCCCCAAAGGTTTAATCCATTGAATACAATCAACTCCCATAAATCAATCACCTTACCAATATGTGAGGCTTTTGAGGGACATTCCAGATCCAAATTATAATACTTACGTGGTTACAGGAATCCTTATAAGAGGGAGGCAGAAGGATCCCAGACACCGAGTGGCTGATGTGGCCATGAACACACAGAGAAAAGGCCATGTGATGCAGAGCCACAAGCCAAGGAATCTATCAATATCTGGCTAAAGAAAAAAAAAAAAAAAAAAAGGAGGATATAGATTTTCCCAGGGGCCTCCAGGGAGAACTAAGCCTGCCAATGCCTTGACTTTAGCCTAGTGGGACTGGTTAAACTTCTGACCTCCAGCACTTAAAGGAATGAATTTATTTTAGGGCACTAAGCTTATGGTCTTTTTGTTCCCAACAGCAGTAGGAAACGAATGCATGGAGCCTGCCACCCACTCAGTGGGCCAGGGTGTGGACTGGCTGCTTGTTGTAGGGCTTCTGTCAGCTCTCCATGCCCAGGCCTGTCACCCATTGCCATTTCTTTAGCACTGGCAGGCAGTCACATCCACCAGCTCTTAGCCACTGGGTTCCCCTTTACTCTTCTCTCACCCACACTCTCCCAGACCCTGTATCTCTGACAGGCCTGTGAGCAGCTTGCAAAGTTCCATGTGGGTTTCATGCCTCAGTGCCTCTGCATGCACCAACCTTGTTCCAGCCTTCTTATGGAAAATTCCCTTTGAAGAGTCAGGTCATAATTTTTTTTTCTTGTGGAAAGGTTTTTTGGCTCTCTGAGCATGGGAGGGTCTCCTTCTTCAGCGCTCAAAAGAACCCAAAGCATAGGTAGATTGTTGCACTGGTTAAAGTTGTAGATGCATCTCTGCCTTCCCCATCAGATTATTTGCTGTGAAGGGGGTGTCCTTAGCCTGGTCTTTGTCTCCTGAATTTATCCAGCATCTCCAACATAGCAGCCCTCAAGGAATGTTGGCTAGATGGATGGATAAATGGACAGATAGCCAGACACAAGGAGGCTTGGAAACTCCAGAGGGCCCAGGCGAGTGGAGCAAATGAGAATGAGGCTCAAGGCAGCACACTGGGCATGCTCAGCGAGGTTGCTGAAGAGTCGGAAGATGTGGCCAGGCTTGAGCTGGGAGGTGCAGAAAGCCAGGCTCTGCTGGGTGATGGGCTGGCAGGGGCCGTGGTGACAGGCTGCCTGGAAGCAGACTCCGAGTGGAGGCTGTACGGGTGTCCAGGGGTGCTTTCTCAGGATCATCATCTACAAGGAGAAAAGGAAGCAGGGTTGGGCAGGAAAAGAACATGAGTCAAAATACATTGCCACGGGAGCTTCAGGCAGTTCCATGGTTTCTTGGTTTCTTTCTCGGAATATCTGACGTCTACAACGTGAGGGAGGAAAGATTCTTGTTAGCTCCCAATTTCAGAAGGTCTCGCACAGTCCACTCATGGGCAGCTGGCAATAGCAGAAGCACATGGCAGAGGCTGGAGAGCTGCTCACAGCATTGCTGACAGAAAGCCCAGTGAGTGAGGAGCCAGTCAAGGTCTGGAGACTCAGGCAGGCCAGAGCTCTCCTAGGAAGAAGCTGTAACATTTCTTCTTCCTTCCTTCCATTACTTCAAGCTTCCAGTTGGGCCCCACACACAGCCCAGGTGAGTGCCCCTCCCTTACTTCCTGGCCCACAGGCCAGTAATACACACACTTGGGAGCTCTGCCCTGTGTGGCCCCCACTCTCAACAAGTTGGCACAGTCCCTCCAGGTCAAGCCACATGTGCTACCCCTTCCAGCCAGGCCGCACGTGCCAGCAGCATGAGCTTCCACGGGAATCCTGCATCCAAATACATGAGGCTGTAGAGGGACACTGCAGATCCAAACACAGCACAGGGTGAGCACACGCCCTAGGGTGCCCCTTTTGAAACATCTCAAGTGGAGTCAAGGGAGATAGGCCTTTAAACACCCACTTCACAACAGGCAAGCCATCCCTTGGGAAGGGCAGTAGCCCTCAGCTGGGATTCATGGTCCTTGCAGGGACCTCAGTGGCATGCCACAGCACTCCCTGCTGAGGTTACAGCTGCACTCATTTAAGAGAGGGTCTGCAGCTCGAGAGCCGGGCGGGAGCTCCAGTGGCAGCCGGGCAGGGTTAGCCGAGGGAAAGCACCCATGCTGGTGTTTGCTCAGGTGTGCTGGGCAGGAGGGTGAGCTGGCAGTGGAGGGCTAAGGACAGAGGCCTGGGAACCACACAGACCTTGTGAACCCCAGTTCCGCTCCTACAAAAAGGTGACCTCAGAGGCATGATTTTCTTTCCGAGTCTCAGCTTCCTTTTCTGTGAAGTGCTTGTAACAGACACTGTCCCCTCCCGTGACTGGGGAAGATTTCAGGCAGTCAGAGTCCAGTCCTGGTGATGGGAAATGCGGAGTGAAGGGTAGTGCTTCTTTCCTCAACAACCTTCCACTAACACAGAGGTCACCGACCGCACAGCAAGGGGCCAAAGGCCCCCCAGACTTTTGGCAAATAAAGTTTTATTGGCACACAGCCACAGCCATTTATTTGCATATCGTCTATGACAGCCTTCCTGCTACCTCCTTGAAATTGGATAGTTATGACAGGCACCATCTGGCCTACAAAGCCTAAAATATTTAATATCCGACCCGTTGCAGAAGTTTGCCAGCTCGTGAGGGTTTAGCCCGCCATTTTTATTTTCACTGGCACCTTCCAGCTCGCGTCACCCCTTCCGTTTCACAGTCTCTCTGTTCTCTTCTTGGCCCAGATAGACGCAGCACAGGCTCACTCTGTGAGCAAGTACATGGGCGCTGAAACTGCTCCTATTGAGTACTGGCTGTGTGGCTGACTCTGTAGAAAGTTACCTTTCCATTAAGTCCCTGCAGTTGTCCCTGTCACCAAAGTGCAGGTTATTATCATCCTGTGCTCCTGAACATCTGGACAGCGACAGTGTCAGGCCCGAAACAAGCAGAATTCTGGTTTTCTGCTTCCTTGCTGTGTGATCCTGGGAAAGCCACTTACCCCCTCTGAGTTTTAGTGTCCTTGTAAGTGGAGAGGAAGACAGTGTTTGTACTGAAGAGTTATCCCTGAAGCCCTGGCACAGCGCCTCGCACACGTGGGTGCTTGCTAAATACAGTACTCGACGTATTTGTCTTTATTGTGCTGCACTGTCTTCTATAAACAAGGATGCTCGTGTCTGTTGGAAAGGGCCACTCTTCTCCATGGAAGGATCACACAGGGCCAGTCAGTGGCTTCGGATCCACCTTTGGGGCCTGCTGGTGCTCTGAAATTAAGAACTTTTGGACCTTTCTAAAACTGACACAGGGGATTCAGTGACAGAACACAGCAGAGAAGAGCCAGCTTTGCCACCAGAAAACACATGGCAATTCCTGGGCAGAACGTGTGTCTGTGTCTAGTGGCACCTCACACCACCCCCCCATGGCCCCCAGGAAGCAGGGTGGGTCGGCAGTTCTGTGGATAACAGAAGGTAGAGCGGAGGATGGTGTGATTTTTCACTCTGTCCCTGCGTGCTGGGTCACGCTTGGCACGTGGGTACCCTCCGCAGAGACTGCAGCTGGGGCAACTGTGAACGACGCCTCTGCGTTCCCACAGCCCCGAGAATCTATTAAGCCCGTGAACCTAATTAGGTTCACAAGCTGCCGCCTCCTCCCAGGGCCCCTCTGCCTTGTCTTTCTTGGAGAGGCCACAGATGGGACCCTGGAACATCGCCGTGTGTATCCACATGGGAAGCAGGAGGCTGTTTCGTGTGGTTCACAGAGAACTCCTGAGCACCGGCTGCAGGCCGGCTCGAGCCCTGGGATGGGAGGCAGGTGTCTGCACACAGTGAAGATGCCCCTGTGTGCCGCCAGGAGCCCAGGTGACTGCGGGGCCTTTTGTGGGGGCAGTTGGAGATGGGGAGGAGAGCACCAACAGAGAAGGCTTCTCAGAGGTGACTTGGCAAGGAATTCTGGAGGCTGATGACACAGAGGGAAGTGTAGAGAGCTCTAGAGAACAGCCCCTGTGTCCTCAGGAGCTCTGGGAAGGATGGGGAGGGGCTGGAGAGACTGGATCTTGGGGAGGCATTTTACAAAACCATTACCCAGCAGGCCCAGGGGAATGCTAAGAGACACTGTCAGGGGAAAGAAATGTCATGCCTTAGAAGGGTGGTTCTGGTGGCCAGCATGGCCCCTGGACTCCAGAAAGCCACCCTAGAGGCTGTGCGGAAGCTGCTAGCATAGTTTGGTAGCCTCAGAAGCAGACAGGACACAGTGGGTAGGGTGCAATGGTCTCTGGGAGTTGACCCAGGAAACCCTTGGAGGGGTAAGGATGTAGAGTGGAAGGAAAGACAGCCAAGAACAGGTGAGCTTGTGGGCTGTTACCATTGTAAGCCAGGAGGACAGCTCTCCTGGGGACCTTCTGTGAGCCCTGTGGGATCCAGTTCAGTTGTCCCATTGAGGGAAGAAGGAAAGCCAACGGCTCTCCACAAACGCCTGTGCTTTGAGGTGACCCTTGAGGCCCCATAGCTCAGCACTTCCAGGTGGAAGCTCCCTGGGAGCAGAGCTGAGACGTGGATGGATATGGAGGGCACTCTCTCTAGAAGGGGCTACAAGGCCGGGGCTGAATGGGTGGGAGGCTGAGCAACGATGTGGCCTCCGCTGGAGACTCACTTCAGCCGATCCCATAGATGTCCTGGAGCCTGGCTGTACCCTAGAGTGAGTGGCTGACCTTTGGCACCCCTTCGTCAGCCATAGTGAGGTCTGCCACAGGGTCGGGGCTGGGGCTCAGGTTGGGTGGGGGCAGGTCACAGCCCTTGAGGATGGCAGTGCCTGTTTAGACACTTCTCTGAAGAGGGGGACAGGTGCAAGTGTTCTCAGCACATGGGGTACAACAGCAGGGTACAGAGGATTCCGGTAGCTGCCATGTCCATCGTGGTAGACATCTTCAAGTAGCAGCCCTCCAGTCGGGGTGTAGCCTCCATTTTGAGATACTAGGACAAAGTTTGTTAAATTCCCTAGAAAATCTGGAATGCTTAGTATCTGTGCCAAGTCTTATTGGTTTGTATCTGTTAACAGTTGATCATACATGATCTTCAGGTATGTTTCTGTCTCTGTGATTGACTGTGGGCCTGAAGGGCCATTGGGAAGGACATTCTTTGGTCCCTAGAGCTTAGCATCATCACAGAGATTCCTGAAATTCATGGAGAATTTAACTTCCTTTCAAGATGGCATCCAGGTCTGCTACTCTGGCTTTAGTTTTATTCAAGAGACCCATGTAGCTTTTGCTATCTGTTGTTGTTACATGCAGACCCTAGTCAAAGAACTCAGAATGTAGAGGAAAGTCATTGGACAATTGCACAAAATTTGTAATTTTAAAGGACGGCCTTCTGAAGATTCTGCTTCAAATAATGGAGGGAGAAACATTGATTCTTAACAACTTTGATTACATGGTATCCCCATGAGGAAAATTTGAAATCCAAGCACTCAGGAGACTGAGGCAGGAGAATTGCCTTATGTCCAAGGCCAGCCTGGGCTATGTAATGAGTTCAGGACCAGCCTGGGCTACAGAGTAAGACCCTATCTTAAAGAAAAAAAGGAATTGGAAGCAGACTGTCTAAGGGATATTTGTACATTTATCCTCATAGTGGTGTTATTCTCAATACCCAAAAGGTGGAAGCAACTCAAGTGCCTGTAGCGGATGAACTGACAAGCAAACACAGTAGACTAATAGCCTTAAAGAGACAAGAAAATTCTGTAGTGAATTGGATGAATTTTAAGAATGTTACACTAAATGGATTAAGTCAGTCACAAAAAGACAAACACCGTATGATTCCCCTTATATGAGGTTCCTAGAAGAATCAGATTCATAAAGGCACGACAAAGAATAGTGTTTCCAAGGAGTGAGGACAAGAGACAACCAGGGAGTTATTATTTAATTTAAAAAGAATTTTAGTTTTGTACAGTAGAATATTGTGGACAGATGACGATCATGGCTGCCCCACAATGTGAGTGTATTCAATGCCACTGAGCCATACACTTAAAAATGGGTAAGATGGAAAATTTTGTTAGTAAAAATCATATTAATATCATTATTAAACAGCTTACAAAGTTGTAAAATAGCTAATCAAAGATGAGCATACAACCCGAGGATGACTGGACATCACCCATGAATGCTCTGGGAAGACATGCTTGTTTGCCCATCTCTTAAGTCTTCTCAGTTTTCCCTGCAATATTGTGTGTCTCCTTACACCTGTGGGAACGTTCTTTGTAAACGCCTTGGGGGCGACAGGACATGTGCACATGTCGCTCATGGCTTGGGCTCCCATGCAGATTGTCTGCTGAAGAGTTAAGCCCTGTTAGCGTCTCTCAGTAGAAGTAGGAGCAGAACCTCAAATGCCCCAATAAACTCATGACATGGCATTCACTTCATTAGTAATCAGAACAGTACAAATTGGAATGAGCTTGAGAGGACCTCACCCTTAGAAGATTGCAAAATAAAAAAAAAAAAAATCTACCATCATCAAGTGTTGGTGAAATTTTAAATTATGGAGTCAGAAATACTTGGCCGCAGAATTCTGAAGCAGGCAACTGGTAGGAAAGTAAACCAAGTCTTAAGACAGAGGCCCTGACACCAATTTGCTCCTAAGGACATAATGTCAGGTTTTTTGTTTATTTGGTTTTTGTGGCACTGGGGATGGAGCCCAGGGCTTTCACACTGAGCTCTATTCCCAGACTTTTTTATTTCTTTAACTTTGAGACAGAATTTCACTCAGTCACTGAGTTGAATTGCCCAGGCTGGGCTTGAACTTGGGATTCTCGTGGGTCAGCCTCCCGGAATGCTGATATTGCAGCACATGCCACCAGGTGCAGTTTCTTTTGTAAGGCAGGTGCTGGATGTTCTGGCATGTGCCCGTAACCTAGCTACATGGGAAGAGTGAACGCTCAAGGCCAGCCTACAATTTAGCAGACCCTGTTTCAAATTAAAAATTTTAAAAGACTGGGGTTGTAGCACAGCAGTCGAGCACATACCTAGCATGGGCAAGACTCTGGGTTTAAACTTCAGTACCATTTAAAAAAAAAAAAAAAAACCAAGCCCAATGCCGTGGTGCACGCATGTAGCCCCCACTCAGGAGACGAGCACAAGGACCGAAAGTGGGAGGACAGTCCCAACTACAGCAGAGACCGGGTCTCAGTCTAACAGACAAAACGTAACCATGGAAGAGTGTGTACATATTGGGCTGGAAAAAGGATGTGAGAAAAATAGATCTTAAAATCTTCCATGCTTTAAAACCGTTCTCTTTTTTAGGTCTCTATGATTAATACTATAATAAACTATATATAGCATACTATATTAAGAACTGAGTTAGAAAGTAACAGCTTACCTATATGCAAGACATTTAAAATTATGTCAGACAAAAATAAACCAGTGGGAAAATGAGAACGACGGCAGATAAAGTGGGATTCAAGACAGAAACATTAATTGAGGCAAAGATGCTGATAATTTTATGGATGAGAAAAGTCATAAACAGCATTGTGGGCCCTTTCAGGATAAATAACTTCCCACTCATATATATGAGGAGAGCCCGGCTGGATTCTGTGGAGAGGCAGATGGGAACACCACAGGAAGGGAAGGCGTTAACATCAGGGCTACAGCTAGGGGAGTCAGAATAGTCTACAGACATAACATTATTTCAGATATTCATGAAAATTTTACAAAAATTGATCATTGCCCAAGCCATAATGGAAGCTTTAATATATGATAAAAAGATAAAATCTGGGACTTACGTTCTCCTAACCACAAAAGCAAAAAGATACAATAACTAAAAATGTTTTCAAATAACTTTAGGTTAAAAAAATACGAATCTTTCATTGTAGGATATTTTTAAAATATTTAGATGATGCGGCAAAAATTCTCCATAGAGGAGCAGTCTTTAAGAGCAGAGCTTCTAAGTCTCAGCTCTGTTGACGTTTGGGGATCTGGAGTCTGTTCACAGGTAGGGCGGGGGCGGGGGGGCCATCCTGTGCGGGCAGGGTGGTCAGCAGCACCCTTGGCCACTCGCATGGGTTGCCAGGAACGTCCTCCAGCTGGGGGAACCTGGAATGTCTTCAGGCATCCTCACCTGTCCCGTGTGGGCCAGGCATGGTGGCACATACCTGTAATCCCAGAACTCTGGGAGGCGAAGATAGAAGGATCCCAAGTTCAAGCCCTGTCAAAACAATTTAATGACATGGTAAGAGCTTATATCATAAAAAAGAAAGGGCTGAGGATGTAGCTCAGTGCTGAGGCCCTGAGTTCAAAACCCAGCACTGAAGAAAATAATTTTCCATATCTCTTGCCTGGTAAATTTGCTCCTGTTTGAACCCCTGCCCTAGATGCTTTTATACTTAAAAAGAATATGTAAAGAAACAAACTGCTTGGTTTTAAAAAGCTACATAAAAAATATGACACCTGAGGTTAATGGTAGTAGAGAGCAAGGCAGAGTTCAATTAATGATCAGAAAACTTGTGAAATGGGTTTTTTAAATTCAAAAACTGGTTCTTTTGATAGTTTAAAAATGTACACTTGTGAGAAGGAAGCATCTAAAAAAACAGCATGCATTCACAATATTGCAACTCTGAATAGGGATTTAGCTACAAAAATCATAGAGTGAATTACAACACCCAGTTATGTGCTATTCAGAATTTAAACCTGGAGGAAAGGCCGAGGCTATGGCTTCATGGTGGAGCACTGGTCAGGCATGTGTGAACCCTGAGTTAGTTCTAGCTCCCATCACCGCAAAAAAAGAAAAAAATTTATATGTGTAAAAACCATGTACAGTACATGAATAACCAAAACTGACCCAGGAGAAAATGGAAACTAAAGTAGACATATTAGCCATGAAAGACACTGTGAAAACAGAAAAAGCTCATAAGCCTCAGAGGTTTTATGGCAAACTCTGTAATTTCTGTACAGAAGAATTCTGTGCTGTTTGTACTGTTCCAGGCCATAAAGAAAAGGGGAAGCAGCTCAGATTTTTAAAAACTGTAATACAAGCACCAACATTTGACAGATACAACTCTATCAAATAAAAGCTAAGAGATATGTAAAAAAGGGAGTTTCTCAGAAATACACACCAGACGAGTATAAATACACAAGGGCTCCAGGGCTAACATCACACTTCTTGCATTCAAGGCAAAATGAAACCACAAAATGAAGCAAGTTATAAATACCAAAAGCTCAATCCATTATGAAGACATAATGGTCATTTTTCCATTTGCAATAAAATCTGACATCGAATTCCCAAAACAAAAACTGTGAAGAGTTAAAGGGAGAATTTCATTGTAGCAGAAAAGTTGGGGGACAATCTAGACAAACCTGTGCTAAATTAAAAACCCAAAATTAAGAAAGAACTCTAATTAATATGACCACAGCTGATCAGATAAATAATATACTGTTACCTCCATCTGCTGGCACAGGCTAGGTGCGAGTCCTGAGTTTGTATCTGAAGTTTAATTTATATTTGGGTTCCAAAGAAAATGTTAACAAATTCTCAAAAGTACATTTCATTTCCTTTGACCGCTTTTGTTATTAAAAATCAGTAATAAGGGAGAAAGAAACTTAGCAAAATTAACCCCGTAGAAATTTCAGAATTCTTAAGTAATTCTTTGGTCAGAGAAAAAAATTAAAAAGTGCATACTAGTACATAAATGACAGAAACAAATGAAGTCTCTGAGAAATGCTAAATTCATTGTATTAAACATATTCCTAAAAAAAAGAAAGTGAATTTACAATGTAACTGGAGCTGAGGGGGAAGCAACAATAAATAGCAAGCTGTTAAAAAGCAGAGGGAGGAATTGATAAAGATAAAATGAGCAGGAAAGAATTGGACACCAGAAGCAAAGGGGAATCTGAATCTGCGATCTGATTCTTTGGAGGAGAAAAGAAACGACTTACGTGAAATTGAAAGCCCATTAGTTTGCCTGGTGAAGAAAAACTGAGAGGAAAATGCAGATATTTAATATTAGAAATTAGAAAGAGGAAATAGCCCCAGATGCAGAGGACATAATAATCATTATAAGATTATGTAAATTGGCAAGGCTCACTGAATGGTATGTGTGTATGTACGTTGAGGTCCTACTATTCTAAATATGTGTTTAATGTGAGAAATGCTTCTATGTAAAATTAGTAGCCTTGGATTCCAGAATTAACTGGTTAGAAAATGTGTGTGTCATGGGAGTTAGAGTAAACAAGCATATTACTGGAAGAAAAGTACTAAATTTTATCAAAAGACTTATGTATTCAACGAGAAGTATTTTCACAACGTAGCGCTTACTGTGTGCCAGGTACCTTTGATCCTTTACAAACTTAGAAGGTAGGCTTGGTTATAGCCACATTTCTTTTTTCTGTTACTGAGGATTGAACCCAGGGTCTTCACACTGAGCTACACCCCCAGCGCATTTTTAATTCTTATTTTGAGACAACGTCTCACTGAGTTGCTTAGTTGCCCAGGCTGGACTCAAACTTGCCATCCTCCTGCCTCACCTTCCCAGAGTGCTGGGATTCCAGGACTTCACCGTCAAGCCTGGTTCAAGCTACATTTTATAGATGAAGAAACTGAGGCACAGAGAGGTTAAGTAATTTGGCCAAAGTCACCTGGCTGGTAAGGGGCAGAGCCAAGCTGGCGTCCAGCATGTGTGCTCTGGGCTGCTCAGCTGCACAGTGAGCTGCTGCAGGGTGTTCCAGACAGCTCGAGGTGGGCTGTTCACAGCTGGGTTGGGCTCTCTGGCAAGAGCTCGAGGGCTAACCCTTTGGCTTGGGGGAATGTCAACAGAAAGGCAGAGTGTCAGGGAGCCCAAGGCCCCCACAGGTGGTCTGAACCATGCAGCGGCCAAAGTACAGTCGAAGCCCCCTCAAGATCCACCTGCCAGGAAGCCGCAGCTCAGCAGGTAGCTGGGCCACCTGCCACATGTCTCCTGCAGGCCCCTTCTCTGAGTCCTGAGAGGCAGATGTGATGGTGTATCAGGGAAGAGCCTTCTAAAGCCAATGTCTTGTCCTCCTGTCTTAGATCCAGGAGATGGTCCACTCAGAGGTGGCTGCCTATGAGTCGGGTCGGCCAGGGCCCCTGCTGGGCCGCCCAGCGATGCTGGCCAGCCACATGAGTGCCCTCAGCCAGTCCCAGCTCATCTCCCAGATGGGCATCCGGAGCAGCATCACCCACAGCTCCCCGTCACCCCCAGGGAGCAAGTCAGCCACCCCGTCTCCTTCCAGTTCGACTCAGGAGGAGGAATCGGAAGCCCATTTCAAGGTTCGTGGGATGGAGGGTAGCAACACTTCAAGGTGCCCTTGTGTCAGAGGGGGATGGGCCCTGGGGGCTGTGGGCAGCACTTCCCTCCAGAAAAGACCAAAACGGCAGCTGTGCCCTTTGCCGGGAGCCGGGGAGGAAGAGAATCAGCAGGTGGAACGGGGTAGCAGCCATGAGGCCTGGCGACATAGCACTTTGGCTGCTAAATCTGCTAAGGCATTCAGCCCTGTGTACGTGGTGGCCAGACAGCCTGGGGCAGAGCCACTGTGGCTGTGCCAGGAGACCCAGAACTCCCGGAATGGGGGTTGGCATGTGATCCAGCTTCTTCCTCAGGACCACTTGACATGCACCACAGACATGCCGGCTTGGGTTTTTTTTTTTTTTTTTTTCTTGTTTTTGTAAAAAACACTACTAAAACACTTCTGGTGCTCCAGGCTGTGCTAAGCACAACACAGCCGTTCACCCATGTAACATCCTCACAGCAGTCCTACATGGGAGATACTGTTATCATCTCCATTTGGCAAATGGGGAAACTGAGGCAATAAATTTAAATAACTTACCCAGTTTGACACAGGCAGGATTCCAATCCAGGAGGCTGCGGTTTCCCAGCACACATGCCCTTAACCACCCAAAATGCCATGTCTGTCAGCTGTCCACCAATTACAAGATGCTTCTTCAGTTCTCCCCTTACCAAGGCCTCACCATGGTGCTGACAGGTTGAGGTTTGGAGAGGTAGTGGCTACAGAGGACCAAGCCAGTGTTGCCACCAACCCTGACCCTCAGATGTGGGGCCTGAGTCTCCTGTCCCAGGCTTTCCTTCCCAGCTCATGGTTCATGTTCATGTGGGCCCAGAGAGCCACAGTCTTCACCACGGGATCCAGAACCTTCGACCAAAGTCTCCAGCCCTTTGTGGAATAAAGGTCCCACAGGGATCCATGGGGTTGTTGCGGGGAACATCTCAACCTCCTTCCCCATCCTGGAAGCCCTGAGTCAGGGGCTTCTAGGAGTGCAGTCCTAAAGTCTGTTCACATGGGCCACCAGCTCCAGAGCTGACCTGATGACGATCGTGTTGGCCTTAGCCCTTCCCTCCGCCTCCCAGGGACCCTTGGGATAAGCCACCTCCCCAGAGTTGCATATCTGACATGTTGGGAAGAGAGTGACCTTCCAGAATGAAGGACAATCTTAGAGATTATTCGTGATCACAAGAGAGAGCACAGTTAAAAGCTACACAATCAGAACTTGGAACCAGGCCCCAAGGAACTGCATGTGCTTATGATGTCACCCCAAGGGGGGTCCACCTGGCACTCAGCAGCACCTGCTTATCTGAGAGAACCCGCCTTTGTTCCGACTCGTTGTTTACTGTTCACTAGGGGCTTTTACAGCTCTGAAAAGGAAGATATTAACAGAAACATCTGGGAGAAAAGCAGAAGAATAAAAAGCTTAAAAATAATAGAATATGATATAAACACAAATGATTTCTGTCCAGCAGAAAAGATTAAAAGTCCCCAAGGCAGTGGTTTTTATTACTCTAGAAGGTCATTGGCCCAGTTTCTATGAAGTTCAGCAGTCTTGATCCCATACTCTTTCAGGAACTGGAAAAACTTCTGAATTTCTTTGAATCAACATTATACTCATGCGGATTTTCTCTAATGAGTTAAAGCTACACCCTGTGTCTCTGTGTCTCTCTGTCCATGTCGATCTCAGTGTATATGTCTGTGTTTCTGTCCTTTTCTTGAGACAATCTCATTCTGTAGTCCAGACCAGACTCAACAAATATCAGTCCTCTTACCTCATTCTCCTGAGTGCTGGGATTATAGGCGTGGGCCACCAAGCCCAGCTATTATGTGATACTGGGGAATTGAACCCGGGGCCTTGTGCTTCCTAGGGAAGCACTCTCATCATTGAGCTGTGTCCCAATCTTATCTGTCTTTTAGTGGCTCCATGTGTGTGTCTCTTTGCATTTGTGTGTGTCTCTGCCTGTGTGAGCCCACTGGTGTCTGTATCTGTGACTGAATGTCCATTGCCACCCAACTAGTGGCTGGCCCGACAGTGCAGCCTAAGCTGCAGTAAATGACTCTTGGTGGCAGCCCCTGCCACCACCTGGGTGGGGTGACAGGCCTGACTGCTCATGGTCAGCCGCTAAGGAAGTCCAGCTCAGCCTGAGGCGGGTGGGGCCCCCGTGGTAGGAGGTGCTTTTCTGACTCCTCTCATCTGGCAGATCTCGGGAGAGAAGAGACCCTCAGCTGACCCTGGGAAAAAGGCCAAGAACCCAAAGAAGAAGAAAAAGAAGGACCCCAATGAGCCACAGAAGCCTGTGTCAGCCTACGCGCTCTTCTTCAGGGACACCCAGGCAGCCATCAAGGGGCAGAACCCCAGCGCCACCTTCGGGGATGTGTCCAAAATCGTGGCCTCTATGTGGGACAGCCTGGGCGAGGAGCAGAAGCAGGTGAGCCTCAGTCCCTTTCTGGGCCCCGGAGGTGTGAAAGCAGGCGCAGCCTCTGGGACACTCCTGGGCTCAGTGTGCCCAGTGGGAAGCAGGTTCCTTCCGTTCTGCCATATCCCGGCTATGTTCACTGGTGACTTAGCCATTCTGGACCTCTGCTGCCCCCCCCCCCCCCAAAATGAGAACAGTCATCTCTGTCCCTTTTTGTCCATCAGCTCCCAAAGTCTGGAGTTAAGCCATCCATCCCACGGCAGTGTGCCTGTGGCCACTTCTAATTGCCCACTTTAGACCAGAGTGTAGAGCCAAGTCACGGCCAAATGCAGTTGCCAGCTGTGTGACATCAGGCCGACCACACAGCCTCTGAGTCTCCCTGCCTACTGGCTCCCGTTCTTCGAGCATCCTGGGCTGAGCGCCGAGCTCATCTCCTCCTCCATCACCTCCTGCCTCCTTGCAATGCCCGGTATAGTGACCGTCACTTGTCTGTTCAAAAAGCAAGAGTTGGAGACGAGATTACCTGACTCACTGCAGGTCACGCAATGAATCAGGTTGGAGTCAGAGTTTGCGCTCAGATCTGTAGAACCAAGAGGCTCAGTTGGGCTGATGGCACAAGAGCTGTTAATCCAAGAATCAAATAAGTAAATGTAGGATTTTAATTGTGATTGTGCCTTGTACCAAGAGAGGACCAAAAGAGGGGAAACTCTCTGGGAGGCTGAGGCAGAAGGATCACAAGCTCCAGCCCAGCCGGAGCAGCTTAGCGAAGCTTGTCTCAGAACAGAAAAAGGGCTGGGGATGTAGCTCAGTGAAAAGGCCCTGGGTTCCATCCCCGGGACTGGTGTGGGAAGGGAAGAAAGGGAAGAGAAACAGACGTAGACCTGGCGCCTGGGTGAGGTGTCTCCTGAAGGGCAGGATCCTCGGGGAGGGGGCATTCTGGGCACAGGGGAGCCATGCTGACAGTGGCCAGTAAGGGAAAGGGAGTGGCAAGTGCATGGCACTAGGAGGGGTCCAGGGTGGCTCAGTGGAGACAGGATGACGCGGCAGAGGTGGAACTGGAGAGGTGGGCAGGGCTGGGCCGTGCAGGCATCTGCAGGCCTCAAGGAGAAAGGTCCTTGTCTGGAGAGCAGAGAAAACCGCTGAAGAGGTGGATGCAGAGGGAAGAGTGGCCTGGGTGCATGAAGGTGGGGCACAGTGGACGTGGCAAGTCCATGTTGCCCATTGGGAGACGACGGTGGCCACAACCCTGCTAGCAGGGGTGAGGGATGGAAGAGAGATGCCTGCTCTTTGCCGAGATGAGGAACCCAGGAGGAGTAGGAGGCCTGGGCCAGAGTGGTGGGCTGTTCATGTACTTGGAACGCTTCCATGAACATATTGTAAAGTGTCAAAAACTTTTGGATTATAGGTTGTGCTTACAGTTTATTTGGGAGGCGATCCCACGGTCTGCTGGGAGTTACGCAGGAAGGAGAGACAGGGAGAGGGAGGCAAACGATAAGGGGCACAGGGTCAGAGAACTCCCACTCTGGGTGGCTGAAGCACAGGCCCACTGAGCCAGAGCGCCTGGCTGGTAGGGACCAGCTCTTCTCTGTGATTGGTGAGAGCTGCTCTGGCATTCGGGCCTGTCATGTGCGTGGTGGACCAGGCTCCTGCCTCTAGAGAGAGGCCTCTGGCGAAGAGACAGCGCCATCAGCCACTGGAAGTTGAGTGTGCTTGCATGCAGGGGAAAGGGCCAGGGGTGTGGGCAGGGCCCTGGCAGCATCTGCTTCAGACCTTAGTCATCTTCACTTGTTCATTGGCATGCGCTCCCCTCTCTAAGAAGTCCTCCCTTTGTGTGTGGGGGGCAACGTCCTTTTCCTTCTGAGCATGATGTTGGGGCAGTGATCTCAGGTGCTCTGTCCCTGGGGGCTTCTCCCCACGTGCCACTCTGACGCCCGTCCAAGTCGGCTCGCAGAGCTCAATGAGGGTCTGGCCTCCCGCATTGGTCTCATCCCTGGTTTTCTTTTTCAGCGTTGGACCTTGAACCCAGGGCTTGTGCATGCTAGGCAGGCCCTCTACTGCTGAGCTGCCTCCTCAGGCCCGAATCTGAATTTTCTCAGTTCACCTCTCTTTGCTTTTCCAGGGGTGATTTTGTCTCGTTTTGCTTTGCTTTTGTTTTTGTTTTGTTCTGGAGGCCAAACTCAGGGCCTTCACCCTGAGCTACATCCCAGCCCTCCCTCTTTATAAAGTGTGAGATGGGGGTCTCCCTAAGTCGCTAAGGCTAGGCTTGAACTTGCAGTCTTCCTGCCTCAGCCTCCCAGAGTGCTAGGATTATAGGCCTGTGTCACTATACTGGCTCTGGTGGTTTTTTTTAATTCATGAACTTGTTATACACGTTTTACCATCCAAGTACTTGGTCTCTCTCCTTGTACATTATAAATGGCACACTTTTCTCCATAGTTCTAGCAAATTGTTTTTGATATATTAAGAAATTAAGTGTATTTTGTAACTACCCCTTTGACTAAACTACGTTACAATTTGTGGTTGATTTTCAGTTAACTCCCAGGCTTTCAGAGATATAGAGTTGTATCTATAGTTGTAGATGTATGTGCATGTTAATGTGTGCATACATGTGTGTATCTGTGCATAGCACACACGTCCATCTGCACACACATCTGCATCTATACATCTCTCTATATCCGTATCATCTGTAAATACAACCAGATGTATGTATGTGTCTATAAATCCTCTGTAAGTAATGATAATGCTGATGATAATATTTTCTTATCTTGGTCTCACTTTCGTATTTCTCATTTTGGTTTATTTTCCCAGTTATGGAAACTAGGGCTGTGAGAAAAAGATGTCCCATCACGGTGGAATTTGGGTTAATTCTGCTTCTTTACTAAGCATAAGGCTGCATCAGCTAAATGTCATTAAGAAATCTTATTTATGTTCCTATGTGACAAATAATATGCTCATGGCCAAGGGAGACAGTGTTGAGAAAATTAAAGGAAATCAACCCCTAAAAAAAAACCCACTTCACCCCAAAAGTTTCAAGCCAACCTAGTTGATGAGAAAGTTTTTCCAAAACATCAGAGATCAGACAATTTCTGAACTTAGAAATAAAGAAGGACCCCTTCACAAGTTGGCATAAGCAATGCAGTCCTCTCGTTAAAACTAGCGAAGCTAATTGGACCAAGTGTTGATGGGTAACAAGCAGTCCCAAAATTGAATGGTGTAAAGCAGCAGCCACTTATTCATACCATGAATCTGTGGGTCCCTGAGTTGTGCTGCGCTCATTGCATGCTTCTTCCCGACTCACCTGTGTGCCTGCAGTCAGCTGCAGTAAATCAGGCAGCTCTGCCTTCAGGAATCTAACGATTGCCAGCCGGAGCTTAGGGCAAACTGGGCCACGGGTGTCTCATCCCCGTAGGCTGGCCAGGCTTGCTCACGGAGCAACCCAGAGTTCAGGAGCAGCACCAAGAGGCAGTCCCCGTGTGTAAGCACTTTCAGGTTCCTATGTGTATCACATTTGTTCTTGTCCTGTGGCCAAAGCAAACCCCGAGGCCAAGCCCCAAGTCACTGGGGGAAGGCTCTACCAACAGGCAGGGACAGAGATCGTGGGAACTGATTGGGGCCATTCCATAGTAACACACAAACCTAGGTCTAACATCTGTACTGACACTCTTAGCAAATACAAATCCCGACTGTGATACTCTGAGCAAGTAGTCTGTGGCAGAGTGCAAACACAATGCAACATTAATAAGTCTGCGCTGCATCGGCTCAGAAGAGGAGGCCTTGAGGAGCCTTGTCTTCCTGTAGTCCCTTGTGCTGATGTGATCTGGAGGCCCAAAGAGGTGAAGCGTGTTGCCCATGATGAGGACCTGGGATGTAGCCTGGCCTTCATACACACATGTAGTGCCCCCAAAGACGGACTAATGAGTGACTGGCCCAGCTTCCCATCCCCCCTTCACATGTGGCCCTGGAATACATGCCTTCTCCTCACCCGTGCTGTGTGCCATGACCCCCCTGACCTTCTCCCCAGCATTGCTCATGTCTTGGATCTTTTAGGCCTACAAGAGGAAGACTGAGGCTGCAAAGAAGGAGTATCTGAAAGCTCTGGCAGCCTACAGGGCTAGCCTCGTCTCCAAGGTAACCAAACCCCTAGCCATGTCTCATACAGTGGACCACTTGAGGGATGGAGCAAGAACTGGGGCCCGTGGGAATGACCAGTCGCAAATCTTGGCAGGACAAGTGAGACCTATAAATAGTAGCTGCGGTGTACGTGCACACACCAGGCCCCTGGTGCACACTTCACGTGCGCCTCATTTCGTTAAATCCTTCCAACAAGAGCCCAGCACTCAGAACGGTTCTTGCTAGAAATTATTCAGTTCAGTGGCCACAGTGGGATTCAAACCCAGTTTTGCTCATTTTCATCCCTGACGATGCTATCTGCCTCTGTCCACACCCGTTCCACAAGGGCAAAGTGTGGCTGAGGTGGTGTGGCCTAAGGGCAGTTGTCCTGGAAGCTGATACAGGGAAGGTAGTATCTGAGTTGGGCCATCAAGGGCCAAGCCAAGAGTGCACCGGAAGTCAAGAAAAGAGCGCACGACAGAGGCGCACAGGCTGGGCAGGACACAGATGGGGCCTGGCTGCTGATGCTGGCTTCCCTCCCTTCCCACCCACTCCCCTTCCTCACTCTCTCCTGGGGGAGGGAAGCCCATGCAATGGTCAGCATGGGTCTGGTCGGCTGGTCAGAGCCATGAGTGCTAAGGACCTTGTGTATTGTCACTGGTCAGTCCACAGTTCTCTTCCAGGGATCCTGAGAGCTGAGGGCCATGGCAGTGGTCTGCAGAAATGCCAGGGCTCACAGCCTGGGTTTGGTTGTCCACCTTCTCCAGAGTAACTGACTTGTGTCTCCTTCCAGAGCTCCCCGGACCAAGGCGAAACCAAGAGCACGCCGGCAAACCCACCAACCAAAATGTTGCCGCCCAAGCAGCCCATGTACGCCATGCCTGGCCTAGCCCCCTTCCTGACGCCCTCCGACCTGCAGGCCTTCCGTAGCGGGGCCTCCCCCGCCAGCCTCGCCAGGACGCTAGGCTCCAAGTCGCTGCTGCCAGGCCTCAGTGCATCTCCACCGCCACCACCCTCCTTCCCACTCAGCCCCCCGCTGCACCAGCAGCTGCCGCTGCCTCCCCACGCACAAGGCACCCTCCTGAGTTCACCTGTCAGCATGTCCCCAGCCCCCCAGCCTGCTGTCCTGCCCACCCCTATGGCACTTCAGGTGCAGCTGGCGATGAGCCCTTCACCTCCAGGGCCACAGGTAAGAAGGACGGAGTAAGGACTGCCTTCTGTGACGCCCCAGAGAGGGAATTTCAGATATTGGCCCTGCCACTCATCCGCTATGCAAACTCATCTGTGGCACCATACCTACAAGTCTCGGTTTCCACATCTCTGTAACGAGTCTAGTATACCTTACCTGAGAGGCACTGGCCATAGTGAACGGTTGACACATTGCCAGACAGTCCTCTTTGATTTTGTGCTCACTTCACCTTCCTGGCCTAAGAGGCTGAGGCCACTGTGCTACCACCAGATCAGCCCTAGCTCCCGGCTCTTCCAAAGCCTGATCGTTCCACAGAGAGTTCCAAGGCTGCTTTTGGCCCAACAGATTGGGAAATAAGAGGCTCAGAAAAGGAAAGGCCCTGAAAGCAAAGTCACTTTTTGATTCAGCTAAGAAAGAAGGCTGAGTTTCATTGCTCTGGTTTGCTTTGCTTCTTTTTTTGCGGGGCTGGGGACGGAGCCAAGGGCCTGTACATGCTGGACAAGCACTCTGCCACTGGGTTTACATTGAATTTTTATTTTTTGAAAGATTCTCCACTGGGGCGAAGGAAGAAGTATTGGAGGCAGAGTAAGATTCAGAGACTCCCAGTGAAGTGTCCTTGCAGAGAGAGGCACGCTCAGACGCACAGAGACACTGCCCCCAGCTACCTGAGACAGCCCACCCTTGTCTCCTCCGCTCACCATCCCCGTCTTCCCCTTGCAGGACTTCTCCCACATCTCTGAGTTCCCCAGTGGCTCAGGGTCCCGCTCTCCTGTCCCATCCAACCCCACAAGCAGTGGGGACTGGGATGGCAGCTACCCTAGTGCGGAATGCGGCATCAGCACTTGCAGGTCAGTTCCAGAGGGTAGGCAGGTGGTCGGGAAATTCCGGGCAGACCGTCAGCCTGCATGGAGGACATCTGGCACCCATAGGGCAAGTGCTGGGCAAAGCAGCGCCCAGGCCCCCTCGGGCGGCTGAGGTGGGCCCACATTCTTGTTCATGCGTTTCCATCCTGTTTTTCAGATGCTTTCAACTTCTTGTAGGTCCTAGGTCGCAGAAGCAGAGATGTGGGGGAGGGGGGTGCCCTCAGTGATGTGGGGGGGAAGCTGGCTGATGGAGGTGATGGTGGTGGTGGGACAGGGTGTCAGAGGAGCAGAGTGATGACGTGACCCAGCTGGGGACTCGCTGCTGCCCGGTGCCGTGGGAGCCCTGGTGGAGCAGAGAGGTCCCCCAGGAGCTGGCTTTTCTCATGTCTGGAGGAGCGAGCCCTTGGCTGCAGGCACCTTCCCGTGTGAGGGCACCGAGGAGGCAGTTCCCAGTCAGCAGTGGCAGTTCTCTGGTGGAGACAGCTGGGTGCACAGGCGGGCGCCCCAGGAGAAAGGGCCAGCATCCAGCCCCAGGAGCCGCGTACCTTCTTAGAAGGACCCATCAACTCTGCGGCGGCCCAGCATCCTCCTCCTGCCTGTGCTCTGGAGTGGGTCTCCCCGAGCCCAGGGCACACCAGCTCTAAAGCAGAGTGACCTTTGGTAGCAGAGCGGAAGAACGTAATGGGAGGGAGTACCCAGCTCCTTAGCCCCCACCCCATTCCCTTTGTAAGAGCAAGCCCATGGCTCCACCTGGGAACTGTAGCCCTGAGCAGCCGCCCAGCAGCTCCACTGCCCACGGGAGGCAGAGCACTAGTGTTGGGACAGTGGCCATCTCTGCCACCCGGCAGCAGCGCGCTGCACCCCCATCCCAAGCCCTGGCCACCAGCCTTCCAGCACGGGCTCCTCACCCAACCACACCCACCAGCGCTTGGGGCCCTGAGCAGCCCGTACATGCCCCATTTCCGATCTGCTGGGCAGAGCCGACATGGGCGGGCAGACTCGCCTTACCGGGTTTCCTCCCTGATGGTAGACCAAGCAGGTGCAGCCCCTGTTGTCCGGCTCTCGTCGTCATTGGGGTTTCTGTTCCCAGGGTCAGGCCACTGCAGGATAGCAGAGCCGGCCCTTCATGCCTGTGAGGGTGTTGGAGCCCAGTGCTGCCCTGTTCTGCAGTACTGGTGCCCACCTGTGGCACCGTTTGAAACGGAGAAAAGACAACACTGTGCTTAGAAATTGGCATGGGCCAGTGATTGGGCTGGAATGGGCCCTGGAACCCCGGGACTGAGTAGCCCCACCAGGATTACATTTGCAGTCCCTTGTCGGAGCCAGGGGCCCTGGGGCTCCCTGGGTGTGCTCTCCACACCGCTGGGCTCCCAGCAGCTCTGATGATCTCCCCTCTCTCCCACAGCCTGCTGCCCAGGGACAAATCTCTCTACCTCACCTAATCCACCCCCTTCTACTCCCCGAGGCTCGCTGGACGGGCGCTGCTCAGAGCCTGAAGCGCTGACCGCAGGAAAGAGGCAGGGTGGCACAGGCAGGGTGACCGCCAGGAAGAGCAGTGACGTACCCGTGCCCCAGGGCTGAGTGTCTCCCTCAACCACCCGTCAGACTCCGCAGAGGCAGCCCACTGCCCACCCAAAGAACCTGCAGGCACCTTCTGGCCGCCCACCCGCTTGCTCCAGGGTAGCTGTGGACCCCACTCCTCGCCCCGCACTCAGTTTCCTCTCTGGACATCTGGCACTCAAGGAGCTGTCCCTGACAGGAGCCCACCCCCAGCTGCGTGGCCAGGGCCCTAGCCCACCACAGACATGCAGGTATGGTTTCCGGTGTGCACGCAAGAGTCTGAAAGCTATGAGCTGTGGGCACTGTGTAAGTAGTGACTAAGTGTTTTAGAACTGTGCTGAAGACATCTGTAAGATTATTTTGTGGGGGGGGGGGGGGGGGGAAATGTAGTTTCCTTTACAGTAAAAAGCATTTTATATGACCCTTAGCACATTTTTTTTTAAGTTTACCTTAAGGGAGACGTGTGCACAATCAGCTGTCAAACGCTTCATCTGCACAGCGAGAACTGGAGTTTACACTCAGAGGCGTTGGTCTTTATTTTTTTTTAAACCGTATGTCCATCTATTTAAAATTGCCAACGATGATTTTTGTCTATCTATTTATGAAGAAAACTTGAAAACCAGAGTTACAGTTTATCCTAACGTGTGCGTGGTTTGGGGTTTGCTTTGGGGTTTGGTTCCTGACGTTGTTTGCAGCTGTTTCCTGGCCCAGCAAATGTCTGTCTTGGTGCCCAGTGCTTCTCTCGAGTCTCTTTATAATAAAACTTCTGAAAAGTTGTAGGCACATCTGGGTTTTCTTGCACTTTGTAAGCTAGGTTGGGCCTCCTGAAGTGGCTTTTGGTGGTGGCTTTTGCCAGGATGTAGCCCTCATGAGAACAGACTCGAGTAAAGTCGGCCTGCCACCTTGCAATCCATGTAGGTCTGTGTGTAGGTGAGAGGTCTCCTTGGTAGCTCTCTCTTCTGTGGAAGACAGAACACGCAGCACTATCCATGCATGTAATAAGCAAATACATGTTGAGGGGGAAGAGGTTCGCACACCCAAAACAGTGGACACACAGGAGTCTAAACTTCAGGCCTTCCATGAAAATTTGCCCGGCTGGAAACAAAAAGTTCTCAGTAAATTCTCTAGTGCCAAAAAGAGCACCTCAGATGTAAGTATGTTCTAGAAAACAACGCCATTATAATATGCAGGGTTTTTTAAGATAGGGTCTTGTGCCATAGCCCATGAGTTCACTGTGGAGCCCAGACTGGCCTCAAATACACGGCACCCCTCCTGCCTCAGCTTCCCAAATGCTGGAGTTTACAGGTGTGTGCCAACACACCCAACTTATGTGGTGCTGGAGAATTGAACCCAGGGCCTTCGGCTTGTTAGGTAAGCAATTTAATCACTGTGCTACATCCCGAGCTTACAATCAGATTTTTGACAGGATTTCACTACAGGGTTGGGGGACATAGCTCAGTGGTACAGCACTTGCCTAGTGTGCATGAGGGTCCAATCCTCAAAACTCTCTCTCTCGCTCTCTCTCTCTCTCACTTCCCAGTATGAAATAGAGCTGTTTATACAGTTTAAAAGCTGACATAATATTGAGGGCAAAAAAAAAAAAGGTGAAATGATAAAATGGTATAGTCCCTCAGGGATCTTGGGATGACAGAGAGGGGTTGTGGGCATGGAGAGCCCTAGTTGACATGGCGGACACTCACCAGCAGGTGATGGGTGAGCTCCATCTTCTTATTCCCTCTTCATAGGCTTCCCACCTGGTAAGGGTGAGCAGCCATAAGCCAAGGGGCAGAGGGACTTCAAACCTGAGTGTAGGATGTATCCCAGACCCAGGACTCCCTGAGCCTAGTTTCCTAGCAGATATTAGGTGGTGGTAGCAGGTGCCTAAAGGTGTCACTGAGAGTTTGCAGCTGTCGGGCCTGGGACACAGCTTCTGGAGGTGGAGGCAAAGGTTTTGCTTCCAGCCAGGCCCGTGACTTAGACAGAGGAGCCCCGCTTGTGTGATGGCTGTAGGGATCTCCCATCCTCCAGTCATGGCAGCCCCAGAACGGGCACAACCTCACTGTGAGCACGTTCCTTGCTGGAGGGCATATTATAATCCACTTTGGAAAACGAAAAAGAAACACAACAACAAAAACAACACTGTCATGTCAGCGGCAGGCCCACAACATGGAGCATAAATATTTCATGTGGTTACAATTTCCTTTCCTGTGCAGAGCTTGTCAGGAACACAGCAGTGGCTTAGACTGTTTAATATTCAAGTCTTTCTTTTACTGGGGAGATAACCGCATCCCTGGGACCACGTAGACAGTCCCAGGTCATAGGAGTGTGAGGCCAGCAGCCTCTTATCCCACTGACGGCCCCACACTCAGGATTGCTGCCTTATTGCTGCGTCAGGCTCTCAGGATCACCTGGAAGTGTCTGCTTGCTCAGCTGGCCTTTTGGCTGCTGGAGAAGCCTTCCACACAGTCTAAATACTTGCCTGCGGGTGTTGGGGACCGTCACATGGATATGACCTGTGGCTGGAGACCAGTGAGTCAATGGAAGGTTCAGAAGGCTAGTTTTGGTGCCATAAATTGGACCCAATGTCTTCTTCCATATGGGCTACCATGCATATATGTGCTCCACATGTACAGTATCATGAAGTGGCACCCTATGCACATGGGCACGTGCACATACATGCACATGGCACTTATACACTCAATCCCACTGCAGATAAGGACACACGTTCCATATGCACACAAACATGCCCTATGTATCCACCTACTGCACACCTAAGTGCATCTTGCACCCATGTCCTTCACACGTATGCATGTGTAGACACCACAGCTCTGCACCCTGGGTTGTGGTACATGCACATACAGGCAACTGTCAGCTTGGGAAATAATCTCAGGGGACAGCCTGAAGGCGTTCACATGAGAAAAAGATCTGATATGCTCCTGTATTAGATTCAGGTTTTTTTCTTTTTTTAACTGCTCAACACATTACTTACTACTCAACTCTGCTTTTCAAATTTCACAAAAACAAATAACCTCAAACGCACTGTATACTGGAAGGTAGTCATTCAGGGAGCAACAGCAGTGTGCAGAGAGGCTAGGGGTGAGGGCTTTGGATACATCTGGTGTGGTAGAATGTTGCCCCATGAGATGTGTGACATTGGGCAAGATTCCTAACTTCTCTCTCTTCTCATATGTAGCTTGGAGATAATCGGCTCCTTCCTGAAGGGCTATGGTAGCACTGAGGTAGTGTATGTCAAGTGCTTGAACATTCCTACTGTGGCCAATATTATTTCCATTCAGTCTCCAGACCAGAAGGTCAAGTTGCCTGTCTTGTGCCCTGGTCAGGATGTACAGGCCACACTGTGATACCAACTCCTGTATCTCAGTGCTTCCCTCAACAGAAGCCTGTTCCTGGCTCACTGTGGTGCTAGGCGCTCCTGGCTGGTCCCTAAATCCTCCGAGAGCACATGAGGACTCAGGACTCCGCCCTCTCGTGCTCTGCCACCCCTGGGCCCTCAGCCCGCACCCCCGTCTCCTGCAGCCATCAGGAAGTGGCAAGCGAGCAGAGGATCAAGCCAGTGGTCTGAGAAGCAAGGCCTGGGGATGGCACACCGCACGCTGGTCGGGTGCTGAGGGCGGAGTGAGCCCCCAGGGCCGGGCAGTGGAGTCTGCTGGAAGAAGTGTGTCCTGGCAGAGTGGGCAAGCTGGCAGACTCCTAGCAAATGCCAGTGCCATGTATTATGCAACACGTCTTCAGATGAAGAACATGTTGGCCACAGAAGCCAAGGTCCTTGCCGGAAGTCACACCATTTGTCAGGAGCTGAGAACCAAAATGGCATCTGCCGGACTGCCAAACTTAGTGTCTGTCCAGATTTCACACACTGGCACCTAGGAAGTGAAACCCACTCGGGCTGAGCTCTTGGGCACTCAAGGCTGTGGGGCTTGACTTGCAGAAACCCCAGATCCTTCGTTGTACACGACCCTGGTAAGTTTCATGTGCCAGCCCTTGGCAAGTTGAGAAGTCAGAATCTAGTCCCTCCTAGAGACTGGCACCCAAGCCAGTGGCAGTGACGCTGGTAGTGGGAGAAGACAGGACAATGGGGAGAAGCAGACAGAAAGATGGGGAGACTTGGTGGCCTGCGACATCGGGTGCAGGGTCAAAGTGTCCTGTATATACCAGTCACCCCTCAAGCATGGGCTCTGTGCACGTGAGTAGCTGGTGCAATGGTTACCACCTCCAATCCTCCAAACCCAGCACTTAGGAAGGCTGAGGCAGAGGATCACAAAGCTCAAGTCCCACCTGGACAATTTAACCAAATCTCATCTCAAAAAAAAAAAAAAAAAAGATTAGGCACCCCTAAATTTCATCCCTAGTACCAAAAAAAAAAAAAAATGTGTAATGGTAGGACATGTGGCATTTGGGGAAAAAGCTGTCCAGTTTGCTTATAATGTTAAGTTTCAGCATTTATAGAGGACCATGTCTGAATTATTAAATTCATTTATTTCTGCAAGATTCTGGTAAAGTGGACCCAACAAGCTATTGTTTGACTAAAGGAAAAAGAAAACGTTGGGTGTTGGCACAGTCTAGAGAGGAATGAGTTGGCTTAGAATAATCTTAGCAGAACAGGACCAAAGATAGAATGTGCACAGCATCGAGAAGCAGCAGAGGTCGTGGGTAGCAAGAGGCTCAGGGTCCCAGACAGACCTTCTCCTACCAGCAGTGATACCTGGGAGCTTCTGCTTGGAGATTTCATTTCCCCATGTGAGCACAGTGACAGCTATCACTCGTCCTAGTGACAGAATTAGGATAGAAACGGGACAATTTAATCAATGTTGCTTGCCTGTCTTTCCCTAGATCTCACTTTTCTCATCTGTTAAATGGTCCTACTGTCATGCGTCACACGAACAGCTGTTAGGTTGTGTGGAGGTGCCTGGCTTGTAACAACTCAAAATTTTATTATCATGCTGTGGTATTTTGAAAGAACTTGGGCTGAGAATCAGACACTGCTGGACCCCTAAATCTCTCTGGCCTCCATTTCATGCTGCATGCCTCTCCCCTCCCGGCAGCCCCTTCTGCTGTCCTGTCCCTACTTCCAGAAGGCACCCCACCTGCTCAGGTGGGCCCTAAGGCCTTCTCTGGTTAACCTCCTAGCTGAGTTAGAGCCAGCCCTCGGTGGAGGAAGGCTGCCCTCCAGAGGTTCCGGCTCAGTACAAATGGGGAGTTGTTGACATTTGTTCAACAAATATTTAAAGAACAGCTATTAAGTATCCGGCGCTGTGAGGTGCTCGGCGGGCGCCGTAGCCAAGTGAGGAAGAGAAGACCAGGCAGGTCCCGGCCTCTTGGACTCGGTAGGAGAAACGAAGATTAAACCAGCATTGCACAGGTACACAAGCCTTCAAGCTGTGAGGGCGCTGGGCAGGGCGGAGCCCAGCTGCATGAGCAAGGAACAGATGGTCTCGCGGCGTGGGAGAAGGTGAGGACAGAAGGCCTCTTTGCCGGGGCAAGTCACAGTGGTCGCCTAAACTGTCCTGCTAGTACCCAGCAAAGTCCTTCGCTCTCCCGGGAGCTGAGTCCTGTCCTTCCCGGATTCATCCGTCCCGCTGGTTTCGCTCCTGGCTGGGGAGCATATCAGCAGGTGTGCTGGGAACAAACGCGCACTTCTGCAGACTGCTTTCTCTGTCAAGGTCAAAGGCAAGGCTTCACTGCCTTCTTGTTTCCCACAATGCTGTTGAGAAAGCAAATATTGTTCTGCTTCCTATTTCCTTGCAAACCGCTGACGTTCTGCCCTCTCTGGTAACACTGTGCTTGCCTCTCTATCCACTGTCTCCGAGTCTCACAGGGTTGTGCATTTAGGTGGGTCCTTGCTCCACATGCTGTGACCAGGGGGTCCCTTCCCATCTGAAGCCGTGGGCTTGCATCGCCTTTCCAGCAGCCTCTGTCTTCCTCTTCCACCATGGGTGGGGAGCCTCTTCTGCCAAAGGCCACTTGGATATTTATGACATCACTTGCAGGCCATGCAAAATTATCAGCTTAAACATTGATCGAAGTGTGATGTCACACACCTGTAACCCTAGCACAGTGGGAGCTTCAGGAAGGGCTGTACGTGCCAGCACAGCCTGGCCAACTTAGTGACTTAGTGAAACCAAAGACTAGATGTATGACTTAGTGTAGAGGCCCTGGGATCAGGCCTCAGACCAGAAAACCAAAATAGCATGCTACATTGGGTAAAACAAACACTTCATTGGCTCCCTCTTAATGTGGGGGCCGAAACGACTTCCCTTTGGTGAGGCTTTGTCTAGGCTGGACTGAGTGATTCCACAGGCCCCTTCAGGCCCATGGGCTGGATTTTCCCCACTTCTGTCCTAGACTATTTTTTGGAACTTGACTTCTTTGTGTTTTGTGAAGGTTCTTGTCACTCTAAGAACGTGAGCAACAAAGCCCACACCCAGGTCCACACTGGGGGAGTGGGAGGATGGTCTCAAAGCTTCTCCGTCTCCCTGTCTTGGGCAGAGTGTAGACCACTGACTTCCCACCTCAGCTCAGCCAGCCCCATCAAAGGCCTAGTTCACCACACACTGACGACAGTGTATCAGTGTGTAGGGTTGCTGTCACAGAATACCCCAGCCTGGGAGCTTAAACAACAGGAAGGAATTTATTTTCTTACAGTTCTAGAGGCTTGAAGTCCGATGTGAAGATGCTGGAGGGGGTGGTTTCCTCAGGCCTCTCTCCTTGGCTTGCAGCTGTCATCCTCTCACTGGGTCCTTACATGTCATCCCTCCATGAACCTATACCCCTGGATCTCCTGGGTCCCAATTTCCTCTGACAAGGAAACCAAGCACAGATCCAGGCCTATCCTAATGGTCTCATCTTAATGTAACCACCTCTTCAAAGGAACCATCTCCGAACACAATTAGGTGTTCTGAGGTCTTGGGAGTTAGAGAATTTCATGTTATTGTATGTCATTTTTAAGAGACCACCAGACATTAATTAGAATCAGGTAGGAAGTTTTATTTATGGCCAGGCCACACCTGGTCCCAAGATAAGAATGTAGTGAATGGCCTTGAATAAAGGCAGTAGTGAGTTTTTATGGGCTTGAGCAAGGCATAACCTTGACAACTAATCAGAACATTAATTTTGGCAGCAACCTGTTTTTATCGTGGTTCTTGGCATATAGGGGTACCCAGAAAGTGACCAATCATCGTCAAACATCCAGAAGTTCTACCCAGAGGCCTCCCTCAGCTGTTCCAACCCCAGAAGCCGGACTTTGGGAAGGTGCTGCCCTCCGTGGAACAGGATTAGACCTCACTGGGACCTCCACATATTGTATGCCAGATTTATGAGACCACCAAACGCCAATTAGAGCAAGGTAGGAATCTTTATTTATGGCTAGGCCAAACCTGGTCCCAAGAACACAGTGAATGGCCCTGAACAAAGGCAGTAGGGAGCTTTTGTGGGTCTCAGCAAGGCAGAATTACATCATCACCTTGACAATCAGAAATTTAATTTTGACGGCAGCCTATCTTTATCATGGTTCTTGGCATGCAGGGGTACCAGAAAGTGACCAATCATAGTCAAACATCTAGAAGTTATTATAAAGGTTACTATGTGACTTTTTTACATATGAACCCAGACCAGATGGTCCCATGTTATTCCTAAAAAATATACTAAAAAACAGCCCTATAAACTAAAGAAAGTTACAAAAATAAAACAGAACGGTTAATAATTTTAAAAAACAGTCAAACACAAGTTATCTGTTAACACACAAAAAGTTACAAAATTATACTAGGGCTAACAAAAAAAAATTTAGGGGTAGGGAAACCATAAAATTTATCCGGCACCAGCTTATAAAAGTTACTTATAAAATATAAGTTTTAATAAACACCATTGTTTTAATAGACACCATAAAATAGAGTTTCTTTGGTAATGTGAGGGACCATCACAATGTGAACTTCAGGGAACATGACTGGGTCCACACCAGATGGAGTGCTTAAGACTGGAAGCACCGTGATGCTGGGCAAGTCCAACCACTGGCTCACGGGCCAAGTGAAAGGGCACAGGCACACATCAGAATGGACAGACCCTGTGTGGCCCATGGTCACTGATGCCTCCTCTGAAAGGATGTCATGAGGTAGGATGTTCTACACCTCTCCTGGAGCTCGCCCTTGCCATCTGCAGCACCCACACACCTTGTCTAGGGTCAAGAGTGCTGCCGAAGGAGAAGGGACACTTCCCGGAGCGTCAGGAGTGACCACTGGGGAACTGGACACCTCCCCACACTTTTCACACGACATTGGGCCACACCATGTGTCAGCTTTCCTGCATGCCTTCCAGAACCTCCATGCTTCCCCTAGGGCATCTTTTGATTGTCATCTATTAAGTGTAAGCAGATAATAATCACAAATAGAGTTGCTAATTCAGATGGCATCAGGGTCGTGCCAGTGACAGGAATAGGAGACAGGGAGAGTTGAGGACTGTGGTAGGTGGCCACCTTGATGAACAGCATTTAAATCCCATGTGCTTTCAAACACCCTCCTAGCCACAGACAAACACCCCCGTACATCCCATTAATCACCTCCACAGAACAGGTGGCTGAGGGTGGACTTAAACAGAAATGCTGACATACTTTTGAGTCTCAGCTTCTAGACCAGTGCCACAGACTTGTCTCAAGCCCTAGAGCCGGGGCTGGGGGCATAGCTCAGTGATTAAAAAGAGCTTGCCTAGAAAGGGGAAGACCCTGGGATTGATTTCTCAGCACCACTTAATAGCTGGCAATGGTGGCACACACCTGTAATCCCTGCACTCGGGAGGCTGAGAATTGCTGTGAGTGCGAGGCTAGCCTGTGCTACGTAGTGAGTTCAGGACCAGCCAAGACTACAGAGAGATCCTGTCGAAAGAAAGTAAAAAAAGAAAGAAAGAGAGTCCTAGAGTTCTTATGAGGAAGATAGGAAGTAAAGCATGTAAAATGATCAGCGAGGGGTCTTGCAAGTAGTAAGTGCTTCAGATTAATAGTAACTATTATTATCAGCTAAACTGGAAGTAGTGATTATTTAAAAAAATAAAAAGCCCTCTCTTCCAGAGCAAATTTATGACAGCGCTCTATTTATGATCATGTACGGAGTGGTGGTGCCTCCTAGTGGTCATAATTTATAACTGCAGCACAGCATAGCCCACCTAACAGGTTAGCAGCCAAGTTAAAAACTCATGGTCAAACACACCAGGTGTGAGCAGGGCCTGGTGATGCTGGCCTGTAATTCCAGCGCTCTGGGCTAGGAAGCTGAGACAGGAGGATTGTAAATTCAAAGCCCAATCTGGACAAATAGCCACTTGGCAAGACTTTGTCTTAAAATCAAAATCAAAACCTGGGCTAGGGATGTAGCTCAGTGTGAAGACTCTGGACTTGAGCCCCAGTACCACCACTTATTAAAAAAAGAAAAGAAAAGAAGATAGATTTGAACCTAGTTCTGGCATTAGGAAAAAGGTAACCCAGGTCGCTCACCTACACACTTAACCTCCATATTCAATTCCCCAATCATGACAGCCCCATGAAATTGCTCCCATGACTTACCGAGACTGTCTTATCACCAAGCATGCAGAATCCCCCCTCCCCCCTCCCGTACGCTCTGGCTGTGACCCTAGGATGGCTCTGGCAATACCCTAGTGTACTTTCAAGCTCAAACAGCCCAGCTCACCCTAACCCTAGGAGACCCAAAGACTAGGACAGTAAAGTTATCTTGTAATTCCATCCCAGACAGTAGAGCCTAGGACCACTGGAGGGGCATTCTGTCATCATTACCTCCAGTTCCCCCCTCCACTTGCACCCCTCCACCCACCTGCTGTGGCTGGCCTACAGAACTGACTCTTCCACTCAGAGGCTAGCAAAGTGAGGAGCCCGCTCAGTAAGGCCAACTTAGAATGGAGCCTTCGCCCAAGCCTGAGATGGATGACCAGAGGCTAGCCGCCCTGAGGCCCTGTGGGACAGCTTCCTCTCTTTCACTCACACCTGGATCATCCCATTAGGCCTCCCTCCCACGTCCTGGGCTCTTTATCCATTAAACTGAAACCCTGCATGTCTGGAACCTCCAGAAAAGGGACTCCCCACTGGCTTTCTGATACTAGATGGAGAAATAAAAACAGGCATCACAGCTCATACCAATGAAAACTGGTGGGTCATGCAGGGCACTGCAGGCCAGTTGTCTCATGGGCCCATGTGGGGGGCAAGATGATCATCTGCGTTTCGCAGATGGGGACACTGGCGTTCAGAGAGCAAGTGACTTGCCCAGGGTCACACACCAAGAAACAGGTGGAGCCTGAGTGGGAACCAGGCAGTCTGATGCCTGACTTTTCCCCACCACTCTGTATTTGCCCAGCACTGCACACCTCTTGCCTTGGAGCCTGCGGCTAACCAGTCATGTGCCTGATTAATCAAGTTCCACTGTCCACTGGATCACAGATGAATAAAAATAAACCATTGGGCTGACACTGTGACCTGTCCTAATGACTGGAACTCACAGAATAATATGTGACTTGTCACAATTAAGTGGTAGAGAAGCATTTGGTTTGGAAAAGCTATGAGCTGACCAGTTAATCTCTGTCTAAAAAAAAAAAAAAATCTTAGTTTTTAAATATTAAACCTTTTAAAAATAACCAAGGTTGGGGCTGGAGGAATAGCACAGGGGTTAAAGTGCTTGCCTTGCAAGCTCAAGGGTGTGGGTTTGATTCCCCAACACCACATACATGTACCATATGTATGGTGGTACACACCTGTAAGCCTAGCACTCGGGAGGCTGAGACAGGAGGATTGTCATGAATCCAAGGCCAGCATGGGCTACATAGTGAGCTCAAGACCAGCGTAGGCCCCAGAGCGAGACCCTGTCTCCAAAAATCAAAGAACAACCAAAAAATAACCAAGATTGAAATTACATGCTCTAAAATGCTCAAATTTTAGGGGTACAGATTGACAAGGGTTTGGGGTTGTTTTGTGGTAGTAGGGATCAAATACTGGAGCACGGTTACTGAGCTACATCCCCAGACCTTTTGATTATTTTTTGAGATGGGGTCTAAGTTGCCTAAGTGAGACTCAAACTTGTGATCCTCCTGCTTCAGCCTCCATCAATGGTGGGATCACAGGTGTGCACCATCATGTACACTTTGGACTGATGATTTTTGACAAACGTATGCATCACCATCCCACCCAAGACACGCAATATCCCTACCCCCCCAGAACCTCGCTCACACGCCTTCTCAGACGATCCCTCCCCTTCTGTCCCAGGCAAACCCCCAAGCTGGTTCTGTGTGCAGTATGCTGGCTTGACCTTTTCCAGGTTTTCATATAAACAGGAGCATCCGAAGGTACTAATTATGTGTCTGCTTCTTTCGCTTAACATAGTGGATTTTAAATTCATCCCCACTGCTGCTCCTGTATCTGTAATTTGTCCCTTGATACTCCCAAGTAGACTTGGTTGTAATGACTGGATCACAGCTTGTTTTTCTATCTTCCTGTTGATAGTCATGTGTGCTGTTTCTAGTTTTTGGCAACGAGGCCTAAAGCTGCTAACATTCTTGTACATGTCTTTTTGGACATATGTTTTCATTTATTTTGGGTAAATACGTGGGAGTGAAAATAGCTGGATCGTAGGGTGGATGTATGTTTAACTTCAGAAGAAAACTGTCAAACTGTCTTCCAGAGTGGGTGCGTGCAATCTGGCCAACTAATTTTAACTACGCATCTGATAAGCCAGAACTACCAACTGACCCGCTTTCCAGACAAACACTATGTGACTCATTAGCTGGGCTCCGGGACCTGGAGTGGCTCCCAGAGACTGGCTAGGCGATGCTGAGCAGAAGCCAAGGATCCAGTTTGGGAAAGTTGCCTGGTGTGCTGGCTGGCTGCCCTGGCCTCCTGCCTGGGCCCCTCCTGCAGGCTTCCTAGGTCAGAGACCTTCTTAGGGACCAGGGTCCCTAGCCCCTTGATAAAACAGAAAATTCTATGTCCTAAATTTCACTACATAGGCTAAGGGGGTGGGGGCTGGGAGACTAGTGAAGTTAATAAATTAACATCTGCAGGAGTAGGGGGCACAAAGATTGTTTCACTTTCCTGCACACACACTGAGCCCTTAAGCTAAATCCCTTGAATGCTGACCATCAGGGCCACAGCCCCCATTACCGGGAATGTCAGAATGCAAACCCCGACAGTCGGTATCAGCAATTGCTCTTTGTGGACGCCCTCTGTCACCCATGTCTCTTACCTGTTGCCAGTGTAGGTTCAGTTCAAGCAGCGTAGCAGTCCCTCCACAGGTGTTATGAAGCCATGCTTGTATCAGTCCAGCAGCTGTATTTCTGAGCACTCCCAGCGCTGCTGCTGGAGGTTGCAGCTGTTCCACAGTTGTCTGGTCCTTTCTCTGGCAGACATCCGTAAGGGTTGCCCAGACCCTATCATCTGAGGGATCCCCCATCTTTAGCCCCCTGAGAGTTCCTTAGCAAGAGGTTCCCCCCGCCCTGCATACAGAGCCCATGGAAAGAAGGTGACCTTGGGGCATCCTGAGGCTGTGAGGACCAGGAAGGGGAGGAATGAAGCAGAGCTTCTCTACTCAGGTGTGGGATTGTGAGGCCTCAGGGTGCCACAGATCCAGGAAGTCATCTATGCTGTCAGCAGTGGACAGCCCTGTTTCTAGCAATCCTGTGACTTGGCCTGCGGCATCATCAGTTAGCATCTCAAAACTTGCAGCTTAAAAAAAAATAACATTTATTTTCTCTCTGTGGGTTGGCAGGAGGATTGTCCTGTTCCCTGCAGCTGGCAGGGACTCTTAAGAGAGCTGGAGCTAGGGCATTGAAGATGGCTTCCCTCACATCCCAGGGCTCAGAGTGGTTGGAATTATTAGAAGCTGACTGGACGGCTGTCTCTCCATCCACACAGCCTGTCCGTGGGCCAGCTTGGGCTTCCTCACAGCACTGTAGCTGTGGGACACTGGACTTCTTACATGGTGTGTGGGTTGAATCTTTTCCTCCCAAATGCATGTCCACCCAGAACCTCAGAATGTATCCTTGAAATAGGATTTCTGCCACTGTAACCAACTAAGTAGGCATCCTACTATGATTAGGGCGGGTCCCAAGTCCAATGAATCTTATCAGGAAAGTACAGGATGCACAGACATGCACTGAAGAGGGAGGTCAAGATGGCAGTGGCGCCTCCTGTGACCTCTAGCTAACTTTTACAGAGCATATGCTTTGCTCCACTTAACTCATGTTATTCTTACAGAAACTCTGAGATACGAAGTGTGCCCTAATATTACCCGTGTTACAGATGAGAAAACTGAGCTTCAAAGAGGTCACTCAGCTCTTAAGCAGAAGGGCCAGGCGCCAACACAAACCAAGGACTTCCAAGGAGAGCTAGGAGTCCTTGGATGCCAGAAGCATGAAACAGACCTTTTCTCAGGGGCCTCTTGGAGGAACCAACACTGTTATCAACTTGATTTGAGAATCCTAGCCTCCAGAAATGCAAGAGAGTAAGTTTCTGTAGTTTTTAAGCCACTTAACTCATGGGAAACCAATATACGTGGTGACTGGGCTCCAAGGATGAAGCAGAAGCTGCCAGTCATGTGAAAGTTAAGCCCAGAGCTGACACAGCACCTCTGACCTTGAATGGCTACTTCCATGTTTGGTGGGGATAGGGGAGTTGAGGGAGGAGTTGGTTTTGTGTTGTAGGATATTAAGCTGAATCCCTGGCCTCTACCCCTAGATGCCAGCAGCATGTGCTCCCTTAGGAATGCCAAGCAAAAATGGCCCCAGAGACTGCCCAGTTCCCCTGCACAGCAACCCCTAATCTGCAGTTTAGAGACAGAGGAGCAGCTGGGATTCTAGGTGAGAAGACACAAAAGCATATGGATATTGGGCACTTCGCTGAGGGCCACTGAGGGCCACAGAGCTCTTCTGGAACACCTCCAACTTGACTTGAGATTAGCAGGCCCTTTCATACATTATCCTGGGACCTGAATCCCGTGGCTCCATCTGTGGCCCTAGCTGGAGTTTAAAGTTGTAACCAGAGTCAAATGTTGAATGACCTAAGCCTTGGAGTGCTTTGGCACTTACGCTGTAGACTTGAGCAGGGGACTTCAAACTTAACACCCAATTCCTTCCCAAGTCAGAGGAGGAAAGCGGACAAACGGTCTGAAAGCCCAGGGTTCACCCTGGGTGGTTTGTGAACCAGACAGGCAGACGTGAGTATGCAAGTGTCTAGGTTGGGCACTGCAAAAATGACATTCCACATAAGGACAACATGGAAAACACACACTAACTCACAGGCATGGCAGAGGCAGATCCCCAGGCCCCCAGCAGAGTCCCAGCATGGCACAGGACAGCCTTCCCTTGCCTGCCTGCATCCACACTGACAGCCCGGCCACGTCACACACTTGGGTGATCCTGTCCTCCTCGTGCCCCACCTCCACCTCCAACTCTCAGTCAGACTTGGTGACCTCAGAAGTGGCATGCTGCAGTCAGGGGTACAACCTGGCAGCTGGGGTGGGGGCACCTGTGGGTACCTGGGCATGAGCTTATACGGGGAGAGCAGTTTGGAATTTGACAGATTCCTTGCACGTTGCTCACACTTTGAACACTGATTTAAGAGGCTTTGTGCTGGCTTGCTTTGTTTTCATGGCTGTATTTTCATGTCTGTGCCCTGGTAGCCACAGCCCAAATGAACATACAGCATGTCACTATCCTGAGGGTCCCCAAGTGCCCTACGTCACCACTAGCTCTATCCTCCCACCCCCACATCCCCACCTGTCAACTACTTTTCTGACTTCTGTCACCATAAACTGAGGGTACACGTTCTATAATTTACATAAATGAACTCATACAGCGCTTTCTTTTGTATCTGGCTCCTTTTTAAACCTCATTTAAAAACATTCATTTCTGCAGTTGCACGTTATCAATTATGTGTATTTTTGTTGGTATGTGCTATGAAAAAAGTCTGTTTTATGAAACTGCTGTTAGCAACTGCTATTACACCCTAGTGCTGGAGCTTTCCCCTCCCTTTCCTCTTCCCCCAGCTCTAGCCAGGGAAACCAGCACTCACTATACCTGGAGGGAACGTCCCACCTTGGTCCTGCAGTCCCCCAGGCCACCTCTGACTGTTCAGGCATAAACACACTCAGACTTAGACTTCTTTTCTTCCAGTTATTTCTTTCTCCTCTTTGCATCCCAGCCCTGCCTGGTTGGCAGCACCACTGATGCCACGAGAGGCAGACAGGGGTGGCAAACGTCCTCCATGTCCACAGCCTACAACCCTTAAAAGGCTGCCTTGGTCTTGATGCTGTTGCTCCAGCTGAACCAACCACAGCTGGCTCAGCCAGGATGAACAGTACATCTCAGCCATTTCTGGAGAGGACAGACCCTTTCCGGCACACCTGCCTTGAAGCTGGTACCTCTGGGCTTCCTTGTCCGGTACTCTAAGACCCTAGAGTTCTGTGACAACACACCTTTGAGATTTTGCCCCTCTGCAGTCCTTTCTGCTCCATCAGAGCCACACACACTGTAGGCACTGCCGTCACTGCCCTTCCAAAGACCACGGTGCTGTAGAGCTGAAAAAACAACAGCTGTGAGGCCACTTCCGAACCCAGCACTCTCGTCTGCATGGTGGCACAATGGCGGGTCTTTCATCCTGGCTTGTTGAGGCTGGCCATCGTGGCTTTGTAAGAGAAAGTTAGAGTTATAATTGAAAAGTACATCACTCTAGCCGGGGGTGTGTGAGGCCCTGGACTGGATACCCAATATCACAAAAGCACCTGAGCAAGGAAGACACAGAGACCTGAGCCAATACTCACTGTCTCACCACGTTAGAAGGCAGCACAAAGGCCCTTCCCTGATTTGCCAACACCATTCTCTTGGGCTTCTCAGTCTCCAGGACTGTGAGCTAAATTCACTGCCATGCTTTATAAATCACCCAGGAATAGCAACAGAAAACAGATGGAGACAGTGGGACTAGGGGATGAGATCGCTGGGGTGAAGCTCCTAGCACAGTGCCTGGCGCATGGTAAGTCATCAAGGAGGGAAGGAGGGAATGCCACCTTTTAATTGTGCTGGGTTCTAGTGGAGTCTTCAGAATTGGTCCTAGTTAGAGGGAGCCCAACACCGTGGGTGAAGACACATGGAGAACCTCTCTCTTAGCTTATCGGTGCTGCTACCAATTGAGCACCCATAATCAGAAAACAGGGTGCCCCAAATGGTCCAAAACCTAAGACATTCTGAGTGCCAACATGATGTCCCAAGTGTAAAACTCCATATCTGACCTCATGAGTCACAGTCAAAAACATACTATATAAAATTGCTTTCAGGCTATGTACTGAAGGTGCATATGATACATAAATTTTGTGGTACACTTGGGTTCTTTCTTCAAAACAAACAAGTGTCCTGGAGTTTTGGAATATTTGCATATATATATATAAGGATGTATATGGGGGATGAGACCCAAATCTAAACCCAAAATTCACTTACAGACAAAGCTTGAAGTTAATTCTGTGTAATATTTTAAGTAATATTGTGCATAAAATAAAGTTTCAGGGTATGGAATTTTCCACTTGCAGCATCTTGTTGGTGCTCAGAAAGTTTCAGATTTAGTGAATTTTGGATTTCAGGTTTTTGGAAGACAGATGCTCAACCTATATATATTTAAAATTTTGTGGGTCAAGATATTTTTTTTTTCTTTCTTTCTTTCTGAAATACCTGAGGCTAACAAATGGTATAGAAAAGAGTATCACTACTACCTGGGCAACCTCTACCAATCCAAGCCAAATCTCAAATGGATCTCAACACACATAGACGGCTCCAGCTTAAGTCTCACTGAGTGTTTCTCCATCCAGGCCCCAGCCTTCCCCCTAGCTAGCCACTTTCCATTCATTGTTAAAAATCATGTCACATATGTAAAAATGCATAATCAGTAAGTAATTATGTTTTACATTTTACGTAAATTTTTCATCATTCTCACCGCTGTGAAAATTAAATGATCCTTGTACCCAGTGAGGAGCGTCTGGAAGGAGACACTCAACATCAGCTGTCACCACTATCAGGGTTATTATCATCACCATTCCTACCAGAGGGGCCAGTGATTCAGGCACAAAGTCAATGGGAACCAGCAAAAGAAAATGAAATCTTTTAGGAGAACAGGAGCTATGTGTCCTACTCCAAGGTATGTACGGTGGCAGGGACAGGGTGTGCAGTGTCTACAGCAAAGAGGTGCTATTTGGATTTGGCCGAGTGTGTCCCCAAAGGTTCCTGTGCTGAAGGCATGGCATGTGATGTGCAGAACTGAGGAGATGGAACCTTTAGGAGGTGAGGCCTGGTGGGAAGTGATTGGGTACCTGGGGGGATCACCTTTGGAAGAAATTGGTGTACTTCTTGCAGCACTTCAGTTAATTCTGTGTTGACATAAAAAGAGCAAGCTGGACTCCTGAGGCCCTCTGGCTTCCTGTCTCTCCATGTGGTCTTCTGATAATCCACTCTAAGACCCCCACCAGAGGCTGAACAGATGGGATGTGTGATATTGAACTTTTCAGATTTCTAAACTCTGAGCACCTTTCTTTATAAAGTACTCTGCCTCAAGTATTTTGTTATAGCAGTGGAAAACAGACTAAGATACCTGCTATCATCAGTTGCCTGGTGCTGTGTACAGCTTGAGGTGCCTGATATTGTTCCATGACTCAATGCTTGGCCAGGTGACTTGCTCTAGCCCAGGTGACAGTAAAAGTAGAGGTTTGAAAAGTACTTGCACTCTGCAGTTTGCTCTTTCTGGTCTTGGGACCCTGTCATGAGAACAAGCCCAAGCCATTCTGCTGGCTGAGTGATGTGAGACCTTGCAGAGAAAAGGAGGTGCCCAGCTGATGTCAGGAAGCCCCTGCCCACCAGGAACTGACTTTAGACACACAAGAGAGTCCCATGGAGCTATGTCAGCTTGGCCTAAATCCCCAACTGCCAGGCAGTGTCTAACCCAAAATGCCATCCCACAGAATTGTGAGATCACCAAGTAAGTGTTAGATTACGTTCCGGTGGGTTGAAAAGTTGCAGAGCTGATGACACCTGGATGTAGCTGATACCTCCTTCAATCACTAGGTGCTGTTTGCAGATTTGACTCTGTTCCTTATTACCTGACCAGAAAACACTATTCTCACACTTAAACTGCAACCAACAATAGGCAGACTACCTTCCAGAAACATCAAATTATGTCCAAAAACTGGCAAGCTTGAAAGTTCTCACACATACTATGAATATGCTCTGTATACCTTGGGCAGATACCTTCCCCTCTGAGCTGCATGGAGTGTAACCTGACCATTACCAAGCTGAACCCCCCTAACAGCAGACTCTTCCCTAGGGAATCACAGGCCATGCACATATGTGTCTATGTGGTCCCAAGCTCACATCAGACCCTCCAAGATCCACCTCCCATGCACCTCTTCCTTTGGCTGGTTCTGATGAGGATCCTTTGCCTATAATAAACATGGCCTGTGTACAACACTTTTTCAGTGAGTCTGATGGGCTACCTGGGGAATTACTGAGCCTGAGGATGGTCACAGATATTTTAACCAGCTGGTCTAAAGTGACAATGGCCCTGGGACCTCCTCACAGCCTGTAGCTGACAAAAGAGCACCCTCATGGGGTCTGTTCAAGCAACCTTTGCTGACCCCATCACTTCAGGACATGGAGAGCTTCCAAATGCCACTATGAAGTAGCTCTAATATAGGCAGCCAGTCAAAACAATCTGGAAAGGGTGGTAAATGCTCTGACACCTGGGGAGCCTGGCAACTACTTTCCCACCTGAAGTTGGAGAGTGGGCAAAGGGTCACTCTCCTCAGAGCAGGCTGTTACTGACCTGCCGTGTGTTTTTGGCAAGTCACCACCCTTTCCAGACCTCAGCTTCTCTAGCAAATAAAGGGCTAGATTAGTTGATAATAGATCCCAGCTGCCTTGGACAACCTAGGGAGTCATTTCTTCAAGCTTCTTGAGAGAGCTTATACTAGTCCCCTTCTCATCACTATAACAAAATCCCTGAGGCAGGCTAACTCTATAAAAGGAAGTTTACTTAGCCCACGATTTTGAAGGCTGAAATTCAAAGAGCATGTGGCCTCTTTAATTTGGCCACTGGTGACAACCTAAGGTTGGACAGCATCCTGGCAAAAGTATATGCAGGAGTGGGGGAAGGAGAATGGGGGATGAGAGCACATTGTGACACAGGACACCAGAGAGCCATTCCAGGCCAAGCTTGCTATTTTCACAACTCACTTTTGCAACAAGAGCCCAGGGATCCTTAAGAAAGCTGCCTCAATCCCTTGGAACCAGCCAGGCTGTGTTCTGAGCCACAGGGTGGCATCTGACTCCAATCTATCTTACCTGACTGGGAAACTCCAACTGGGTTGGGGAAATGGCCTTCTCAAACCATCTTCCATGATTTCAGTGCAACCCATGGCCTGGCCAGTCTGCAGACTGGCCCATCTACCCACTTTCCCTCAGTGGGCTCCTCCAAAGCCGCTGAGAACAACACAATTTCCTTTGCGTCCTCACCCTCACCATCCCCTCTTTGGGGTCCCCCAAGCCACCTTTCTTCCTGGGGATTTTGGCGTCATCCCACAATTTTGAAAAGTCTTCACCCCTTAGAATCTACCATACCAGACTGTCATAACTGTACCACCTGGGAGGAGGACCCCAAGGCAAGGAAGCAGAAATGGTGGAAGTAGAAATCGAGGTGCAGAAAGAAGGAAGAGACACAATGAGTCAGTGAAGGTGCTGGAGAAAGAACCAGGGCTCCTGATGACCAAATCACTGAACTCCAGCTTCATGGTGTGTGACGCAACCTTTGGCCCTCTCTCTGTGGTCACTGCCTGTGAAACGCCCTCGTGGGCTGTGCTCACCTCCACGCGACCCCAGGAACTGCATCCCTCCACTGACTTGCTGCGTGGGCGGAGACCTTCCCCTCCGAGCCTCATGGAGTGTAACGATGGCATCTGGATCCCCTCTGACTGAGACATTCTGTGACTGTGTAGCTGGTGCCCAAGTCATCTCACTCCTTTGGAGTTTTCTAGATCCTTCATCAAAATACAACAGGCTGTGTGACAGAACTAGTGACAGTAATGTGACAATAATGATCCCAGTCCCTACTTACCATTTTTAATGTAACCTTAGTTAAGTCCCATGACGCGGGCAGTATTATTACCTCTATTTTATGGATGAGGAAACTAAAGCTCAAAGAAGTGATGAAAGTGCGTGAGCCAGAATTAGAATCCAGGGGACCTGCACCTCAAAGGACAGGCTCTTGCTTCTAACATAAATTACTCAGAGAAGCTTCTGGAAGTCTGCTTTAGAAAAAGCATCATGAAAGGTCTTTGGCCCAACAGCACTGGAGACTCTCAGCTACCCCTCAAGATGCATCATGGGTATGGGAACTTCCTCAGGAAATGCGTACACAGACAAGGAGGACCAGCATCCCCCAGGCCCTCCTGACCTCCTTCAGCCAGCCCCCTCACCCCAAACCCACAAGCAGACGCCAGAGCCCAGCTGGAGCCCATGAACAGACACAGGTTTATTATTGGAGACTCAGCAGCCTGAACCCACACCCCAGCACCAGCCCTGAACTAGGCCCAGCAGCTCTGGCAGCCACAGGCTGGTCCCCAACACTGAACCAGACCCAGAAAACAAGAGCAACCATCTCAGAGCCGAGGCCTGGAGCCTGTCAGCTCTAAGCACCCCTCATCCCACCCCTCTCATCCCCTAGGAGTCCAGAAAAACCCAAACAGATGCAAAACTGTGGGTGCCCATGGCTGGGATGGGCACATCTGCAGGCTCCTTTCTGCAGAAACAAGGTTCAGGATTCCAGCCAAACCATGAGGCCTCAGCAGGGCTGAAAACAGCAAGTGTGAAGCTTCATGGGAAGGTTTCCAAGGACTGAGGTGGAAGGACGCTGACCCCAAACACCCCGGTCCCGAGCTGCCCCTGAAGTCCAGAGAAACCAAGGCAGAAGAGTGGCCACTGCCTCAAGTTCGGCTTGCACGCCATCACCTCATCCCTCCCTGGGCGTGGGGCAGGGGGTGGGGGTGGGGTACCCTTTCCTTCGGCCCTCCTAGGAGCAGAAGCCACAAGTTCTCCAGCCACACCCCACCCCCAGGAAGCCCAAGAGCCCAGAGATTCAGAGTGGTACAAACATCCTTGAGTGATGTATACGCAAGCGTCATCTTCTGCTAAGCAAGGGACTTATTACTGCAAAGATTGACCCCGGCTGGAGCCTCTTCCCAGGAAACACTTGTTTTCAGCACCTGCCAGAGAGTCTGCCTCAGGGAAATCTGCCAGGGCTTCCACGGGCCTTCAAGCCATGCTACCCTGAGCCCACACTGGCCCTGGTAAGGCAAGGGAGCAAAGCCAATTCACAGGGCATCACAGCTGCTGGAGCCGCTGGGCCTCGGGCTCCTTCCTGCATAGTGACCTCAAGCACACTGGCAGTACTAAACTTAATCCTAGCCACAGGCTCCGACACACTCAAACTAGGGGCCATCACAACAGCATCTCAGCCTTCTCCCCACGCAATCCCACTTCTACCTCCTCAAGTCTCACTGCTCCCTGGGGCCAGGACAGAAGCCAACTGGACTGGTGGGGGAGGCAGAGCACAGCATGCTGGGGACATTCTACTGAGTTTGTTCATTTCCTCCACTGCTACCCACAGCATCCCTAAGTCAGGGACAGTATGTGCATATCTGAAGGGTTTCAGCAACCCTTAAGCTGGAGGACTAAACTAAAGCAGGGGTGAGGTGGAAGAGGGAGAGGTTTAATATTAATATCCTGCTTGGGTGACTTCTCCCAAAACACACAAAAGCCCAGGGAAGGGATGGGAGGGGCAGGGGGAAGGAATGGACAAGGGTGAGGATGGGGACAGCAAACCCGGAAGCTCAGAAGGGGCTCCTCTCTCCAGGCCTCCTTTGCCCTTGGGCAGAGCACTCCTGGAGGATTCCCAGACACTCTGACACCCAGCAGGGGTCCATGGAAGGCTCCTTAAACATCTCTAGTATGGTGTGAGCTCGGCCCAGAGCTCCAGATTCGGTCAAGTTCTCCTTGGCCATCTTCCTGGCAGTGCAAAAGGTGGGTCCTGGTATCCTCAGTGGAACTCCTGCCTCTGCGAAGAGACAGCAGTGGGGTCAGGTGAGAAGGGAAGAGCCACTAGCAGGGCACAGGGCTCAGTTCTCAGGCTGGATCTTTTCTAAGGCAAGGCCCCATCTACCTACCCACAAGACAGGCGCTCACCCCTTATCTCAGGAGACCAGAGACATGCCCCTGAGATACTCACTCTCTCTCTCTCTCTCTCTCTCTCTCTCTCTCTCTCTCTCTCTCCCTCCCTCCCTTCCTCCTTCCCTCCCTCCCTCCCTCTTTGAGACAAGATCTCACTCTGTGGTAGCCAAGGCTGGTCCTGAACTCTCTACGTAGCCCAGGCTGGCCTTGGACTCACTGCGATCCTCTTGTCTTGGCCTCCCGAGTGCTGGGGTTACAGGCATGTGCCACCATGCCTGGCTTATGTGGTGCTGGGGAATCGAACTCGGGTCCTTACTGCTTGATGTAGTGCTTGCACTAACCACTGAGCCATTCCTCCAGCACCCCTGAGGTCTCTTGTGGCTCACAGATGCCGGCCTGCCTCTGCTTCTTCATATAAATCATTTACCTCGCTGGGCCACTCTTCCCTAACCTCTTTCTCCCCAAATGTCATCTGGATCATTCCTTTTTACCTTTAGGACCTTGAAGTCAACAGTGTGTGCAATAAAGCCTCCAGGTCCCCCGTGACGCAGGAACCTACCAAGGTCAGCACCTACCAGGCCAGTCTTGTCACTGCCTATTCACAGTGACAGCACAGGGACTTCTTCTCCCTAACAACTGCAGGGGACAAGAGGCGAGCAAGGGCTGGGACGAGGGTCCCACCAGCCCAGGTGCACTCAGTCTACACGTGGAAGCTGGGAAGGGGATCAGGAGCCCGTTAGGTTGCTGTTGGAACAGCAGGATTTCCCCACAGCAGCCACATGCTGAGTTTGCTCTAGATGCCTGGGGCAGGAACGTGCCCAGCAGAGCTGCTGCTCAGCGAACATGTGTCCACAGATGAACGAGTGATTAAAGTTGGCGTATACCTGGCGGAGCAGGTGCCCAGCCAGTGGTAAGCGGGTGGCACAGGGCGCAGAGGGCCTGATGCACCACACTCACATGCCGGTCCCTGCTTCTGCAGGGGGATGATGGGCTTCAGTCATGGGATGGATGCCAGTATGTGGTAGGCCCCTTCTCCCACCCCCGCTGTCTCCCTGTAGAGTCTGACCCGTCACCTCCTCCTCCTCCACCTCCACCTCCACACCTGGACGCCGAGGGTCAGGTCAGAAGGTGAACAAAGAGGATGGCCAGGCCGATGTTAAGCAGAATCACCATGCAGATGAGGACGGTGTTGGGGACCTGGAGCAGAAGAGAGAGGCTGCCTGAGTCCCTGGGGCCTTGGGACACCCCCACCGCAGGGGAGCTGGAACTCCGAGCGCACTCCCTGGTTGGTGCACCGTGGGATGGCAGCCACGACAGCTGGAAGGATTATTGGGAAAAATTAATCCAAGCTCTGGAGGTCCAGCTGCCCAGCGGAAGGCCTCAAACCCAGGTCCCCCGCCCTCCCAACTGCCGCCTCCTCCTGGGTCTTGTTTAGTCCAGCAGAGCCTGGCTTCAGTATTGACTGTTGCAGTTCCTAGCACCCTGCCTCCCACAGGCCCAGAGGCCCAGAACCCAAGCCCTATCAGGCCCCTCCTGCACCCCCAGGAAGCCCTCCCTGCCACCCCTGGGTACAGGCTGCGGGTGCCCAGCCAGATCTCCACTGGGGCCAGTGCCACCATCACCCAGCTGACCCTGCTCCTGAGAACTCACTCTGTAGGGGGTGGGGGGCAGGTGACTGCCTCCAGATAGCAGGCTCTACTCCGTGTGCTCCTATACCCAGGGCTCATGGGAGGGCCTCGTCCTGCACCTTGCCAGGGCCCTCACCCCGGGTGGACCTCACCTCGCTCTCCCCAACAGCCTCACCTCTTCCACCTCCACCTCAGCCTCTGCCTCGGCAGCCAGCGCCGCCTCCTTCCGCGCCTTCTTCCTGGCCCCCCCCTTGGTCAGCCCCCGGGCCTCCGTCTTGCGGGCCTTGGCCTTGGCCTCGGCTCTAGGGACGATGGGCTTGGGCTCCAGCTTGGAAGGAGCCTGGGGCGCGGGCTCGGGACTCGGGGGCGGCGGCGGCTCCCCGGGAGCAGCGGCCGGGGACGCGTGGTCCAAGTCCGCCCCGCAGGCTTCACGCACGGGCCCCTCCTCGGGCTCCTCCTCGAAGGGCGGCGGCGCGGGCGGCCCGGTGCGCACTGCGTAGCTGTGGTAGCCGCGGTACAGCGCCACCTCGGGCTCCCGCGGTGGCGCGGGTGGCGCCTGCAGCGCCTCGATGGCCATGTGCTCCGAGGCCGGCGTGGCCGGCAGGCTGCCCTCCGCGCGCCGCTCGCCGTTCCAGACGCCGGGGCCGCGAAGGCCATCGGCTGGCACGCCGGGCCGCGGGCGCTTGGGCTGCGGCGGCGTGGCGGCGGGCGACGGGGGCCCGGCCTCCGGCCGTGGGGTCTCGGGCTCGTGCGGCTGCGGGCTGCCCCGGGCCGGCGCCGCGACGCCGGCATCCCGCGGCTCCAGCAGACTCTCTGAGTTCTCCAGGATCTCCTGCAGCAGGCGGCGCTTCTGGTACTCCGGACCTGCCGGCACAGCATGGGGAGGTTCCGTGCCGGGCCACCGATGGGCGACCCTGAGCCGGCCACCTGATCGTCCCTACTGCGGGCAACCACCGAGTCCCAGGCACTGGTTAAGCCGTTTCCCAGCATGAGCTCATGTGCACGTCTGAACAACCCAGTCAGGGTGGTGCTGTGTAAGTGTCCCTTTTGCAGATGACGATCACACAGCAAAGGGCAGCAGTGACATTCTTAACAGCGACTCTAGCCTCCTACCCCTATCCCCGGAACATGTCCTGAAGAAAATGCGCCTAATCGTACCTACTCCAGGAAAGCTGCTGTCAGGGTTGAGGAACGCATGTGAAAGGTGAAGGCAGCAGTGCCTGGCGTTACCGTCGTTATGACTGTGGTCACCCAAGGCACGCTGGTGTCCTGTTTCCTGGAACCGGCAGGGGGCGCGCTACGACTAGCAGTGACGGGTCGTTGGGTCCCTAGCCACTCTGCCCTCACACTCAGGTCTTCCACCTAGTGCAGTTTTGGTCCCCTTGCTGCAGCCAGAATGCTTAGATTTGTTTGAAGGCGCCACTCGTCTTAAAACTCTCCAGAGCAACTTGTGCAGAACACCGTTCCCCCTGCCCTGGGAGGCTCCCATCACTGTCAAAGGCTGAGTCGGTGTTCCAGGGCACCCCAAGACCTGCTATCCTTGTGATTCTCTGCCCCTTCCAGATTCTGGGCCCATGTTACTTACCCCAGAGCCCATGATGGCGCCTGACACACAGACAGTGCTCAATCAATGCTGGGGGTGCTGCTGTGCACCAGGAAGCTCTACAGCTACCTCAGCCACCAAAGACCTGCCCCTTCTCTAGCTTCCCCAGCTCCAACTTCTGCTTGGAGCAGAGCAGAGAAGAAACAGGCCAGGGTAGGGCCTCTGCTAACCCCACTGCAACCTCAGCACAAAGGCCAGATATGCTCCCCTGCGTCCCCTCGCCCCACTCCATCTCAGGTCTGTACCATGCCCCAGAGTTTCCAAAACTCCCAAGCATTCATGCGCCCCACCTCTCCTTAGAAAATTCCACTTTCTAGCAAGTAAAATGCCCACCCTAGGGACGTCCCTGCCCTCCAATGGCTGCCCCCTACCTGGCTGGTAGAAGTCCGGAGCTAGCTCCCTGGCCAAAGTGCGGGCAATGTTGGACTCGTGGTTGGCAGCCACGGCTGCCTGTTCCGCTGCCTCTGCTTTTGCCTTCGCATGACTTGTCCTAAAGAGAAAACATGGAGGGAGATGTTGGCTCTGACCAGAGAACCAGCCCTCTGCCCTTCCTTTCTGGCACACAAAGAACCACCCTGGTTACAGCATTCTTTCTCTTGGGTTATCAATGGCCATTCATCCAGCTCTGTGGCCCAGACTTGTGCATTTCCCAGACCATTTCCTCAACTTTCTGGACACACAGACTACATTTCCCAGCCTCCTTTACAGTCAGGTGTGGTCAACCGACTATGTTCTAGCCAATGTATTACAGAAGACATACTGACATACACTATCTTTGTTGCTGGTTGAATGCAGAGAAGGCCAAGGTCTCAGAATAGGGCTTTTCAGCTCTTTTGAGTCACAGATCATTTCTGGCAGTCTGGTAAAGCCTGTGAATTCTTCTTTAAAAGTGTTTTAAAATGCACAAAATATGAAGGGTTACAAAGGGCTGCAGTTACACTGACTGACACATTTTTAAGAAATAGATTTGAAAAATAACAATGTTTGCAAACATATTAAACTATGGTTCTATTAACCACCACCATTTAAAGTGCAAACAATCATAAAGCATATATCAAAGTATCTGAAACAATAATGTGACACAAAAATACATGTGATTTCAACTGATGACAAAGTCATGCTGCTAATGCTACTATGGTTTGTTGTCTACTTCCATAATAGAAGAAAGCCCTAAACCTCAGTTACAGCTTAATTAAAATAGACATGGGGTTTCCCATCTATGATAGACATGTTTGGTGGCCTGCCAGATCTCTTTACTGGGTGAATATACTTCCTCCTTTGTTGTCAATGGTGCTGGCTACTACTGTTCATTGCTACTCCGGAACACTGTAACCACTGGAAACTGCTTTGTTCTAGAAGTTACAGTGCCACTCCCCCGACCCAAGCAGCTCCCACCAATGCCTGGCCAACAATGGGAGGCCTCCCTTTCCCAAGAGCACCTGGTACATTCCTGCTCCAGAGCATCTATGACCCAAGTAGAGCCAGTCTTCAGGGCTTGGCTCCTTCCCCACCCTCTCCTGCTTCTTTCTTCCTCACCTCTCTTGCTTGAGCACACTCCATAAATCCCCAACCTCCTACACAGTTCAAGTTCATAGGCTCCCTGAATTCTATACATAGGACCCCTTGTGGACTCCAATTTAAGAAATGTGGTGTCGGGAACCTGAGTCTGTCAATGACTACAGATGGAGGATCCTGCCCCTGTCCCACACTGGAATGTAACAAGAACAACTTCAAATACTGATTGTATTCGGTACCTGAGACTTGGGTAATGTTCGTGTCAGCAGTGTAGCCAGACTAGAGTTCCAAAGATTATCCTGTATCTTCATATGATATGCCAGGCTGGGGCTGTTAGTATCCCTACTTTATAAAAAAGGAAACTGAGGCACAGACAAGTTAAGTAGCTTGCCTAAGGTCACAAGTCATGTAGTGCAGGAGCTGAGGTTCTGAGCCCTAACTCCGTGCACTTGATGCTACTCCAGACTATGTTTCATGCTGACCCAGAAGCTAAGGACTAAACCTCCTGTGGACAAGACAGCCCAGCACCTACCCTTACTTCAAGTCAAGCATAATTAAATAAAAAGTATTTAGTTACAACTACAAGACATACCAAGAGAAAAAAAAAAGCTCAGAATACAACAGAAACACAGAACAAGAAGATGCTGTATGGGCTGGCAGAGGAGGTGGGAGGTGGGTAGACAGAGAAGGTTTCCTTAAACATGGGACATTTAAGGACAGACTTGAAGAAACACATTCATCATTAGGCCCAGGAGAGATGGGGGAGGACAATGAGCCAGGTGGAAAGAGGAGTGTGTGCAAAGGTCCTGTGAAGGACAAAAGCTTGGATTCCTTGGAAGACTGCAAGGTCAAGGCAGAGCAATCACATCTCCGCAGATGAGCTCATTCCTCAGGAAGTTGACATGTGTGTGTCTCTTTACCTCAGTCTGCAGCACACACTGCGGGCACACAGTAGGGGAGGTGAGTTCCCTTTAGCTCATACTGTGTGCGAGGCTTTTGACCTGTGTTATCTCTTTCAATCCTCCAAACTGCCCATGAGATACATTTTACCTATCAGAGGGAGGGAAACTGAGGCCCAGACTTTACCTTGCTCAAGGATGCAGAACAGCAGGTGGCACTTATAGGGCTATCACCTCACTTAACCTCTAGTCACTATATATTATTACCATCACCTGTCTTTCCTGAGGAGAAACTAGAGGTCCAGGAAGATGAAAAACAAGCTAACAAACAAACAAAAAATACCCAAGCTTACACAGCGAGGAAGAACAGCACCAGAACTAAAGCATGGCATTCTGGGATGGGAGTCTGTGCCCTAACCACCATTCCACTAATACTCCATAAGGGACAGTGGGTAGATTGCAAACCCAGAACCGTCTGATTTCCAAGCTCCTGCCCTCTCCTGCCCAACATGGCCACACTAAAGTCCACGGAATGGAAGAATGCATTTGCAACCACTCCCTCACAGGTACCCGTGGGTCAGGGAGCAGAACCGGGGAGAGGCTGAGCGCAGCTTTAGGATCAACAGCCTTGGGCTTCAATTTTGGCTCTGCCCATGCAGGGTCTAGGGGAGGGGAAGGAGGCACTAGATGCCAACAAACTCAGCAAGAAAGATAAATCACGTTTTAATGTTATTTCTTAAAATCCAAATTAATGTAACACAATCCCTGAAAAATAAAGACCATATCAGAACCTCCAGCGACATTTGTCCATCCCTCACCACATACTAGTACAGTCTCTGCCCCCACTAGGACCCTTGTGCCTCAGTTTCCTCATCTGTAAAGTGGGGATAATAAATCTGCCCTATGGAGTTGCTGTGAAAATGAAACAAGAGGCATCATGTGACAGTGGCTAGGTGATGAAGATGATGACAGACGGCAGTGATGGCAGCAGTGGTAGGGATGGGGATGGGGTAGGGGGAGGGTGACGTCAGAGCTGAATGTGGTATGCGCGTATCTTTGGGCCCAGTTTGGCCACACATGGGTATTTATAGGACAAAATCCTAAACTTCTCAGAGCCACGTCCCCTGGAAACCTGAAACCCCAGGTGGGGGCAGGAGGAAAGCTGGGCGAACCTTTTAGCTGTGAAGACAGCCTTTTTTGGTCATGTTAGTTGAATGCCACTCATTTTCAGATGTGTGAGGAAGCTGAATTGCAGCTTGCAGCCAGAGCTAGAAGATGTTGGGGGCCCTGCGGAGCTCCAGCATTGGGTCCAGGCAGATGACCCAACAGTCCGAGGCTAAGAGGTTCATGCGTGCACCTCCTTGGCCTGGCTAAGGGCCCTTCAAACCTTCTCTCTAACCACCTCTGGGCTCAGGAGCCTTCCCAGCTCCCAGCCTTCTACCAGGAATCTCAGTGCTCTCCCCAGTCCCGTACCCACGCCATCAACATCCACAACCTCTCCTGCCAAGGCCAGCAGCCTCACTCCCGACACCAGCTCCTGTATACGGCACGCGGGGACCTAGGTTACCCTTCCCATCTGAGGGCCCCAGCTCTTCCTTCTGGTCTTTGCAAGGCTTCCTCCCATGCTCACAGTAAAGCCCACACTACTTAGCCCAGCCCTGGGGCTTCGCCATGACCTGGAGTCATGGCAGTCCTGAAGGGGGGCATACAAGAGGACCCCACCCCCAGGTGAAGAGCAGGCAGAAATGCTGTCACTCAGCGGTCACCCTTCCAGGCTGGTACCACTCTCAGTGTAGCCAGACAATCTCTTCCCCAGCCTCCCAATCCCCTGGCAACCTGTCAGAAACAGACAGGCAGACTGCCCTTGGACCTCCTGAGTTAGAACTGGAGTGGGGAGCCCGGGAACGTGGTACCATGCTGCTCATCGAAGTCTAAGAAGGTGTGCTCTATGGACAGCGAGGAAATCCAGCTCCATTAGGGATGCTCCCACCCTGCTCAACCACCCAGAGAGCCTTGAATGTTTTTCTTTAAGCACTCTGGAGTCTCAGCCCCGGGAGCTCTGGCACCACTGCTTTTCCTCTGCTGTTTGCTGTGTCACCACACCAGGATGGAGGCCTCTGCTGAGGGTCTCTTAAGATGGCTCTGTGCCTGCTTGGGGAAGGAAGGGGAGCAGCAACTGGGACAGGGAGAAGCCACCCTTCTCGATGGCATTTGGATTCTCTTTCATCAGCAAGGTTAAAAATAAGACTGTGGTTCTGGGTTGGGGCGGGGCTATCACTCAACAGAACCCTTTGGGGTGCATCTACCCCGACCTGAACTCCTTTCCCCAATCTAAGGTTAGAGAATCCTAGTTTCCCATTTGTTTCCACCAGGCATGAGGGCTTCCTGGGGCCAAAGGGGGTACTCGTTGGATACACCCTGACAACAGGCTTTGGCTAGGTCTGTTCTCCCTCCCCTCCATACTCCCAGCCTTACAGGACCCACTCAAGACCCACATCTATTCACTGATTTATTCACTTAAAATGACTTCAGAGGATGTCAGCTACATGTCAGGCACTGTTCTGGTCACTGTGGGCATTACAGCAAGGGGGACATCTTCAAACCCCTTGCCGAACTTACATTTCAGTAAAGCATTCAGCAAAATATAACAGCAGGCTAAACTCAGCACACTCTTTATGTACTGTCCTTGAGCTAAGAATGGTTATTATATTTTTAAATGGCTGAAAAAAAGAAAGGCAAAAGAATAATGTTTTGTGACACATGAAAATTATATGAAATTCAAATTTTAGTGTCCATATTGAGTTTCACTGGACTGTAGCCACATTCATTCATTTATGTACTGTCAGTGGTTAGGCAGTTGCCATAGAGACGGCATGATACACAAGGCCAAAAATATTTCCCATCTGGTCCTCTATAGAAGAAGCTTGCTGCTCTCTGTTCTAATATGTCCACTCAACAAATGTTTCCTCTACTACTATGATTAACAGCATGAACCTTGGTTATTTGCCAAGCACTTTGTATCCAGCTTTACCATGACCTCTTTAATAGATAAGGCCTCAAAGAGGCAGTCACTTAATAGAGTCCAGCTTGACGCGACTACAGACATCTCGGTGGTAAATGCCATCTTGCCCACCTGATAACCCTGGCATACATATCAAACCCTGCAGGGGTTGTTAAAATAGTCAGTCAAGCATGGTGTACAGGCTACTGATGCTAGGATTAGTTCTTCACTGATCTTTGACAAGTTAATAGTTTGTGAGAAAGGCCAGGTACATTCCGATCGGCCATGGCCTACCTAAGCTGCTTCCCATGTCTGGCTGCTATCCAAGGTGTGCTTCTATCTGCAAATCCCTAATAAGCTGCACTTTGTGTGAGTCTGCCCTTCTTTGGTTTTGCAGTACCTTCTACCTTTGGTGGCTAGTTCTTCACCACTGGACTGGATCTTTCTGAAACATATTTCTCAACATCTCACAGATAGAAAGTGAATGTTCCAGGCTCTTACTTGTTACCTTAAGGTGGGCCATCCTGGCATCAACTCTGGGGCAGGTCCCCGATGACAAGTGTCAAGTATGATGATCATGAGACCCCAGGCCTAAGGGAGCCCTGCCAGGCAAACTGGTCACATTTCCAGAATTAGCAAGTGAACAGGAGCTTCAAGCAAAAACTCTAAATGGCCTAGTGGTACGCTGACTCTTGGGTGTTGCAGGCCAAGTTGCCTACAATCTGGGACAGGTCTGAGGTCCCTGAACCCCTGCTTCATCATCTGCAAAATGGGGATCATAACAGCCCCTACCTAGGTGGAATGCCATGAGGACTGTATCAGCTAACATTCACCTAACCCTCAGGACAGGGACCAGGGCACAGGAATATCACGTAAGTGCTTGTTAAGTAAGAAGCACAGCTTTTTTAGCAAGGACTACACCAAAATCTTGGATATGCTAAAGGCCAATTGTGGTTTGGATCTGGAATGTCCCCCAAAAGTCTCAAGGATTTGAATGTGATAGACTGTCTATGGAACCATATGCTATTGGGAGATTGGGGCCTAGTCTGGAGGGGTGGATTATAGGTATGTAAATTGGATTATAGGTGTGTAGTGGGGGGTTTACCACACATTCCATAGCTGGATCCAGGAGGGGCTGGTCACTGGGATGAGACCTGGAAGGACATATAAGCTGCTTCCTGCCTTCCTTGGGGGATTAGACTCAATTTGCCTTGACTTGGCTTCCTGTTTGTAATGTCAAGGAGCTGCCTCCACCTCTGCCACGTACTTCCATTGCTGTCAACCGCCCCTGAATGGACTGTGACCTTCTGAAACTGTGAGATAAAATAAACCTTTTCTCTCCTAAATTTGTGGATGTTGAGTTTTGAGTCACAGCAACAAAAAAGTAAAAGACAATGCCACTATATGTTCACTTTACAATGAAAGTAATAATAATCCTTAGAACAAGAAGCACACAGTATATTTTAGAAAACGAAGGCAGATAGATGATCAGCTCTGGCTCAGGCCTCTACTAGCATCCCCAGAGGCTGCAAAGGTGGCTGCCGGGACAGCCTTGCCAAGTGTCTCCCTGAGAAGATGCTTTGGATGCCACTGCCTGTCCTCTCCCAAAGTAACCCCTTGCTCCTGGCTCTGGCTGGTCCGACTGTTTCCCTAGAATAATCACGGTCAGGCCAATCATAAAAAGGACCACAGCTGGGTGTCCAGCTGGCCAAAGAGTTCCTGTGGAGAAAGTATCACCACTCCAAAGATGGAGGAAAGAGCATAATCAGGGAACCCTGACAAACAGGCCCCTCCTCCCCAACCTGGGACCCCATCCTTTCTCATTTGGTAAATGCCTGCTGTGTGCCTGGTATATGAGGCTCAGAGCTGGGTGCTAGAGAGACAGACAGCAATCAGCGAGTCAGGCATTGCCCCACTAGGAAGCCCTTCATCACAGGAACCAAAGGTGTAAACTCCAGTCCAAATCATAGCACTATCATGTTCTGTAAATATCACAGCACTATCATGTACTAGAAGTATTTCACCTCAGCTCTCTGCCTCAGTTTCATCAACACTGAAATGGAGATAATATTTATCTCATAAACTCACAAGGAGTGTGACAGCACAGAAGTGCTTAGCACAAACTGATTTCTTAACAAACAGTAGCTGTCATTATTTTGTTATTATATTAATTACTTACCAAAATCCTGTCAACTGTCAACAAAGGGGATATATGCCATCTACACATTTTGAGGTAGCACATGTCAGTACTTCCTTCCATCATCTGGACAAACTGTTCTTGCTCACCAGGTCATCAGCTGATGGAAATTTAGCTAGTTTCTCCTTTTGAGTTATTATGATAAATGGCTGTCATGGCCATTCATGTACAAGTTTTTGGGTGCCTGCTGACATTTCTCTCAGGTACATCTCTAAGAGTAAAATTCCTGAATCCTATTGGTAACTCCATGTTTAATCTTTTGAATAACTGTCAGACTATATTCCAAAATGGCTGACCATTTTATACTGCACTGGTAACAGAGGAAGGTTTCAAGTTCTTTCTTGCTAATGCTTACTACTGTCCAGCTCCTTAATTACAAACACACAATGTCTTATGGAGTGATTTCCCATGGTGGTTTTGAGTTATATTTCCTATTGACTAATGATTCTGAGCATCATTTTCTGTGCTGCATGGGCATCTGTTCGTCATCTTAGGAGAAATGCCTATTCAGACCCTCTTCCCACTTTTCTGTCTTGTTTTTGTAAAATGTCTTGATATATGCTAAACACAAGATCCTTAACAAATGTATAATTTGCAAGTATTATTCCCACTCTGTGGTATAATTTTCCCCCCTTTTTTTATCCTTGAGGTACTAGAAAATGAGAAGCCTTCACACAGAGAGCCTTGACACTTAAAAGGCTTTACAGTGAGTTATTCCCAGAGTCTGCACCTCCACTTTAATTTTGTTTTAAATTTCAATACAGAGTCCTGCTATATGACCAAGGCTGAGCCTGGATTTATGGTCCTCCTGCCCCAACTTTTCAAGGTGTCACTTTCTCAATAATGCCCTTTGAAGAACAAATATTTTATGTTTCAATGAAGTCCAATTTACTATTTTTTTGTTTGTTGTCTGACCCTTTGGTCTTATATCAAAGAGGTTTTATCTAACCCAAGACCACAAGGGCTTCCTCTTACGTTTTCTTCTATAAGTTTTAAAGTTTTAGCTCTCCCACTTAGGTCCATGACCATTGTTTCTAATAAAAGAGAGAGAATGACAAAGCAGCCTAAGAGGTTCATACCATCTTGAAAGGTAGAGACTACCACCATTTTCCAGATGGGGAAACTGAGGAATGAAGTTAAGTCACTTACCCATGATTACTAAAGTGAAAGCTGAGCCATACATGGCCCCTGCTCTGGAAAGATGAAGTGTCTGGTGGGAGAGATAAGACAAGATCAGTGTCTTGTCTGTCTTAAGGTAACTCTTGAGAGCAGAACAAATGGAAGGCCACTGAGAAGGAGAATCCTACTGGTGAGTTACATGGTCCTAGTTGTATTTCAGCATTTGGAATTTCTATTATTTATATACAAGTCAATGGATACACAACTGTATTTTATTTCTATGTGCTACATTATAGAAATGTGTATTACATATACAGTATATAGTATTAAAACAGTAGGGCTTCTTGTACTACATTCCCAGTCCTTTTTTTTTTTTTTCTGAGATAGGGTCTTGCTAAGTTTCCCAGGCAGAGCTTAAACTTGAGATCCTCTTGCCTCAGCCTTCCAGAGGAAAAAAATTACTGGTTACATTTTGGTATTTTGAGGTGGTTAGGAGCACAGCTGTATGAATGCAGGTAACTAACTAAAATTCTCTGTGCTTCAACTTTTCTATCTGTAAATCAAGAATGAGACCAGCTCCACCTCATAGAAAAAGTGAACTAATGTACAGAAAGCATGTGGAATCGGGCCTACATGACTCCAGTGGAACAAACCTATAATCTCAGCACTCCAGGAGATTGAGGCAGAATTTCAAGTTTTAGCCCAGCCTGGGCAACTTAGTAACTTAGCAAGACTCTATCTCAAAATCAGAAATCAAAAATGGGCTGGAGATGCAAAGACCCTGGGCTTGATCCCCAGTAAAACAACAACAACAAAAGGAATGGTGCTGAGGATGTGAATTCTGCATCTGGCGGGGGGGGGGGGGGGGGGGGGGGGGGGGGGGGGGGACTGGACTCCCCTACCCAGGTCCTGTGCACAACTTCCACACCCTGGCAGCCCAACCAAATCCCCCAGCCATCGGTGGCCCCTTCCAGATCATGTTTTATGGCAATGCTTGTCCCCTGAGGAAAATGTATCCAGCCTATTGAGGATCAGCCAGTGAGGGAGTGGGGTTTGCACCCACTCCCCGCAGCCCAGACAGTGACAAAGTCACAAGTATTTACTGAGTCTTAACTATGGGTCAACCACTTGACCTATATGGTTGGTGAAAAAATGGCCCCAAACAGAACCAGCTCCTAATCCAGGAACCTGTGAATGTTACTTTATATATGTCAAAATGAGCTTTGTAGATGTGGTTAAAATAAAGATTTCGAGATGGGGAGGCTGTCCAGGATTATATAGGCTGGTCCTAAAGGTAATCACAAGTGGCCTCAGAGGGAAGCCACCGAGCTTTTGACACAAGAGGAGAATAGAGGCAGAGCACAGGCTCTGAAGATGGAGGGAGGTGTGTAGGCTGTGAGGATGGAAGGAGGGGCCCACACCAAGGGCTGAAGTGGAAAGTGAGGCTAGAAGCAAGGAATAGGCTCTCACCTTGAGTGAAGCCTCCAGCAGGAAGCCACCCTGTGCCAGCTCAACTACAGCTGGCATACAATAAATCTGTGTTGCCTTAAGCCACCACCTACTACAGTAGTAGTAGGGAACTAAAAGGATACCTGTCATCATGTTCTCTTTGAGACATTCCACTTTCCTGGAGAAGAAACATAGTTTCAGAAGGTCATTTCCCCAAAGTTCTTAGCTAGGAAGAACCAGAGCTGACCAGAGCTGGAACTCAGGGCCACCTGGTACCAAAGCTGGGCTCTCCATGGCTTCAGTGCAGGCCACTTTGCAGAAAGCCATGACTGGCCACAACCCAGGCTCTGCCTGCCTGAAAGGGACTAGAGCAGGCAGCCACCAGTGAGCCCTCACCTGCCTTAGAAGGGCTGGGCCTGGGGCCTGAGTTCCTGGCAGCCTGCAGACCTGAGGTCAAGCTACACTTCAGCATCTATTCAAATGACAGGAAAGTGACGTGGAACCTGACTCACTCTTCCCAACACAGACTGTCCCCTGCCATCTAGTGTGAGCTGGCTCCTGCAGGGAGGGACTCAGAGCAGTGACTTCCTTTTCAAAAACTTCTATTCCCAATTAAAAAATGACTTTTTCAAATAATATTAAAGCAGAGCACTTGGGAGCAGGCAGGAACACAGTACCTACCGTTGCTATCAAGCCTTCCTTGTAGTCTGAGTATGCTCTGCATTTCATTATTAACAGGGCGGTGAACACAATCAAGACTTAACTTTGAGCCATCACAGTTAAGAGCACGGACTCTGAGGTCACAGAGCCGAGTCTGAATTCCCGACTCCGGCACTTGCTAGCCTTGTGACCTGTACAAACCATTTAATCTCTCTGTGCATTCAATTCCTCTCCTAAAAAAACCAAAGTGGCAGGCAGGTTCCTCAGATAGCTCCTGGCAGTCATATCTTCATGTAATCTCTCTCTCTCTCTCTCCTGGACACCTTAATGCTCCTTGGTAATCTTGCTGCATCTCTACACATAGGACCTTCTTGAGACTCTTCCACAAAACCCTTTTCCTGCCAGGACCCTGCCGTAACTCTTTTAGAATTTCTGAATATGCCGGTAGCATACCTATTCCAAAATAGATAGCTAAATACATATTTTAAAAATCTAGCACCTGTTGGAGCTGATGTATTCCTTACAACAGCCTAAGAAATAAACATTACAACAGTAAAGGGAGGGAAACCAGGCTCCCAGAGGTAGCGTGGCCTGTGGGTGCAGGCATGCAGCCAGGGAGCACTGGGTGTTCGGAAATTCAGGTCAACCTGACTATACGCCTAGGCTAAGGGTCATGGAGGGCCAGCCAGGAGTCTTCCTGGGCAGGACAGTAAAGGAGAATCTTCTGTCTAACCTCCTGCCTGGCCCACGAGAAGAGAGCAAGGACGGGGTGAAAAGCCCACATTTCCTGGGCTAGTCCTGCTCTGTCTGATGCTTTCTAATGCTTTCTTGGAGCTAGAAGCCTGAACAACATTTTGGCTGGTAGTGAGTAGCATGGGAAGAGAAGAGCAACAACCCGGAGAGTGGCAAGTTAGTCCTTGCAGGCCAGGTGGCTAACCACTGAGCTGCTGGGTGACCTTATCCTGGGCAGTGCCAAGTTGCTAAGTTGCCAAGGCAGTGAAATGGACAGCAGAGGGGGCAGGGGACACTTGGGGTGCATAATATCTGCTAGCCACAAAACAGGACAGAGTAATTCAAAATTCAACAACTGGCATGGTCCTACTGGAGTGTCCAGCTGGATTCTTACCTGGAGGCACAAGTTTCCCTTCTTACACCCCATCAAAACCGACCTCAGCCCTCTGCTTAGGTGCCCTCATGGTCTGCCCCAGTGCCTGAAGGACAATGAGGAAACGCTTTAATGTGACTTTATGACTTAGCTCCTGCCAACTCCAGTCTGATGCTAAATACCACCTTCCAGAAATGTCCAGTTCCTCAAATGTGTCAATGTCTATCATTTTATCTCTTCTGATCCTCAGTGTAACATGAGAAAATTGGGATTCTGGCATCACCATAACTTTCCTAAGGGCATTTGGGGGTGGAGGGAGTGGAGGGTATGTCTACATTTCTCCAGCCATCCACAATGTGTCACAGGCACCTGGAGGGAGGCACCAGGCCTTGCTTCAGCCTCCTCTGTGGAGACCAACAGAGCTAGGCACACAGCAGGTGCTTCTGGACATCATGGACAGCTAAGCTAACACTAGCATGCAATCACATACCAGGTGTGAACACTGTAACACCCCCTTCCATCCACCTGCCCTAGGAGACTGGAAGGCCCTGAATAGCCTAAGAGTAGTGAGTGTTTTTCTTTATGGAACCAGAGGCGGGACCAACCTCCTGCCACCCTCTCCAGAGGACCATGACTCTCATCGTGTTCTGGGAGGGGGGCAGAGACTGCTGGAGAGCGGCCCTGCTGCTGGGCTGTTCTGCTCCCAAGGTGCAACTCAGCAGAAGGATGCTGAGTCTCCAAGAGCCCTTGACACCACTATTGTTGTCATTACTGGCCAGTGACCCTGCTAAGGACTCTCTGTGTACCAGGCACTATGGGCATCTCACTCAAGCCTCGAAATATGCTCTAAAAAAGATCACACATCAATTATTTTACAGTAAAACAAAAAGGCAGCTTATGCCAAAATAAGAAGTTGGAAGCATGAGTTACCACTGGACTTAATGACCTGGTTTCAAAGCCCAGCTCTCATTTCCAACTTGTGTGACATTTGTCAAGTCATGGGACCTCTGAGTCTCAGTTTCCCCATCTGTAACATGAGTTAATCGTGGCAGCTGCTACCACAGAATGGCTGTGAGGATTCAATGAAATGCTGCATGTGAGCGGTATCTTCACGTGACTATGACCTGCACTTACTAAGCACTTGCTAGGCTAGACGCAACAACAGTAGGTACAGCTGTAAATCGGAGAATATCTTCTGGGGCCTGAAGGCCAGCTGAGCATGCCTCTAGCACAGGAGAACCCCCAAGAACAGTTGCTGCTGTTTAGGCAATTACTGCTTAGAGAGTGTTTTTCTCCCCAGGAAATTGACTACCCAGGCCACGGGCCTGGGCCCGGAGGCCCTGCCTGACTGAAGAGAGCCTGCTGACTTAGCTGTGGGTGTGCCCTACCCGGCCTGCCCCTCCCTACGCCACATCCACATCGGCAGCCTGTGGTGGTATTACACAGTCCTAAGTCAGCAGACACCTCCTGCCTAAATAAGGTCAAGGCGCCCAGGAAAGCTCTCTGTGAGCCGAAGGAATGTGACAGCTGAGCCCGCCCTGCCCAGCACCGCCCCCACCTCCGGCCCCTCCCCAGGGGGCATTCCAGCTTTCCCCAGAGCAGCTCCCAGTGGCACCAACACCCCCTCAGTCCCCACTCCAGGGTGACTGGAAACTGATAAGGAAGGAGCTGGGGGAAGGAATTCCAGGCAGTTCCAGTTGCTCCTGAGGGCTGGTGTCTCTGCTGTCACAGGGCAGGGCAGAAAGAAGGCTCCCAAGGCATTGCAACCAGCCACTGCCCCAGGAAATGGCATGTCTTGGTTCCAAAGGCATTTGCAGAGACCCTAAATGGCTCCGAGCCAGGCATCAGGGCTCCGCAGGCGCTTCCAATCACTGCTATCTTCCTGTCTCAACAGTGTCTCCTGGCAGACATGGCTGGGATGTGTCCGTGCCTCCTGGTGGGATGCGGGAGGACAGTAGTGACTCTGAGCAAGGGACAGGGAAGACCCATCCAAGAGGTCTGGCTGAGCTAGGCGTTATGCAGAATTCTGACCCCAGATGACCTGGGTCCAGCCACACTTCTTCCCAGCTCTGTGACCTTGAGCAGCTTGATTTACTGCTCTGTGCCTTCATTTCCCCTTCTGTGAAATGAGGATAATAAAGAGCACCAACCTCACTGGTTAGAAGGAATAAATGACTTGGTATTTGCTAGGTGCTCACAGAGGTAAAAGGCCATCTTCTCAGGCCTCGTTTTGGTGACCCACGAGTTTATCATTCCAGCTACAGCATCTGAGAGTGAAAGGCACACTGTAAGGACGGCACTCAGCATGCCCCAGGACTGTCCCAGGTGCACAGGGCTGTGTGGTCATCGTGGCCTTGGACACACCAAGGAGCCCGGGAGCCAAGGATCCATGATGACGTCTCATCTTTGTTACCCCTTCAGCAATGAGCACCACATTCAGCACACAGCAGGTACACAAAGAGTGTTGTACATATTTGGCTTTACAGGTTTGACTCTCAGATTTCCCAGGAAGAATAAATAAGGCAATGAAGGCCCTTAAAACTAAGACTTAGAAAAATCAAGGAATTCAATGTACCAATTCACATGTATTTATTGAACCCTTTCTGGGGGGCCAAGTCTGTGCCTGGGGTCCTGGGGTGAAGGGAGGGAGAAAGAAGCGACTCAAAGGAGCAAAGCAAAGAAGCAAAGGATTCCATTCCCATAAGCAACCATGGCCAGTCACATAACAAAGAATTAGGAGCCAAGGCCTGAGATGCCATGAGAGGGGCACAGGGTCTCAATGGGCCTGTGGCATGTGTTCACAGGAACAGAGCAGACAGGAGAGAGGGTACACATGATGTAGGGGAGGTCAGACTGAGCAAAGGCAGAGAGGTGGACAGGAAGGGACAGGCTAGGTAAGGTGGGCATTGCTAAGAACATGGGTCCTGGGGCTAGATGTCAAGCGTCCTCTAACCACTTCACACACACTGGTAATGCTTATGACTCTACTTCCCAGCAGTAGCCTGCTGTGCCCAGAGATCCTGACTCCTGTGCACTTCCACTCAACCCAGCCATGTTGCAAAGGTACATCGTAAACGCTACCACGAGAAAGGAATTTTCATCTGTTTCATTCACTGATGGATCCAGCTAGGTCAGGACCCGCATCTGGGAAGGTACTTGATAAAAAACATGCTAAGTAAATAAACAGTAGCTATTACCCCATCATCATTACTATACAACGATGAAGACTAGCTGGTCCAGAGCAGAGAAAAACAAGAAAGGAAACTTTTACATGTGAAGAAACAGGCCTAGGCAGGTGAAGGGATTTGCCCGAAGTCACAATGCCAACATGTCACCGGCACCGGCACCCAGGCTGGTGTTTTTCACTGCCACCCCCTCCATCCTTCATCCTGGCTGCCTCTGTACACAAGTTTCTGGTGCCTAGAAAGTGCAGACACCAGACAATGCAGCAAGGATGGAAAGAAATTTAAAACCGAAGTTCTGCCTAGAGACTAATAGACAGTGGAAAAGACCTACAGAAAAAGAATCCTATTCAGAACATTCAGGCTTCTAAAACAGAGCCCAGCCCTGTGCTAAGGGGCATGGGGGTGTGCAACCTCTTAACTTGCTCCAGAAAGCCAATGCCCCCTCCCATCTCTTTCCTGATCCACATTAAGCGACAGGGCACTGGGAGCCTGAAATCAGCCAGACTGGCAATATTTACACCATGGAAATTGGCATACTGTAGGAAGCAGTTTTCCTGCCCTGAGGAGCTATTTAATCATCATGCTACTAATTAAAACAGACATATACTAGGAAAAAAACTATCTCAGCAAACTCAAACTCTTGTGCCTCTACCCTAGACAGTATCTGTGATATCTTCCATCCAATCAAGTTCTGAGAAACAGGTCACTAGCTCTTTGATAAAACTCTTGAAGTCTGTCCTCTATGACTACAGGATATGCCTTCTCCCACTGATCACAGAATAATTCTCAGAGTGGTCTCAGGCAGCATCTGTGTCTAGCAGGAAGCCTGTGATTCGCTCTGTGAAGGAACCAAGGAAATGGAGAAGGACATTCCAGGTTGTGCATTGTAATTCTTAGAAAATGACCAACTCTTGGTTTAAATTCTGAGGTTATGATCTTCTTTTTCAGAGCCATGGGAGTTGGTCAGACAGAGAAGAAAAGGAAAGACTTTTTAAATAGAGGGTACAGCAAGAGCCAGCATGCAAAAAAGTGTTGTATACACATAGGCACATGCACACAGATGCACACACAAGCACATGTTTAAGAAAAGTCTAAGAAACATTCAGCTTGACAATATCACAAGCAAATGAAGAGCGAGAAATGGAGACAAAGGACAAAGGACCTTGCCTGTGCCACTCACTAAGTATGGCTGAGACCAGTTTGCAGTTTCTGAGCCAGTCTCCTCTTCTTCCTGGGCACACACTAGACTTCTCCTCTCCTTTCAGGTATGTAGCCAGGTGACCAAGAGAATATGAGAGGAAATGAAAGACCCACTTCTGGCCCAGCCACGTGTGTCCTTCCATATGTTTTCTTTCTCCACCAGCTTGATGGAAAATAGACCTTGGAAGCCATAGCTGAAGGCAGCAGAGCCACAAGGTGGATGGAGCCTGGGTCTTTGAATCACTGCTCGAAGGACAGATGCCCATGGAGAGGGGCACCTATTTTGAATTTTACTTGAACAAGATATAAACTTGCAAGTATCTGTTCTACATGTGTGTTTGTTTGTTCCCTCCTTAGTACAAACAAATAAAGGCATAAAGATAACAAAAACGTGGCAAAGATAGTCCTGTGTTCTTCCCAACCACATTGGATGACTCCTTCTCCAGGGCCACTAGTAAGTGGCCTCAACTAGGAGATAAACCACTTGCTCCAGGAAGACAGAGTGAGAAGAGAACAGATATATGCTCTCTTTGGATGACACTCAGGAGGCCATCCGTTTGAATGTTCACTCTTTTCCAAGGAAGGGGGAGAGACAAGACACAGGTTTGTCCTAGAGATAAAACCTAAGATCTTTATACTGAGATACATCCCCAGCCTTTCTACCCTTTTACATTCTGAAACAGGTTCTACTAAATTGCTAAGTTGCCAAGGCTAGGCTCAAATTTTTGAACCTCCCATGTGTGTCATCTCCCAGAGTGTTGGGATTATAGGCATGTGTCACTGTGCCTGACTCTGTCCTTCCTTCATAAGAGTCCCTTATGCCCCCTAGGAGCCAGGCACTGAAGGGCATTTGGTGAGTACCTACTGTGTACAACGTCTGTCCAAATTAGGACTCCTCTTACTCAAAGCCCTGCCAAGCTGAGTCTCCGGAAGATTAGCTTTTTGTCTCCCTGAGGCCATAGGCAGAGGGAAAGAAGAAATCTGTCAGGCCTGCATTTCTGTTACTTAACATGGTAGGACCAAGAACAATGCTAGCACTACAACTATTCATTAAGTAGTATTATTTTACTGAAATTCAATTTTGGCCAGCTTGATTGTATCAATAAGAGTCTCAGTTGGTGCTAATATGACTTTAATGCTTCTCTTATATTCCATTTTTGTTTTTTCCAATACCCAGGACCATATGCTGAGCACATCCTCTACCACTGAGCCTCATTCCCAACCCCTAGTTTTATTTTTGAATAGCAGAAAGTCCAAGCGTTGAATAAGCAACCAAAGAATGGTTTAGTAATTCTTGTTTCACTGTATGTTCTTTCCGTCTTTCTTTTTTCTTCTTTTTTCTTTTGGGGGGGGGTGTGTGGCTAACTTCCTTAATCTATTATTGAATTTCTATTTACAGTAAAGGCTTATGATCCCTTTATAAAAATAAATTTAGGCTAAGAAAGTCATAATATTTTTAAATAGGAAGGGAATAAAAATCCAGATGGTACATAGATATGGTATAGCCCTAGAGGGTACATCAGTGGCAGGCACTTGGGAAACTGCCTTCACCCATGCCATCAACCCCTGGACTTTTGTCCAAGCTGGTCCCTGTTTGCTCTCCCAGGCTGACCTCATGGGGCTGTCTTGGACTCCATCTGGGCTGAAGTCATCTCCCAAAGCTACAATAAAATAGTTGTGCGTGTGGCTAGGATGTGGGAAAGGCCAGCAAGAAGGAGAACTGGGGATGGCATTTTATCCCAAGGACAAGCCAAGAAGAGCTCAATGCCTCAGGATATGAGTCCCCAAGGTCCTTCAGCAGGCTGGTGGTAGAGCCTTCCCACACAAAACTTCACAAACGGGGAGATAAAATGGGACAATCTCTGCAGAGAGCCTCACATGCAGAATCTGCACTTGGCCACAGTGAGTACGATGTGGTCCACCTTTACCCGACACAGCGAAGCCCTGGAAACTAACCAAGCAACCAAACTCAGCAACAGGCACTCATGAAATAAATGATGACACGGCTCTACAGTGGAATACTTTGTGCAAGTTTTAAACATCTGACTAAGTTCTCTATTTGGAGAGACAGGGAACCCTCTCCAACATATACCCAGCAGAAAGAGGAAAAGCCAACTTTACGATATGCAACCTTTAGTGCAGGAGGAAAACAGGAATCTAAGTTTGATTATACCAGTTGGAACTGTGTGGAGAACTGACATTTGGTAGGTCACATCTGGTCATAAATTAGCAACAGCCAACGTCCCACCTTAATCTATACATAAGGTAACTCTGAAAGGGAAGGAAAGACACAAACAACAGTCACCTATCAGGTGTGGAGGCAGCAACAAGGTGGGGGCAGGGAAAGGCTGCCTTTATAACTGTGGAGTGTGAATGTGTAACGTATTTTTTAAGAAAGAGGAAATTCCTGAGGCCCTCAAGTGCAGGTTTCTGAGGCCACCAGCTGCGTCAGGAAGGAGAGACTGCTCCAAGGCTGAGTGTGGAGGAATACCAGGTTAGCCTCTGCTAAGTTCCCTGCTAGAGAATCCACTGGTAACATTTCCCCCTCCACTAAGTGGATCAGAGCTGGGGGTGGGGGGCAGCAAGCCCTACAGGTTACGGTTTGGGCACTGGGCTACTGTGACCTTGCTGCGCCTTGCCCAAAGAGGGTTTCCGGAAGCCAGGACAATACGAATGGCATTCCAACAGCAACGCAAGAGGCTGGCACAAGGGAAGTGGCTTGGCTGCAGGTGGATTGGCATTGGGCCCCTGTGCAGCATCCTCCCCCATAGTACGCCACGTAGTCCCACAGCACATCCACAGGCTCTCCCTGGGCTGATGGCTGGCAGTCTGGAAACACTGGGCATCCCTGCGGAAAGCTCACCCCGTCTTGGGCTCTCGGGTTCATCAGTCAATAACGTGAGGAGGAATCACTGCACTAAGAATGGTAACAGTTATGATAATAACGTGATAGCTGCCACTCTCACAAGACTACTGCCTGTCAGGCATGGTGGTCAATAAGTTACATGGCTTATCTCATTGTGTCCTCACAATACCCTCAGCAGTAAGAACTAGGTGAATTCCTACCACCTTCCTCCTTTGTGAAACTAAGGCTCAGGGAAGTGGCTTTCCCTAGGAGTGGGCCCCAAAACCTGTGCTCCTGTCTGTGCCCTTGCTTCTCCATCTAGAAATTGGGGACATGAGGGGACGCAATCACAGAGAAGCTGTGAAGTGATCGAAGATGTCTAGGCCAAAAGCAGATTAACTTCACAGTTGTATCTCCCTGCAGGTATGTCATGGCAGGCATTGCTAGCTGCTTACCAAACACCCATTCTCCCACTCTTCCCCACAAACAAAAGCCTACTGTGTAGTAAGGGAAGCCATGCATACGGCTAAAAATACCCACCTTCCCTGACTCCTGTGCATCTGACCAGGGCTAAGTCCCTAGGTGGACCTCCTTTGCCCATGGAAAGAAGCTCGGGCATTTTGACCTCTGCCTTTCCTCCTCTCCCCTCTGGAATGCAGAGTGAAGGAGAGGCAGGGTACAGGGGCCATCTTGGAGTATGAGAACAGACGCTGCACTCTAAGGACAGGGGAAGGCAGGACAGGTTGAGATGGGTCCCCCAGGGCATCTGGAACTGCCACAGTGGCCCTGTACTACCTGCTCGGTCTTGTGGTGAGAAAGCGAGACCAGTGAGTAAGGCCCCAAGGTAGCTTCTATTCCTGGCCTGACTGCTCCAGTCCTCAGGGCAGAGCTGGGGCTATGAGTAGTGGCCACAGAGAGACCTAAAAAGCCCTTCAAGTTAGCATATCCAAGCACCAAGGCTGGCCAGAGTTGGCTGGGCTGTTGCAGGAGATGGTGAGTACCCAACGCTGTAGAGGCAGAAGCAGTGATGAAATGACCACTTGGCAGCAACGATGGGAAAGGTGTTGTGGCTTTGGCTGGGTGGGGCCCTGCATGCTTCAATCATCCTCACTATGAGAGGTGAGGAAAGCACCCCCTGACGAGTGCCCAGTTATGCATGGGCAGGCATGCGTGCCCTGCAGTGACCCGCAAGGCCAGTGAAGGCCTTGCTCAACCCATGTGGCAGCCACGAGGAGAACCTTCTGCATCTGTGTTATCAAGCATTTGAAATGCACCTACTACTACCAAGGAACAGAGCTTTTTGCTGATTAACTTTACCAGCTTCATGGTGAAGCGGTTCCCGGACTGGACAGCTCAGAGATCTGTTTCTCCCCAACCGACCCATGACACCTCTCCTGCTATGATCCCCCCTACTTGTTCCACCTCAGTCACACCAGTCTCCTGGCTGTCCTAAGACACCCCCAGGTACCTTTGTGACCTAGAATTTTCCTTGCTCTTCTCTCTTCTGGGCTACTTTTCCCAGAATGGCTCTGGCTGGCTCTTCCAGCTCCTTCATGTCTCTGCTTAGATGCCACTGATTCTAAAATGCAACTTATTCTAAAATGGCCACTTATTTTAAAAAGCAACTTGTCCCCTCCCAGCTTTCTATAATTTATTATGTCTGCTAGGCTGTTTGTCCCACTAGGATAGAGATGTCATGAAGGTCAGGGTATCAGGCTTTCTTCCCCATGCCTGGAATACTTCTAGGCCCTGAGGTAACCCTATAAATATTTAGTGAATGTGCCTGAAGTTAATTAAGTGAGTAAAGCAGATATCACCTCTATACTATTGGTTCTTCCTAGTAAGGGAGGTTTGAGAATTATTACTATTGTTCAACCTGCTTCTGGAGTCTCACATATGTGCAAGGTGCTATGCCAAGTTGCCAGGAGCCCCAGCCTAGAAGAAGCTCAAAGCTTCCCTTAGACAGAAACAATGGGGCTGAGTGAGGCCAGCTGAATGAGCAGGTGTCACATAAAAGACAAGGGAAAAGCATTTCCGGCAAATGAACAGCATGTGCAAAGGCCCACAGGAAGGAGAAAAGAGAATGGCCCTTGGAGGGACTGTGCCTGCAGGTGAGTGTGAGAGGCTGAAACCTGGTATGAGATGTGGGGCAAATTCGAGCTAGACAGAAAAGGTCTTGTGGGTCAAAAGAAGGAATCTGGAATTCCTCCTAACAGTGGAGGCCTCTGATGCCCATACTGCATCTTCTCTGGTCGCCTTTAATTTAGCCCACAGCTGTGGAGGATAGTTTTATGGAAGGTCAGACTCACCCAGCCCCACAGGATCATCCAAGTACACTATGTCATCTGCTCACTGCCTATTCAGAAGATGGGGAAGGCCCCTTTCCCCCTCACCCAAGCACAAGCAAACCCAGAAATGCAGGGATTCCGCCCAGGGAAGATGGTCAGTGAGCAAGCCACTGCCGCCAAGACCCATCGCTCAGGTGGACCATCCTGGACACACTGAGATCCCAGCCAAATGCAGCCCCTGTGGTGTGCAGCAGTAACTCGGTAACACACACATACACTAACGGACTTGCCCTTCTTCCCATTCGTACTCTCCCTCTTCCCGTCCCATCCTCACGCTGCCACATTCTCCTCCAAGCATCTCCTCATAAATTACTTGCATCAAATCCTTACCTCAGGCTCCGTTTATAAGGGAACCTAAACTAGGGGCCCTGTGAAATCTCCGTAGGAAGTTTTGCACAGCAAAGTGGTACATTAGGCTGGTGACTGTAGGAGCACGCGCTGGCTGCTGTCCTGAGGAAAGTGTGGGGTGGGAAGAAGGAAAAGCCAGGCAGGATCCTTGCAAGGAGCAGTAAGAGGCAGTGGTGACAGGAGGGGGAGAAAGGCGAAGACAGGCAGGGGATGCCTGGTTCTCCTCAAGACCAGAGGCATGGCAGGTGGGGTGGGTGACACCGAGGCTCAGTTCAGGCCATGCCTGGCTGGGAGAGGCAGCCTCGCCAAGCTCCATCACAGCCCAACCTGGCCATGGAGACCTGCTACAAGGGACTATTTTTAGAGAGCTGGGTGGTTACTTATAGGACTTGAGGCCTGGCTTTATTTTTAACTCCCCTCCCAATGGCAGGCACTCGTTGGCCAGAAGGCAAGCCCAAGATGTTGGCCCGGGCTTTGGAAACCAAGCAGAGCGAAAGAGTCCTTGGTGGAGAACAGTGCTGGAAGAGGAGGGGCAGGTCTTGCTGTGGTGTGCTCCCCTTAGTCTTGGGCAAGGAGAGCCCTGAGCAGTGCTGCCTGGGCACCCAGAGAGTGCCACAGCCACGTGAAGCCCTCTGCACACACCATCTCATTCTGTCCTTACCATGACCCCAGAAGCAGGGCTGCTACTATCTCCATTCTATAGACAAAGAGAGTGAGGCTCAGAGAGGGTCAAGGACACACAGTGGGCAGATGATGGAGCAGGTTTTGGCCTCCGATTCTCAGTCTCCCTGACTTATGCTCCCAACTGCTCTGCCAGACACAAGCGCAACAAGGCACAAAGTACTGGACAACTAGAGCAGAACAGCAGCCACAAGAGCTGGAAGGCTTTCTCTCCTGATGGGTGAAGAGGGCTGAGTCTGGGGCAGAGAGGTTGAAACCTGGCTGCGTCCATGGTTTTGAGAGTTTGGACTAGTTTCTTTATCATCTGTGCAACGGGTTGCTCTATAAGCAGCTCACAAGACAAAGCCCAAACAGGGCCTCGTAACTGAGCCTAGCAGACACAGTGATGAGGTACTGCAGGACCATTTAGACCATCTTGTGACAGGCACTGTCCTGAGTACACCATAGTTAGTATTACTTTTTGGGTCTTCTCTTGTGCCCAGGAGGCAGGTTCTCCTAATCTCTGGCTCAGAGATGGTGTATGAAGATGGTACAGGAAACCTGGGAAAGTCATTTACCCAAGGCCGTATGGTCGGCAAGTATACAGGACTGTAGCCAGGCCATGACCCTGATTCCAGGTTCTCAGATGGTTCTCCATGGTTACTCCTGGTGTTCTCTTTCATATTATCCCAATATTTCTTTGTCTGGGCCCTGCTAGCACTGATTTCTGGACCTGGCACCAGATGCCAGGATAGGGCCAAGCATGGCCCCACTAGGAAACAGGGGAACCCTACATTTGGGGTTTAGCATGATCTATCCAAGATGCATGGGCTGTCAGCCTCTCTGTTAGGCTAAGAAAAGAAATGGGCAAAGCCAGGCAGCTGGACCTGAAAGACAGCCCCTAGGGCAGGGCTGGGGTGACAAGAGCATGGCTTTCCACCTCCCAGGGCCTGTGCTCCACCCACTGGGCTGATTTCCTGGCACAGAGGCCAACTGCAGTTTCACTGGAACTTCCTTCACCCGAATCTCCAGCTGTGCCACTTCCTGCGGTATGGTCCTGGTGTGGTCTCTATCCTCTTTCTAAGCCTCCATTTCCTCAATGTGGAAAGGGTACACTGGGCCCTGTCTTCTCTCTGGCACGACCCATCGAAGGACAGACTACAGCACCCTAGGTCTTTCCTCTGGCTCTCTACTCCCGAAGGGACACATTGCCTCTAGTCCTAGCATCACTGCCAGCATCCCTGGCAAGCTCCTGTCCCTCCCCTAGTCCTCTCAGCCTTGGTGTCACAGCTGCCTTATGTATGTGGCCAGAAACTGACCCCTGTCTTCCGTGTCTAGGTGCAGAGGGATTTTGTACATCTGGCAATTCACAAGGAGGGATAGAGGGAGGGCAAGAATCAGTCCAGGGGTCTTTCTACCCTTCAGGCCCATTCCACAGAGACCCGTATCTCTCAGGGGAACCCTATCTTGAGGAATGGCAGCAGGTGAGTCAGAGGCAGAAAGGAAAGGTCAAACATTGCCTCTGGGCCCAGGCAGTTGTCCGGAGGGGCACTGAAGATGGCCAGTGGGTTACCAGCACCCAGCATCTCCAAACACTTGCAAAAGATGGGACAGACAGACAGTGTTGGCAGGAGGGTGTGAGGAACACCACACTTTACAGGGTGTGGCAGGCATGGAGGGGTACATCTGGTGCAACCTCTGGCAAGGTGATAGGGCTGTGATAACAGGTACAATGCATATCCCTTTTGACTCAGCAAATCCAGCTGTAGGAATTTAACCCATAAATGTGTATCTGTTTTCCTTGTAATGATTATTCTTTAAATATCTGTTACAGGTACACTGAAAGGTATACTCGACGGGGTGGTTTAGAGTTGCGTTTGCTCTGTTGTGATCAACATTCAAGGGTGCTGTGGGCTGACCAGGAGCTCTCAAGTCCTCTTAGGTTTTACCTTTTGGTGGTGAATGTCAGAGACTGCTGAGGTGAACTGACATTACACAGCAATCTCTCAGATATGCAGTTTAATTTCCTATAGTTACAGGTACCTGCAGCCAATCACAGGCTAAAAATATTACAAGGGAGATTCTAGAAATAAACAATTCATAATAAATAATTTATGGTATATTGTTATAATTGCTCTTATTTATTATTAGTCATTGTTAATCTCTTACTGTGCCTAATTTATAAATTAAACTAGCCAGGTACAGTAGTGCAGGCTTGTTAACCCAGCGTTCAAGAGGCTGAGTGCAGGAGGATTATGAGTTTGAAGCTATTCTGGGCCACATAGTGAGACTCTGCCTCAAAAATTAAATAAATTAAATGTTATCATAGGTACACAGGTGTAAGGAAAACACAACGCATGTAATAGTATCTGGCTTCAGACATCCTCTAGGGGTCGTGGAATATTTCCTAAATAGACTGGGGAGACTCTCGTATTTCCAAAGCAATCGTAGATGTTTTAGTATACCTGATAGGATTGCTTTCTGGTGGGGCCAACCCTTCAGCCAGCCCTGTGAGCAAGGGCCAGGTCCAACCGTACATCCCTACGGCCTCACTTGTGACCAGGAAAACAGGAAATGGCTTCAATCTCCATCAAAAGAGATCTGATGGCACTCCCAAACTCTGCAATCTTATAGAGCTGTTAAAAAGTATAAGGCAAATCTATGTACAGTAGATTAAAAGGTCTCAAAAATATATTATACCAAAAAAGCAAGCGTAGAACAATACACACCATCTAGATCTTTATTCTCATAGCAAGAGTGATGAGGTCAAGCTGGGTGTGGTGGCACATGCCTATAATCCCAGCCACTCGGAAGGCTGAGGCAAGGCAATCACAAGTTGAGCCCAGTGTGGACAACTGTTCAGAGATCCTGTCTCAAAATTAAAAATAATAATAGTAAAAAGGCTGGGGTATATAGAGCTCAGTACAAGACCCTAGATTCAATCCTCAGTCCCCAAAACAGTAGCAAACCGACCAAACAAAAGCAGAAACAGGAGCAATGCGCATGGCCCCGCTCAGCTTTCACTGCTACCAGGTGCCTCACCAAATAGCCCACCAAGAGGGACCAGGTGGAGCACACAGCAGGCCTACACTCTATGATATCTGTGTGCACACATGCACATGTTTATGTGTGTGCATATGTGCATGAGTATGTCTTCAGGTGAATTTTCATGATGTAATGATGTCAGCACTTCAGAATTTAGTGAGAGAAGATCTTCTCTCCGTTATACTGACTCCCTCTTTCCTCACCTGCTGCTGACTTGTGTCTCTCTCCTCTCCTCCCTTCCCTGCTCCCAAATCAAGTGCTCCTATTCATCACGCAAAATCCCTAGGAACTGGAAGATTTCACATCAACCAGACATGTGCTTCCTAACATACTATAATATGAAGTATATGGAATCATCCAGTAAATTTTCATACTGGAAAAGTTGAGTCTGAATCTATCTAAGATAGAATTTATAGGCAGTACAGGAAAGAAACGAGTTAATACCACAAAAAATTAACCAGTTAAATCCAGAAGATGTCATGTTATTTTTTTTAAAAGAAAGAAAGAAGATGGTTCTAGACTAAAAGAGATTTAGGACACAGCTCCAGACTTGAAAGTGAAATTAAAACAATTATATTTATAATAGCATCTAAAGTAATAAGACACACAAATAAGAGTAACAGATAAAGTGCAAAAACTGTACACTAGAAATCACAAGACATTACTGAAAGAAATTAAATTGAATAAATGAAAAAATTTCTCATGTTCATAGACTGACAGACTTAATTTTATTAAAATGCCCACCAGCTGATCTACAGATTCAACTTCACCAACTGATCGACAGATTCAACAAAATCCCTATCAAAATCTCAGTTTCTTTTTGCTTTTCCTTTTATTTCTTTTTTATTTTTTTATTTACTTTCACAGAAATTGACAAGCTGGTGCTAAAATCTATGTGGAAATGCAAAGGGCCCAAAATATCCAAGGCAATCTTGAAAAAGAAGAACAAAGTTGAAGGTCTCACACTTTCGCATTTCGAGATTTAGTACAAAGTTATAGCAATCATTCTAGCCTCTGGCAGAAGGGTACATACACAGATCAACAGAACAGAATCAGTGCTGAGAAATAAACCCTCACGTTTATGAGGAACTGATTTCTGATGGAGGAAGCCAAGACAAACTGATGGCAGAAAGAACAGTCTCCTAAGCAAGCAGACTCAACTGCACACCACAAACGAAAGAAAGCACACTCTTTACCACAACACATACAAAAGTCAACTCAAATCACAGGCCTAAAGAGAACACCCAAAACCATTTAGCTCTTAGAAAAAAATACAGGAGTAGATTTTGGATTAGACGTTTATTCTCAAACATGATACCAAAAGCACAGGCAAGACTAAATAAATAATAGAACTTCATCCAAATAAAAAACAAAAACTTTAGTATTTCAGAGGACTCCATAAGAAAAAAAGAAGACACAGAATGGGGGAAAATACCTGGAACTCAACAATCCAACAAGGACTTGTATTTAGAATAAGAACATATACCACCCGATAATAAAAAAAGACCACCCAATTTTAAAATGGGCAAGAATTTGAACAGATACTATCCTAAAAAAAAGACATATAAATGACCAGGAATCTCAAGGCAAAATGCTCAACATGATCAGTCACTGTGGAAACGCAAATCCAAACTACAATGAGACAACTCCCCATCTGAACAAACCAGATGAGAAACACATGGCATGAAACAGAGAAAGACATTACTTATATAAACTTATTGTTGACTGACTGGTTAAATTAATGGATTTAGAATTATGCAGAAAACACCCTTATGTTTTAGGTGTACATTTTGAAGTGAATTCTTCCATGATATCTAGAATTTACTTTATACTATGTGAAAAGAGAGAAGTACAGCAAAACTGCTAACAATTTCTAAGACCAGTTACTGAGTACACTGGTGCTCGTGTACAGAGAACCAACCTCTCTACACATGGTTAATTTTTCATAACAAAAAGTCAAAAGAGAAAGGTTTATGGAGAAATACAAATTTCTAGTTTTTCTTAAAAAATCAACAGCTGTACCTACAGCAGTGAGTCAATGACCATATGGTCAGTCCCTCCCCACGGGCCAGAAGACACAAGCCCTTGTGTCCTGCCACCCTTTGGCAAGTCAAACCTTAGCCTGCCACCTGCCCATAAAACACACCACCTCTTGATCTTTCTGTCTGTAGCATGGGGCTCCTGCTCCTGCACCTGGGCCCGGCCTCAGGCTGCCTTGCAGGCCTTATCTCTAATCTGTCCCTCTCCCTTCTTAGTGACTCACTTCACCCA